>SNQJ01S0006916.1:156495-170812 GCA_010110895.2 Picea sitchensis | reverse complement strand
AGTGCTCATTAAATAATGAAGCAAAATTTGTTATAGTTGTATTGGTCAATGTAAGAATACAAAAAAATGGTTTGTCCCACAGTCTATGATTCATAGTTTGTTAAAAAAATTGATGCTTGTCTACCAAAAATGCAATTCTATCCATTGTAGAGGATTGTGAACTTTTGTCCCAATTGTGATAAGTTACCTAGGGGCGTCTCTCTTGCGACGTTTATTCAAGTTCGTTGCAATTGCCACGTGACATAAAACAACGTTTCAGAGAGTCCAGATTCATCGCAAATTCCACAACATAACGTCGCAAGAGCGTCGAAATAGCCGTCACAAAATGACCCAAATTTGCTAGTGAGGGGTTCATGAGTTGACAAATGATCATTGCCTAGAGAAGTAAATATTTGTTAAACGTTTTGTATTATTTTCATGATATAGGTTATTACATCAACAATCATTTTATTTTGAAATGCTAAAATCTCCCGTGTGCTATAAATTGTTGTACTTAACAGACCACTTTATTGGTTCATTTTTTGTTACAGGATGTTCATTGTAGGTTTGATATTACATGTTCTATGCTTGTTACAGGTTGTTCATTGTAGGTTTGACATTACATGTTCTATGCAAGTGGATTGAGTGAGCATGATGGAAAAATCAACAACAATGGAGCATTCTTCCTCTGCTCTTAATCACTGTGACTGTAAACAACATTTCAATATTGCAGGCTATCCATTACAAGAGGTAAAAATGTATTTAACATAGAGGTGCCATATGAAGTGTCGTATGAGGTGTCGTATGAAGTGTCGAACGAAGTGCCATATGAATCTACACACCAGTAACTGTCCACAATTTCAGGTAACCAGGAATCAATGACATTTAATTGAATTGGTTGAAGGCAATCAAGATTAAGGATGCAAAATTTAGACATTTTCATGATCAAATGTCCAAGTCAAAAGACTTGGACATTGATCTAACTTCGCATCATTAAGATTTCCCCCAAAAATGTGCCTTTGAATTCGAAATTTCTCACACATGGAAACTCATGCGCGCATGTGTGCAACCAATTCCACCCTAGGCGCATTCAAAAACGGATTGGGTTACCTATTATCCCAATCCACCTCTGCCATTTGCATTTTTCCTGTTTTAAGAATGCGCTTAGCCTCTGTCATTCATTCCTCTGTTCAAATTGCGCTCAACCTTTGATCAATTCGTGCCATTCCTTGACCGGATCACACCCTCTCTTGGTGAATTTCAACTCTATTCATTTATTCACATCATCACGATTCCTAAGAGGTATGAACCCTCTTCCTACACATAACTTTTTGCCATTCCTGAGTTTTCACAGTGCAAGGAGGTGTTTTTGCATGCAGGCTAGGGGCCATTTTTATCCCACTTGCAAGGCCACGATGATGGCATCTCAATGCAATTCTCCCTCAGTTTTTATGGGAAGACAACACGCGTGGGGTCTCTTACCTTGGGGGTCTCAGAGGAATCCATTGTTGTAGCCACGAAGCTTCCCAGAATGGGAGATAGATGGTTTAAAAACCACCAACTGTCGCGCTCAAGCTATAACAGGGTTTTTAATCCAGAATTCCAAAACATCTCAGGAGCCAAAGGATATTCCAAGGAATGGATAAAAGAGGAGCTGATCAACCCTCTCATAGTCATCACTAGGTTGATCACATGTGAAGGTAGATATTCTACCTTTAAAGTCTGTCACTTTAGACTGTTAGCTCATTTTCAGTTTAACAAACCATTGAATTTTCCCTTCTACTTTCTAAAGAGCTTGGAGAAGATGTCCTCTCAAGTGAGGAAGAATGTAACCAATCCCCACAACAACCTCTTTCACCATGGCCTGATAAAACTCCTTGTTCTAGCCGAATTAGAGAAACAGGGGCAAACTTGAGATGCATTCATTTATCAATTTGCAAACCCTCACTTGACAATTAAGACTGGCAAAAAGACACTTGGTCTAAGGACTATTTCTCCATCCAAGCCCCGCTCTCCAAGGACTCCAAACCCCCCTGCACAAACCATTTCTTTACCAGAACAATTCAAGAAGTTTGTTGAAACCCCTGTATCCTCATCGGGTAAAAAGATCAATAGTAAAGATCAAAGAAAGCCTATTGCTAATCTTCAGATGCCTTCAATATCTCTTGATCCCACACCTAAAAATCTCCAAGAAGTGATTCAACAAGACTTTCCTACAGTTCCCACAAATAGGAGAGGAGCCAATTGATTTGATAAAGGACCCTTTCGAAAGAGTACCTGGAGCACAAGAGAAAAATCTTATGCAAAACCCCTGCCTACTTCGGACCCTATCCAAGTGTCCTTCGATCTTGAGAGCCCTTACAAGACACTTAGGGAATTTTTTGCGAACGGATTAGAGCCTCAAAGAAAGACAAAATCAGAACCGACCTCTCCTTATCAACCGCCCATTACTCCTAGTTCACCAATGCCTACCCCAGATCCTAAGAATGATAGATTGTCCACATCTTTCAAAGGATCTAAGCCTTCCTCTGAGATAACTGATTCTTCTCCAACCATTGAGAAGCTATAAAAAGAGAATTTGCAGCTGCTGCAACAGTTGGAAGAAAGGAAGACAATGGACACACATCTTCACCGTGATAATGCAGTCCTCCAAGCAAAGGTAAATTCCCTTCAACGGTTGGTTGGCGAGATGACCAAATCCAACCACAGCCTCAGAGCACAACTGAAGCAACACAAGAAGCATAAGGAAAAGTCTTCACAGCAAGAAGGAGAAGCTTCTAAAGTTGATCCTCCTCAGCAAGCTTAGTCATGAGGGGTAATTTATTTTTGTTTACAGTGGGACTTGCAAAACCATAGGTGTGGGGGTAATGTTGGGCCAATGATATGACCGATTTTATGACGTTAATTAGATCTTTTTTGTCGAATGTGTATATGCGTTTTCATATTTTGAAGAAGTTTTTGAAGAGCTTTTGTGTCAAATCGCTATGATCCACACCAGGTATGCATAATTCATGTTTTGCGATGATTTTGAGTTTAAATCAATATGTTTTTATGATGCTAGGAAACTAATTCATGTTTTGTATGTCACAGGGCAAAATCACAACTTGTTTTTTCTTCCGGCACTTAGTCTAGTACTCCATCCGACACTCAGTCTGGTACTCCATCCAGTACTTCGTCCGACACTCCGTCTTGCACAAAAACGATGGGTGATTTGGCGGTTATGGTATTGGCAGCCAACGATGGGTGAATCAGAGACATGTGTTTTGCTTGTTATTGTGGCCTCCAGGCACTAAACTCTTGACAACTCAATTTGGGTTGTTATGTGGGGCGATTATTGGCTTGCCTCATTTCTAGAAGCCACCGACAGTTAGGGCATCTTAAATGCAATTTACTGTTTTTAGAGAGGGACGACCCTTCCAGTGGTCGACCTCTCAGCCTGTAAAACTTATAAATACCACCTCAGTGGTCAGACAATAGTTAATAAGTGAAGAAGTCGTGTGTTAGAGGGAAAAGACAATTTCACTCTGTTTTGTTATTTTCATTTTGCCAAGACTACGTTTTTAGTTTTAATGGTGAATTTGTGTTGTTGAAGCTCGTGGTGTGCCTTTGAAAAGTAACCATGACTTGCTGGGGGGCCCACCAACAGTCTGGGTGAATATCCTATGAGTTTGCTTGTGAATTGAATAGCGTAGATGTATTTTTATTTATTTTCCTGTACATGAATTGTCATTTTGCTTTCTTGTTGTATAAATTGTTGTTATAGCTTAATTGTTTTAGTTTCTTTTGCATGTTGTTATGAAGGATCTTGTTAATATGCAATGAATTTCTAGTTAGTAGAAGCAAGATTGCAAGCTTAGATACTAACCCTGTGTGTGATTAGATGATAGATTAGACTTTCTTTATGTTGAAACAAAGTTTAAAATAAAGTTTAAAACAAAGTTTTAGTTCATGATTTCTTTGACAGGGCTTCGGTGGATGGATAGTGTTAGTTTTAGTTTTAATTTTTAGATTGCTTATCCAATTACTGTTTAGTTTTGCTTATTTAGTTGTTAGTTAGTTTGCTCATTTCATTACTTGTCATATGCTGGAATAGTGTTTAATTTATGTTTATGAGTATTTTCTCTTTTTGCAAATTGAATTGCCAAAATAACACTAGTTTAGTTTACTTCATGCAATTTCTTTCTTAGATCTAGATCTAGATTGCAATTTCAATTCGTAGTTAATTATTGAGTTTAGTGTAGTATGAGTTTGCATAAGTAGTATAGAGTGCAATTGAATTTCATAGAATAGTGTCTTTATACTGTTAATGGTTAATGCATGATTGAATAATCACATGGATATGCAGGATAATTGATGTTGTTTCCGTAATGGATAAGTTCTCACTGGATTGCCTAATTCACACTTTCAACTTTGCTATTGAAGTCAATATCAAATTTTCCCCTCTTGACTTATAGTTCATTGTTAAGTGCCATCGTGATATTATAAGACACTAGAGACATTCACATAACCATCAACACTACATTTGAGTTTTCTTGCTTTCATAGATTAGAAGATAGTTTTTTTGTTGTTGTAGGATAGATGGTCTTCTTGCTTTGGTAGATTAAATGATAGTTTTCTTACCATAGGTTAAAGATTAGTTGTTAATTGCTTTTATTATCATAATGCTTTCAATTTAGTATATTTTCTTTTGTAAATTAGAAGTAGTTGTGAAGTTTAATTCAAGAATAGAGTTCACTTGTTTCTTAGCTTAATTAGTTATGTATTGAGTAGTCTTAATTAGTTTACTTGTTGTAGGATTTATCATAGGTTAGCTAGTTGTTTTGCTTGCTTGTTTACTTGCTTTAATAGAATAGTTTATTTCTTGTCTATTTACTTGCTTTCATAGGATAGTTGCTTATTGAATTTAAGTAGGTTAGTTAAAGTAGTTTACTGTTGCTATTTCTTATTACATGAATAGTTTGTTTTTTCTTATTGTTATAATTCAATTAGTTTTCTTTATGTAGGGTTTTCAATTTCTTTCTTAGAACTATCCATCGATCCTATGTTCAAAGATTACTTAGGGTACATAGTTTGAGTTTCTTAGTAGGGTTTGATCATTAGTAGTCTTTGCTTGAATATATTAGCTCTTATATAGCCACTTCCTTAGTTAGACTATACTATCTCCAGTCCTTCTACCTTGGCATATATATTGCTACAACTCAAAGTTTACTTACCTCGGGTTGACAATTTAATTGAGGGATTTGAGTGTGTTTTTAGTGCATATAGAACACCCATCAAGCATCACTGAAAGAAACACAATCACAAGGTACGCACCATTTTATCCTGGGAAACCCTCATGGGGGAGAAAACCCAACAACAAACTTCCTCAATAATAGATTGCCAATACAATGCCAAGACTAAGACCAAACCACCAAGAATAAACTAGGATTGAGCATGCGCCTCTCTTCTCCTTCCTCCTACAACTGCAAATTCCTTCAAAAGATGCACACTAGAAGTGTGTGTGAGTGAATGAACAAGTGAGGCACCATCCTCACTTATAAATACTAGTTGAGGAGGCGCTAGGGTTATGTCTATTCACTTAGTAGGGCCAACTTCTTCTAAGAGTGGTTAAAACCACTTTATAAACCCTAGGGGCCAACTTTACAAATACCACCATATAAATATGGTTTGACCAATCCAAAAAAAGGGATTTGGTCTTATACAAGACTCGACATGATCAATCCACAAAAGGGGATTTGATCTATAATATAATAACTTAAATATAATTATAACATTTTTTAAAGTAACAATATTTCAACAGTTTTAACCACTCCTAGAAGAAGTCGGCCCTACTAGGTGAAGAGACATAACCCTAGTGCCTCCTCAACTAGTATTTATATGTGAGGATGGTGCCTCACTTATACACACTCACACTCACTCATCTAGTGTGCATATCTTGGAGGAAGTTGTAGTTGCAGGAGGAAGGAGAAGAGAGGTGCATGCTCAGTCTTAGTTTATTCTTGGTGTTTTGGTCTTAGTCTTGGCATTGCATTGACAATCTATTATTGAGGAAGTTTTTGCTAGGTTTTCTCCCCCATGAGGGTTTCCCAGGATAAAATGTTGCGTACCTTGTGATTGTGTTTCTTTCAGTGATCATCTTTATGTTATTGTTTTGGAAATGAATTGAATGCTCATGTAATTTGGAATTAATCTAATAACATCACTAATCTTAATAGACACTGGTCATGAACTCCATCCTCATTGTTGAAATATTGTAACTTCGAAGAATATTCTAAATATGTTTGTGTTATTATCTTATAGATCAAATCCTCTTTTGTGGATTGATCATGTTGGGTCTTGTATAAGATCAAATCCCCTTTTGTGGATTGCTGAAACCATATTTATATGGTGGTATTTGTAAATTCATCCCCTAGTGTTTATAAAGTGGTTTTAACCACTTCTAGAAGAATTCATCCCTACTAAGTGAAGAGACATAACCCTTGTTACGAGGAAAATCACTCTATGGCATGGCTTAAACCACAATAGAAGGAATAACTACAGAAATCAAATCTAACCCCAAGTATGCTATATAAATGAAAATGATAACAAGACAATATAAAGAGCCCACCTTGTCCGGATGTTCGATGAAGACCACCGTTGAGCACGCAACTCAAATATTTATACCTACAACTTGTCATAAAAAACAAAGATACACAAGCATATGGTGATAATATATAATGTTAGCATATAAAATAGCATAATCCATTAACATTCATGACAAATACGTCGATGGAATAATAATTCAAATATTTGTAGGACATCAATTGGACAAGAAAATAGTATTTATGTTAAAATGATCAAGAAAAGTGTATAAGTGACAAACTTTCGTGTCGGCACATCTTAGAATCGAGAAAATAAGTCCCTTCTAGTTGGGCGTCCACCAATTTCATCCTCCACCAAAGGAAAACTCATATAAAGGAGACAATGAGGTTCTCCATCAAAGAAGGAAGAGCTTGGGGGCTAAATAATGTGTTTAGACTTTGAAGGATAAAGGGATGTAGACTCAATGTGAAGTGAAAATTTCTCCAGAGTATCTTTGCTCTCAAAAGTTGAATTATTTTCCCTTCCACGGTTTGGATATGGCCAAATTTATAGCCTTCAAGTGGAACTGAAGGGCCGAGTCAAAATGTTTCCAGTATATGGAAGGTCAAGGATCATGGATCCTGTGACGTGACATGGAAACCTGACACAATTTTTAATTTTGAGCACCAAACTCGATGTACGCGGGCTGTAGTGGTGCGACCTATGTATACACATGTTTTCTAACTAGTAGGGCACATATATGTGGACAAATATGATTTTTTGGCTCTGAGAAGTGCAAGAGGGGACTTCAAGTCTGTGTAGGGAAATGGAAAGGCTATCTAAGCAAGTTGCATGGGGTGAGGCAAAATTTTCTATAATAGATGCCCCCTAATGTGTGAGGTCGAGGAGTATCTAAGATGGCAAAAACACATTATAGTTCCCAGAAGTAGAGTAATGGAGACTCAACTAGAAGTGCTAGTTGCTCATGAGAATATTACAATCCATAATGACTTTGTACACATGGATGCCAATTTGAATTACATTGCAGATCCATGTGGAAATATACGAAATAGTTGGTCACAACCATGAATAAGCAATACAAAGTAGACACATGTCATAGGCTTTCATAGTCATGAACAAGGCCCAGTGGAAACCAGGCTCAAAATCAATTTGAAAATATATGTATACAATGGAGTACAATCTGATCTCCCATGATCACTGAAGTCATATAGGTACTGGTCCAATGAACAATAACAAAAACTCAGGAAAGTTGCTACTGTAAACTGATGCTCCATGTATTCTACATGATCCGCCAAAGGTGCAAGTCTACATCATGTGAATAGAGGAGTTAAGGTCGAACACAATGAGACTTCGTTTGATTACCGATAATTAATGTATACCATTAACAAAAACGAGACAACCTACCGATAATGGAAGTAGGTATCAAGGAACTGAGTACATTCTTACAAGTGTGAATAAAGGTGTTGATGTCGAGCACTTGAAGAATCAATCGATCAGGAGACATTGATGTATTCCGAACTGTTGATGGCCGGAGAACCTGCCACTGATGACTACAAGCCTCTAGGTACTCATAGGACTCTAGTCCTCATTTTCAGAGCATATGAGTTGAATTTGATGGAAGGAGATGCACTGAAAGTAGAGCATTAAGGCATCTCCCATCAGTCAACACGAGGTACAAAGAAATAGCTTGATGAATTGGAGGAACTCAATTGAAGAGGATGTTCACAAACCAACGACCCTGTGCATCTTTCGCATGCACCAGATGCAAGTAGTGCACGAAAAATACCCTCTAAATAGCAGCCAATAAGAAAGACTGCTGACAAAGGCGAGGAAACCACCAATAAGGCTAATGGCGTCCAAGACACTACATGAATCCCAATGTGTGAATAGATTTATTTTCGTCGAACAAAAGGGAAACCCACCAGTTAGCGACCAATGAGGATATTTCGACTGCTGGGTTCAAGGGTTCCTACCCATAATGAAAGTAGGACTAGGGTGCATGGTAGTACTACAACTTCATGTGACACTGAGACACACTCAGGGTATGGCCGACATGCAAAGTCAAGAGTTCTGAGAAATGGCCAACATAGGCTTATAGACATCCTTTGAACAACAACATGAGACATATGGATAACTCAAGCATCATAGACTTGATGATGAAACTTCGTGATGTAGGAGGCATAAACGAACTATCCATAGGGATTAGAAGGATAACTAGTATGGGAAGTAAACTCTAAGTAATGAGCTCAACTTCCTAAGGTCATACTAAAACCAAAATTTGGATGAAAATGGACTCAAAATTTTGTGCTCTGTTCAAAGGAGACACGACTGCTGCCAAAATGAGATAATATTATTTTCCTACCCGTCTTTTTTTGTTTTTTCATAGGAAAATGAATGCTATGATACAAGAGAGGAAACAAGTGTCGTGAATAAGCAACTAGGTCCAAACAATGGAACATATCTATGCTCAATGCAAGGAAGTGTATGCAGGGCATGGACACTCGGGGGAATGTTTCCTCTTAGGGTACAGGGTGTCAAGATGCAAAGGATATAAACAAGGCTCTACATGGCTAGTGATGCAAACCACTGAGGTAAGGCAAAATTTTCTATAACAACCCTAGCGCCTCCTCAACTAGTATTTATATATGAGGATGGTTCCTCACTTGTTCACAGTCACACTCACTCATCTAGTGTGCATATCTTGAAGGAAGTTGCAGTTGCAGGAGGAAGGAGAAGAGAGGCACATGCTCAGTCTTGGTTTATTCTTGGTGTTTTGGTCTTAGTCTTTGCATTGTATTGGCAATCTATTATTGAGGAATTTTTTGCTGGTTTTTCTCCCCCATGAGGGTTTCTCAGGATAAAATGCTAGGTACCTTGTGATTGTGTTTCTTTCAATGATCCTCTTTATGTTGTTGTTTTGGAAATGCATTTAATTCTCATGTAATTTGGAAATAATCTAATAACAACAGTAAAACATTAACATGGTATCAGAGCTTGACTGAATAGAGCACCTTTCACTGGGTATCTAAAAATGTCATTGTTGTCGTATAAGGAAATTAGGGATTTTTTTACTGAAGATGTTTTTTTGACCAAAAACTATCTTTGGAAGTGTGCCTTTCCCTAATGCATCTTTTGGCAACTTGAGTGAACTTTTCAAGTGGCCAAATTCTTAGGAAAGTAAAACCCTAGTTTTGGTTTGTACCAGAAAACCAGAAAATCGGGAAACTAGAACTTGTACCAGAAGTACCAGTCCAAAATTGCGCAGGTGAAGTTTAAAGGGGTAAAACTTGGAATTTTATGAAACAATCAACTCCAACAAACTCACCTCAACCCAATGCATCTAGTCCCTAGATCAAAATTTCAAAAATTTGAAGTTTGAGAAATTAGGGTTTCCTTATAAAACCCTAAGTTGAAGTTGCAGTTGCAGTTCCTTCATGCAGTGTCTTTGCACCAGTTGTAGTGCCAATTGCAGTGAAAGTTTTTGTGAAGTGTTGGGACTATTGTTTTTGTCCTGGTGTGCCTTACCCTAGCAAATCTCCAGCTACCTTTAAATTACAAGTTGCAGCACCTTTGAAGTTTTTAAAGGTTTGTTATTTATTGTCATTGTCGCTGGATGGTGCCACTACCTGTCGATATTGTCAGAGGTATGTACTTACATATCTTCAAAATTCTAGTTTTAAAGGGTATTTCTAGGAGAAGAGATCTTTTATCTAAATAACAATCATAGATCTAGAAGGATCTTAGATCCAACAAATTCATAGGACTAATGCACCCTAGGTTCGATTATTTTGATATGCATCTATTTGTTATGACCATCATACTAACCACTGGTCAAAATTAAAGTCAAGGTATTAGATTGATTAAAGTTGAGATTATAGAGTTTATTCTCTAACTTAGATTTTTGTCAAGAAATCATATTATCTTAGTATAGAGTACAGGTTGAAGATAATACTTTTCATCTTGAGCGAAGGAGACTAGGAATAACAACAACAACACTCAATCTTGAGGGCAAGACTCCAGGTTCGAGGTTTGATTGATTAAGTTGATAAGATTCAAATTTGCACATGTCAAGTTTGATAACTATCTCATTACAAACAAACACTATAGTTGAGATAGAAATATTTAAAAAGGTTATACTTGATAGCATGTGAGAATTATTGAGATAAATGCTTATTGTAATCACTTACCAGATATAACTAACATCTCCTCTAGGAGAAACTTATTGTTTTGGTTTCAGGTTACCATGGAGTAATGATTGATCTCAACACCATAAAAGTGTTTCTCTCATTTCTTATTATTGTATTTCTTACTTTTAACCCTTGTTTCAAGAAGGTCACAAGTGATAGCTCTAAAGGAGATATTGTGACGATTGTTCTTGCTATTGTTTTATTATTATTATAAAGAGTATTATTCTTTTTTGTTGTTTCTCCCTTCTTGTTATTGTTCTGGGGAGGTCACAAGTGATAACCCTAAGGGAGCTACAATGACGATTGTGTTAAGGTTTAAGCTATTATTAGAGTTCTTTGCATTTCACTAGATAACAATAGCATAATATAAGATCACTAAGAAACACACACTCACAATAGACACATCATTTATCCTGGGAAACCCTCATGGGGGAGAAAAACCAGCAAAACTTCCTTATTATAGATAACCAATACAATGCCAAGAGACAAATCAAACAAATACAGAAAGTCCTCTCCCAAGAATGCGCCTCTCTCTCTCTCTCTCTTCTCCAAATGCATCTCTGAAACTTGCTTCTCAATGAACAAGTGAGTGTGTGTCCAAATGAGGTGTTAGCCTCTTTATTTATACAATTCTGGCACGTGTGGACGGAGGTGTCTTTTCACTAGCAGGGCCGACTTCTTCTTCTTCTGGTTGGTTATAACCACTTTAATATATTCTGGCTGGGCTGACTTCTCATTCTGGGACCAAATTTTCATTTAGCCTATTACAATTAGGGTTTGACCAATCCGCAAAAGGGGATTTGGTCATTTACAATACCCGATATGATCAATCCACAAAAGGGGATTGATCTAATGAATAATACATCAATAATAATTAGAATACTCTTTGCAGTTACAATATTTCAACACTCCCTCTTAACAAGAAGGGTATTCTACAACAACATCAGGCGAGAGAGAGGGCAACATCATCAACAACATCTTGGAACACTGACTGGCATATCTATAAATCATCGGAAGTTTTTCTCATCATCAACACAACACAGAGGCTGGAGCATCATCAACACATCATGGAGCTGGAGTAACATCATCATCCTCATCAGCATGAGGCTAATGTAACATCATCATCATCTTCAACATTAAATCTGAAATAATATCATCATCATCATCTTCAACAAGGACTCAGGAGTTGAAGTGGCATCATCATCATCATCTTCAGTAAGAGGCTGAAGTGACATCATCATCATCAAGTACATCAATATGAATTAGTATAACACTAATACATCCTCATCCTCAATAACAACACAAGGCTGATACAACATCAAAAGAATCAATATCACAACACGAAGGCTGGAGCATCATCAATATCAACAGTAGGCTGAGAGTCTTCAGCACGAGGCTGGCATCACAGCACGAAGCTAGCAACACATCATCACACCATGAGGTTGGCACATCATCATAGCACGAGGCTGGCATGTCATCGACATAAGGCTGACATCACATCACTTAAGCTGGCACATCATCAAAGCAATTACGCTGGCACATCATTACAACAATTAAGTTGACACACCACACATCAATTAAGCTGGAAAACACCACACAACAATTAAGCTAGAAACTCAACACAACAATTAAGCTAGAAGCACAACACTCAACTAGCATCTTAACACAACAATTAAGCTAGAAGCAAAACACTCGGTTGGCATCTCAACACAACAATTAAGCTGGCAGCACAACACTCGGCTGGCATCTCAACACAACAATTAAGCTGGAAGCACAACACTCGGATGGCATATCAACACAACAATTAGGATGGAAGCACAGTACTAGATTGGCTTTACGTCACAACAATTAAGTTGGAAGCACAGTATTAGACTGGCTTTACGCCATAACAATTAAGCTGGAAGCACAGTACTAGGATGGCGTATCTCAACACAACACTACTCTCCCTTTCGAGGGAGGTACTTTCAGACTATATCGTGTTTATCTCAAAAGTGCTCAAACTTTACACGAGATAGAGGCTTGGTCAACACATCGACAACCTGTTCATCCGTGCTAACATATTGGAGATTTATGGCTCCTCTTTGCACCATGTCACGGATGTAATGATATCGGATCTCTATGTGCTTCGACTTGTCATGAAATATAGGATTCTCTGTCATCTTTATGCAACTTTGGTTGTCACATAGAATCGTGGTTTCTTCCATCTCTAGGTCGAATAGACTAGTTAATAACTTACGAAGCCATATAGCTTCACAGCTGGAAAAACACGTAGCAATGTATTCTTATTCCGTTGTACTGAGATAAATGTTGGATTTATTCCCACTCATGGCTGATCCCAAAATGAAACAACATCCTGAAGTGCTATTTCTGTCAGAGACACTTCCAGCCCAATCTAAATCAGTGTACCCACTCAGTGTGAAATAATGATCTCCATCATGGCTGAGACCACAATCTAATGTACCCTTAAGGTACCTCATCACATGTTTTGCAACAACTAGGTGACAATGTCTGGGTTCTTCCAGAAACTGACTCAAGGTGTTCACGACAAAACATATATTTGGTCTGGTGTTCGTCAGGTACATCAACGATCCAATAATCCGTCTATACAGCGTGGCATCAATCAATTCTGACGAAGTGTCGACCAATAGCTTCAACTTTGTTTCCATGGGTGTATTCATGCACTTGCACTCCAACATGTCGAATCTCTTCAGGATTCTGACTGCATACTTCCTTGGTTAAGGAATATTTTCTCTGGACTCTGCCATACCTCAAGACCTAAGAAATAATGCATTAGGCCAAGGTCTTTCATCTCAAATTCTGCAACAAGCTTCTTCTTACATTCGGTGATGAGCTTTTCTTCTCTAGTCAAGAATAAGTCATCCACATACAACAACAATATCACTGACTCATCATTCATAACCTTGAAGTAGAGGTTAGAATCAACTTTACTCTTGGTAAAGCCCAAACTTGTCAGGAAACTGTCAATTCTGCCATATCAAGTTCTAGGAGCTTGCTTCAATACGTACATATCCTTGTTCAACTGGAAGACATGAGTCTTTCTATCTTCAATCTTCAAATCAATTTTTCTCATTACATTGTACCAATTTGGTACACTTGCTCAGCTGCAACTCAATCTGCACAATCATGTGTTAGCTCTATGTGCTTTCTGCAAGGAACTATCTGTCTCACCATCTGGGAGTATGTCCTCTACTCTCTTTGCAACTGTTCCTTCTTGAATCTGAGACTTTGCACCTACAACTGCTCTTAGGCTGAGAATGACTGCTTCATTCTCAATGCGGCTGCTAAAATCTGAGAGTAACTCCTCTTATTTTATCACGGCAATAGTTTCATATGAAATTGAGAGTGGCTCAATAACTGATACTGAGGATAACTCTTTCTTCTTTCATGGGGGTAATGCTATCATAGTCATGTCTCCATGACCCAACTGATGTATTGCACCAACTTCCACTCAATTTTAAATATGGGGATTGTTCCCCCTGCATCTTATACTATATATGAATCATGGTTGTTCTGGTTGTCTTTGTTGGAAATACTAAAAACAACTGAGA
>SNQJ01S0006916.1:100462-156485 GCA_010110895.2 Picea sitchensis | reverse complement strand
AAGGAAGCACCAACTCCCTGAATATTCCAGCACCAACTGGATGGAAGCACCAACTTCCTGAATGTTCCAGCACCAACTGGATGGAAGCCCCAACTTCCAGTTACACAGGCTCCAACCTGTATAACAAAGAACACTTGTTCTCCTTAGCACCACCCTGCCACCCTGGTTTCTCTGGCTGCAACCAGATGGAAGCTACAACTCCCTGTGTTCAAGCATCCACTTGAACCTCTGAGGACAACAGTCCTCCCGAGCACCTCCCAACCTCCCTAAAATATCAAATAATGAATACACAGACAACTACACAGATACATCAATTCTTACCAATCTTTCTCTGTATCTGATCTTCAACAAATTGTTCTGCAATTCTTCTCTTCTTCTGTTTGTTTAGCAGGTCTGTTCTGCATCAACTTTTTCTGTCATTCTGCTTTGGTTCTGCTATGTCTGTTATTCTTCTCTCCTTCTACTCTGTTTGTCATTCTGCTCTGCGTTTCATCTCCCTCTACACATTTTCTCAATTTCATGCTATGCCACTGCTCCTTTTCTTTTTCTTACTGTTTATTCATTTTCACTTCAGAACAACCAACCTTCCACAATCTGTCTCATCTTCTTTTATGCATGCCTTCCCGACGGTTCCACTTCGCCTTCCCTGAGCCAAAACAATAACACTTGTCCTAGCAACTGAATCGCTAACTGATTTGTAATCATAAGTCTGTTTTGGTAACAGATTCCAAACTCAGGAGTTAGTTTGTGAGAAAGAATAGTAACCCTCCGATTACAGTCAAGTTTTATCTGCACCGTTGGATGACCTTTATTATTCTTGCCTTTTTAAATCGGGTTTCGACATTCCTCATGTTCAATGTTCTTTTCACTTATAAATCCCGATACACAAAATTCCATAGAGCGGTCATATCAATGATCCATATCATAATCAGATCTGACGATTCAGATTAAATCGGGAATTCACTCATCGCAAAATCAGAATCCTTGTTGCACTTGTTTCTTTTCCTTCTGGAGTCGCGATTCGCGAAGCTCTGACACGGAGTTAGATCAACGGTCCAGGTGCGATCTTGACTCAACGACTACAATTGTATCGTGATATCGCATATTTTTGATTTCGACATTTCTGTTGCATTGTGTTCTTGTCTCCTTGATATCGCGATTCACGAAACTCCGATGTGGAGTTTGATCAACGGTCCATGTGCGATCTTGACTCAACGGCTACGATTGTGTCGTGATATCGCATATCGCGATTTCGGCATTTCTGTTGTCAGTTGATTTTGACATTTCAAAATTCCGATCCCCGAAACTCCGACAAGGGCTAGGATCTATGGTCCAGATTCATTCTGGATTCAACGACTGCGATTAAATCGCGAAATCACATATCTCGATTTCGGAGTTCTTGATGTCAAGAGATTTTGGCATTTCAAAGTCCCGATCCCCGATACTCCGACAGTGACTAGAATTAACGATCCAAATCACTTCTGACTTTAACGACTGCGATTAAATCGCGAAATCGCATTTCGCGATTTCAGGGTTTTCGTTGTCAAGTGAATTGGACATTTCAAAGTCCCGATCCCCGATCCTTCATGCAAAGAATCAACGGTCCAGATCAACCTAGATCTCGATGGTTCAGATTAGATCACGATTTTTCACATTGCAATTACTCCCACTTCTCCTTGTACTTTAAAGAGCGTGCAGGTTATCCTTGATCCGAGGATGGTCGGGTCTTGTGCTTGGATCTAACGACTGAGCTCTGTCCTCCTCTTCATTTTCTTCATTCAGATCTGACGGCCTTCGTTCTTTCGGGAAATTTGAATGGGATCCAACGGTCACTGACTCTTCTCCACAACCACAACTATACTCGCCATCAATGACATGTATACACTACCTGTTCGTTGTTTGTTACATATTTACCAACAGTCTTCTTAAGTATTGGATTTATTTCTTCAATAAGTGTCTTGTCATAGTCTTCTCCCTCTTGTTGGGAGAATCCTCTGGACACACATCAAGCTTTGTACATCTGCAACATGTTTGATCTGTATAGATCAATATTGGAAGTCAATACTGAATTCTCTTCTAGTCTCATGGAAGAATCCATATCTTAGTCTTTCTGACTGGCTTCCTTCTTTGTCATTGAAACAAGGGAATCTTCCCAGGAGATTTCATATCTCCTAGAAGTTTATGAAGCTACGATGTAGTCTTCTCACGACATCTGTCTCCTAGTCATGGAAGTTGACTCTTCATCTGATACTTTCTGAGATCATGCTTACTCTCGATTTCTTCTGAGTTTATAAGGACTTCATCATCTCTTACATGGTATACTTGGTGTTGAATACCAAGTCTAAATATGAAATACAGAGTCAGGCTTCAAACGAGATCTACTTTCCATCCTAATATTCGGTCATCTTTGGAGCCTTCTTCTCCTTTCAATCTTCATATGAGATACTCTGAATCTCAAGATATATCTTCTTCTTCATATTTGGTACATGAGTGTATATGGTCATGTACATAGTTTGCTTCATGTCTCATTTAATGTGTTGCCTTCTGCAACCTTCACTATAGCTTCCTCAGGGTTATCATCTATGACCTGGAACAAGATCAACAAAACAACAAGCAAGAATAATATCCTTTTGATAATAATAGATAAAGCAATAGCAGGGACAATCATCACATTAGCTCCTTTAGAGATATCACTTGTAACTTGTCTGAAGCAAAGATTAAAGGTAAGGAATACAATACGAAATGAGTTCAACACTCTTATAGTGTTGTGATCAAACATTCCTCCATGGCAACCTGGAACTAACACACGAGGTTTCTCCTAGAGGAGATGTTAGTTGTATCAGGCAAATGATTTCATTAAACATTTATCTCAACATCCTCACATGATACCAAGCATAATAATTTTCAAATACTGCTATCTCAACTTATAGTGTTTACTTGTAAAGGGGTAGTCATCAACTTGTCATGTGTAACTTTGAATCTTATCAACTTGATTAATCAAACCTGGAACCTGGAGCCTTGTCTTCAAGAACGAGTGTGCTTGCTTTTCTTCCAAGTCTCCTTCACTCAAGATGACGAGTGCTTTCTTCAACCTGCCTTTTGTACTAAAACAATATGTTATCTTGACAGAAGGTTGGGTTAGAGGATAAACTCTATGATCTCAACTTTTAATCCATCTAATACCTTAACTTAGATTTTGATCAAAAGTTAGAATGATGGTCATAGCTACAACATGCAACATTGATCAAAATAATGTCATAACAAATAGATGCATATCAGAATAATCACACCTGGGTTGCATTATTCCTCTGAATGTGTTGGATCTTGAGATCCTTCTGGATCTATGGCAAGATATCCCTTCTCCTGCAAATACCCTTTAAAGTTTAACCATTTAAACATATGTGAGTACATACCTATGATAGCATTTGCAGGTAGTAGCACCATCTGCTAGTAGCGGCAGTGATCACCACTCTTGAAAACTTCAAGGGTGACTGCAACTGGTACTATAGCTGATACTTCAACTAGTACTGCAACTGCAATTGGTTCTGAGACTGCAATTGCAACTTAGGGTTTTATGAGGAAACCCTAATTTTCCAAACTTCAAATTTTGAAATTCTGATCCAGGGGATATATGCGCTGAGCTGAGGCGAGTAAGATGGTGCAGTCAGATTTCTGAACATCCAAGTTTTACCCCTTCAAACTTGTTCAACAGATTTCTTGATTGGTGCTTCTCGTTTTCTGGTACTTCTGGTACTCTTGTACTTCTGGTACTTCTGGTACTCTGGTTTTCTGGTACTTTGTGAAAACTAGGGTTTCACTTTCTGGGAGATCTAGCCACTGAAAATTTGCGCTGAGGATGCCAAAGTGATCCTTGAGGAAGGGCACACTTTTCTAGATGGTTTTGGGGTAGAAATGATTCATAAACAAAAATCCATAATTTGCATGTACGACAACAATGACGTTTTTCACTTTCTCTTGAGAAAGATGCTCTCTTCAGCTTAGCTCTCATACCATGTTAAGGTTTAAGATATTATTAGAGTTCTTTGGATTTCACTAGATAACAATAGCATAATATAGGATCACTGAGAAATAAACAATCACAAGAGACACATCATTTATCCTGGGAAACCCTCATGGGGGAGAAAACCCAACAAAACTTCCTTATTATAGATAACCAATACAATGCTAAGAGATAACTCAAACAAATACAGAAAGTCCTCTCCCAAGAATGTCTCTCTCTCTCTCTCTCTCTCTCTCTCTCTCTTCTCTCGTTGCAGCTCCGAAATTTGATTCTCAATGAACAAGTGAGTGTGTGTCCAAATGAGGCGCTAGCCTCTTTATTTATACAATTCTGACACGTGTGGACGGAGGTGTCTTTTCACTGGCAGGGTTGACTTCTTCTTTTGGGTGGTTATAACCACTTTAATATATTATGGCTGGGCCGACTTCTCATTCTGGGTTGTTATAACCACTTTAATATATTCTGGGGCCAACTTTTCATTTAGTCTATTACAATTAGAGTTTGACCAATCCACAAAAGGGGATTTGGTCATTTACAATACCCGATATGATCAATCCGCAAAAGGGGATTGATCTAATGAATAATACATCAATAGTAATTAGAATACTCTTTGTAGTTACAATATTTCAACAGATTGCAGGAGGCAACATATTAGATGAGACATGGAGCAGACTATCCAAGTTGTATACATGACCGGATACATCCATGTACCAAAGAAGATGAAGACGAAGCTACTTTTGAGATACAAAGTATCGCATATGGATATTGATTGTAAGGATCAAAAGGCTCTAAAGATGACTGAACATTAGAATAGAATTCATAGTAGACTTTGTCAATGGATAATGAAGCCACCTTGACATGAATCATAATTCGTTTGAAGTCTGACTCAACATTTCATATTAAGACTTGGTATTCAACACCAAGTATATCCTGTAGAGACTATGAAGTCTTTGTAGACTTAGAAGAAATCAAGACTCACAGTGAGCTTGATCTCAGAGAGGATCATATGGGAAAAGGAGACATATTCCAGGACTCACAGACAAATTCCATGAGCTGAGAAGACTAGATCGTAGCTTCAAAGACCTCTAGGAGACATGAAATCTCCTCGGAAGATTCCCTTGTTTCAGTGACAGAGAAGGAAGCCAGTCAAAAGGACTGAGATATGTATTTTTCCTTGAGACTAGAAAGGAAGTCAATGGTGACTTCCAAGATTGATCTAACAGATCAATCATGTTGCAGATAGTAGTATAAATATGTACAAAGCCTGATTTTTGTCCAGAGGATTCTGCCAGCAAGAGGGAAAAGACTATGACGAGACACTTGCTCCAGTAGTCGAAGAAATAGTTCTAGTATTCGTGAAGACAACCAGAACAACCATGATTAAGATATAGTATGAGATTCAAGGGGAGCAATCCTTGTCTTTGAGATTTAGTTACCTCAATGAAAAAGGAAAATCTACCTTCAGTATCAGTTATTAATCCACTCTCAGATGAAGTTGTTTCCATGATAGAATAGAGGAGCTACTCTTAGAGCTCAAAATCTATAGTGAAAATAGAGCAGTGATTCTCAACTTCAGAAATATCAACTACAGGTGCAGAGTCTCGATTCTAGAGGAAAAATTGCAGAGAGAGTAGAGAACATACTCTTAGAAAGTGAGATAGATAGTGCTTTGCAGAAAGCACATAGAACCAACACATGATTATACAGATTGAGTTGCAGTTGAGAAAGTGTACTAGGTTGGTACAACGTGATTTGAAAATTTGGTTTGAAGTACGAGACAAGAAGACTCATGTCTGCAGGTTGAAGAAATCCATGTATGGTTTGAATCAAGATCCTAGAGCTTTGTATGGTAGAATTGATAGTTTCTTAACGATCTTGGGCCTTACCAAAAGTAAATCTGATCCTAACCTTTACTTCAAGGTTATGAATGATAAGCCAATTATATTTTTACTATATGTGGATGATTTATTCTTGGCTAGGGAAGAAAATCTCATCATAGATTGCAAGAAGAAGCTCGTTGCAGAGTTTGATATGAAAGACCTAGGCCCAATGAATTATTTCTTAGGTCTTGAAGTTTAGCAGAGCCCAAAGAAGATCGTGCTTAACCAAGGGAAGTATGAAGTTGAAATACTGAAGATATTTGACATGTTGGAATGTAAAGCCATGAACACACCCATGGAAACAAATTTGAAGCTCTTGGTTGTTACTTCGTCAGAGTTGGTTGATGCTACACTATATAGACAGATCATTGGATCGTTGATGTATTTGACGAATACCAGGCCAGATATATGCTTTGCTGTGAACACCTTGAGTCAGTATCTGGTGGAGCCCAGATGTGTTCACCTTGTAACTGCAAATAATGTGATGAGATACCTTAAGGGTACGTTGGATTATGGTATTTATTATACTGGAGATCATGACTTCAGACTGTATGGTTATGCCAATTAAGATTAGGTTGGAAGTGCCTCAGACAGAAAGGGAACTTCAGATGGGGCCAACCATGACTTCATGGAAAAGTAGTAAACAATCCAATATTTCTCTCTGCGTGATAGAAGAAGAGTACATTGCAACATATTCCCCCATTTTTGAAGCCATATGGCTTCGAAAGTTGTTAATAGGTTTGTTCGATCTGAGATGGAAGTCATCATGATTCTATGTGATAACTAGATTTGTATAAAAATGACAGAGAACCCAATTTTCCATGATAAGTCGAAGCACATAGAGATCCAGTATCACTACATTCGTGATATGGTGTAGAGGGGTGATGTAAAACTCCAATATATTGTCACATATGAGAAGGTTTCAGATGTGTTGACCAAGCCTCTGCCTCGAGTGAAGTTTGAGTACTTCTGAGACAAGTTTGGTGTTGTCTGAAAGGAGCTCCCTCGAAAGGGGGAGTGATGATGATGATACTATGGTATCCTAACCAAAAATGGGTAGCTCCGTTAGGATTTTATATCCTAGGGGATTGATCATCCCTAGGTAGATCTCAAAGGTCCGGTAAGGACAGTCTGTCAGAGTACTTGTGCATGTATATGCCAGCTTTGGTCAATAGTGGTAGCTCCGTTATGATTTTATATCCTAGGTAATCTTATCATTCTTGAGAAGATATCGAATGTCTGGTAAGGACGGTCTGTTAGAGTACCACATGGTAGATTGTTAGGATTTTATATCCTAGGGAATATTATGATTCTTGAGTAGATCCTAAAGGTCTAGTAAGAACAGTTTGTCAGAGTACCACAAAATGTTGTTGTTGATGCACCTGCTCATTTTGTTGCCACATGATGATGATGTCATTGTTCCAGCCTCATGTTGTTGATAATGTTGTTGTTCTAGCCTTGTGTTGTTGATGATGTTGTTGTACCAGCCTCGTGATGTTGATGATGTTGTTGTACCAACCTCGTGCCATTGATGATGTTGTTGTTCTAGCTTCATGCAATTGATGTTGATGTTTCAACTTCATGCTGATGATGATGTTATGCCAGCTCCATGCTGTGAACAATGATGATATTGACGATGAGAAAAAATTCTGATGATTTGTAGATGTGCTAGGCAATGTTCTAGATGTTGATGATGACGTTGCCCTGTCCTTCTCTTAATGATGTTGTATTGAGTCATGTCACTTGAATACCCTTCTCATTAAGGGGTAGTGTTGAAATATTGTAACTTCAAAGAATATTCTAATTATATTTGAGTAATTAACTTATAGATCAAATCCTCTTTTGTGGATTGGTCAAACCATATTTATATGGTGGTATTTGTAAAGTTGGCCCCTAGTGTTTATAAAGTGGTTTTAACCACTTCTAGAAGAAGTCAGGCCTACTAAGTGAAGAGACATAACCCTAGCACCTCCTCAACTAGTATTTATATGTGAGGATGTGATGCAGGAGCATCGTCAACGAGCACATGTGGCAGGAAATCTCAACACTCGGGAATCATTTTGGAATCTCAAACGTTGGGAGTTACTGTGAATCTTTTGGGGAGCTGATGAAGAATTGAAGAAGATCGAATTCTTGGAGGTGGAATGATCATGAGCGATCAGGGAGTTTCACTCTGAGTCTTGGATGTAACTAACATAGGTAGCAGTTAGGTTTTCGTTTTCGAGTAGATGAGTAGTTCGGGGGATCCCTAAGGACCCTCTGATATAAATAGAGGTTGTGTACGCCCAAATGAGGCTGTTGTGAGTTATTAGGAGGTTTCTGAGTTTTTAGTTGCTGTTTGATTAAAACTATAGCCATTTTCATTTTGAATGAATACAACAGAGGAAAATTGATCCAATGTGTGGATGTTGTTATTGCTTGCAAATTTCCTGTTATTGTTATTTTCGTAAATGAATGTATGAAACTATGATATGTTAGCATGAGTTTCAATTGTTTCTCTCAGGAGATTTTCGAGTGCAAGGAGTGCACATAGTCCGCAAGGAGTGCATTGAAAGAGGTGAGCTAACCTCAGAGAAGCTTAGGAGAGATACCGTGGAATCCTTACCAACAGAAGTGCAAGGAGTGCACAGGAAGAATTATGTGTTGAGTTCAGAGAGAGAGAGAGGGACAGAGTTACTGAACACTCTGTAAGGAGGAGCTCTACAAGGTGTGCATCGAGAAAAAGGAGAACGCCAGGAGGGCGAGAAGAATTTATTTTCAAGAAATCCTTTGGATCTGAGTTTATCAAAATCCCTGAAACGCAAGGAGTGCACGAGAAGTCGAAATCTTCACGAAGACCAAGCTCAAGAGGGATATAAATTTCATAAGTGTAGTCAAGGTCTGAGAGACGGACTCCTAGGAGGTTCAAAGGTAGAGACCTTTTAGAAATTATAAAATTTTCTAAGTCGGAGGAAGTCAAAAGCTCAGAAGGAGGAGTGACAATGGTTGTTGGATCACAACGTAAAGGATCAACAACCATATGATCATAAGAAAGTGCATGAGCTTTAACGCTTCACCCATACCAGATAGAGAACTCATTAAGGTTTGAGACTTGAGATTTCCAAAGCTTGAAGATCCGGAAAGCTGAAGTGAAATCTCAATCGTTCAATCATCTGAAGCAAACTTGAGCTATCAGATCGTCTGAAGTGAACCTCAGACGTCGGATTGATCAAAGAGAATATGAGTCGTCAGATATCAGAAGCTCAGGAGGAACCAAGTTTGAAACTTGATATTTCTGAAGCCCGAATCTTCGGAGATCCGAAGAGAATCTCAATCGTCTGATCAGCCGAAGCGGACCTGAGCCATCAAATCACCCGAACTGAATCTCAGGCGTCTGATCACCCGAAGCGAATATGAGTCGTCGGAGTTTAGGAGAGACGTGGCGTAGATCCATGCACTCCGGGCAAAGACCCGAAGTAAATCTCAACCGTTGATCTAAGGTGGACACGTGTCAACGGATTATAACCTTCGGATAAAATCCATTGGAGAAAGAGCGAAGTTTGAGATTTCAAATCTTCGAAGTTTGAAACCTGGAGGAAATCTCGATCGTTGATCAAGGAGAGGGTCATGGGACAATTGATCTGAGTTGAAAGGTCAAACACCCAAAGTGGAAGAAGGATCGTTGATTGAGAAGGATAGGTGTCTGTGGATCGTCGGCTTTGGAAGATTGGAGTACGGAAGAAAGCAGGGTTTGAGATTTCAAAACCCCGAAGTCCGGAATCATGAAGAGGTCTGAACCGTTGATCCCAAGAAATAGATCTCGGTCATCTTTTCAAAAGCACCGTCAATATCGTGAGATCGACGATCATCTCGCATTGCAGGGACAGGAGTTGCGTGAAATTTAAAATATTGAGGGCGGGCCGCAATCCAAACCATGGTTTTACCAAGAGGACACGTGGAGGCTCAGGGTGAATTGCGGGGCGGAAAGAGTTTTGACCCCAAAACACTCTTGAGGGTGCCCGCAATCATGCATAGGAATGAGGTCATTTCCCGAGGTCACATCTGAGGAGGGTTTGAGAGAAGAGGTGCTAACGCCAACTCTGAGGTTTCGCAGAACGCGAAATAAAATATCGCAGGTATCGAAAACCTGTGCGAAGAGTCTAGAGGGAATGTGGTTAATACAGAATGAGACCAACAAGGTTTCAGAGAGTCGTTCGACTCCAGAATCGAAGATCCTGACCAGGAGGTCGCTCGACCCTTAGGAGAGAAGGGGGTCTGCATGAAGTGGTATCAGAGTGAGAATTTTTCTTGCAGACAACAGACAAAGGAGAGGAGGTGAAAGAACTCGAAGTTGTACTCTGTGTGTGAGAGACAATCAACACAATGTCGCCGAGGAGACAAGGGGAGCCGCCTTTAGCCAATCGGGCTGTAGAAAGGGAAATGCGAGAAATTCGTGCAAGATTAGAGGCAATGGAAGCAGCGCAAAGAAGGGCACCTGATGCTGGAGACATCACGATGCAGAGAGTGAATAATTATAAGTCGAAGAAGTTGCAGGAGAGAATGTTGTCGAAGAACGCTTGCTGAGAGTAGTTGTCAGATTGGGAACTAGAGCCAAGATAGAGGTCCGAATGTACGAAGGTAATTTGGATGTTGAAGACCTGTTGGATTGGATACGATCCATGGACAAATATTTTGACTATGAAAACGTCGATGAGGAGAAAAGGGTGAGACATGCTGTCACCAGACTCAAAGGACACGCAACACCGTGGTGGGATACACTGCAGGATGAGAGGAGAAGCAAAGGAAAACAAAATATAAAGAGTTGGGACATAATGGTAGCCAAGGTGAAGGCTAAATTCATTCCCAAATATTATCAGATCAATCTGTTCAGGAAGCTGCAAAACCCAAGACAAAAGGGTATGACCATTAAAGAGTACACGGAGGAGTTCTACAAGCTGAACATCCGAACTGGACAAAGAGAGAAAGATGAAGAAAAAGTTTCCATATATATAAATGGCCTGAGGTATGAAATCCAGGATGAGATCAGAATGATGTTAGTGGGGACTGTGGAATATGCTTATTAGTTTTCACTGAAGGCAGAGGAGAAGTTGGCCATAAAGAAAAACCAACGAGGAAGAGGTAGAAGCCCAGTCCCAAACAAAGGCAAGGGAGTTACCCATGACAAGGCACCTAAATCTAAGGACGAGACTGAGAAACCACACAATCACTCGAAAAGAGGAGGAAGTTCTTGAGGAAGACAAGGTGGTGGAAGAAGTTCTTCTAGGGGAAGAGGAAGAGGCAGAGGAGGAGAAGTAAGATGTTACACCTGTGGAAAGGCATGACATAAGTCTTGGGAATGTCCTAAGAGAAAGAAAGAAGAAGGAGGTGAAGCTCACATTTCAGAAGCATAGAGACAAAATGTTGAAGCAGAAGGAGCAGAGGATGGAACATCCTTGATGTTAAGAAAAGTTCTCTTAAAACCAGAGGCAGAAGTCGAGAAGCCCGTGCAAATAAACAACCTATTCAGGACAGCTTGCAAGACTAAAGACAGAGTATGCAAGGTGATAATTGACAGTGGGAGCACTGATAACCTAGTATCCACAGAGATGGTGGAGAAACTGGAGCTGGAGACGACTGCACACCTGAAGCCATACAAAGTCTCATGGTTGCAGAAAGGACACTAGGTAATGGTTACTAAACAATGCTTGGTTGAATTTAAGATAGGATGATATAGAGATGAAATTCTATGTGATATAATTCCCATGGATGTATGTCATATTTTTTTGGGAAGACCATGGCAGTTTGACAGGAATGTCACTCATGAAGGGAGGAAGAATACATATACCTTGGAAAAGAATGTTTGGACACACATGTTGCTTCCAATAGAGGAGAAGAAAGTGAAAGAGGAAGCCATCACAAGCATACTTCTCATGAGTGGGAAGGAATTCCTGAAAGAAGTTAAGAAAGAACAAGAGATGCAGTTTGTTGTGGTGAGGAAACCTAGAGTTGTCCTTACAAGTACTACAATGGATGATTTGCCTGAAGAAGTTCAGGAATTGTTGGATAATTTCGCTGACATAGTGGTGGATGAGCTGCCTAACTCATTGCCACCCATCAGAAGTATCAGCCACCATATTGACTTGATACCAGGAGCAAGTTTGCCAAACCAAGCAACATACAGGTTGATACCTCGAGAGAATGAGGAAGTAAAGAACCAAGTCCAGGAATTGTTGGAGAAGGGTTTGGTTAGAGAAAGTTTGAGTCCATGCGCAGTACCACCTGTGTTAAGTCCAAATAAAGATGGAGGATGGAGAATGTGTACAGACTCAAGAGCCATTAACAAGATCACCATCAGGTATAGATTTCATTTGCCAAGAATGGATGATTTAATGGACTGTTTAATTGGAGAAAATTAATTTTCTAAGATAGATTTGAAAAGTGGATATCACCAGATAAGAATGAGAGAAGGTGATGAGTGGAAGACAACCTTTAAGATGAATGAAGGTTTGTATGAGTGGCTTGTTATGCCATTTGGCTTAACAAATGCCCTGAGCACTTTTATGAGGTTGATGAATGAAATACTGAAAGACTTCATTGGCAAGTTCGTGGTTTTATATCTGGATGATATACTGATCTTTAGCAAGATTAAAGAGGATCATTTGAGACACCTGGCACTAGTGATGAGGAGACTGCAACATGAGAAGTTGTTGATAAACTTGAAGAAGTTCTCTTTTATGAAGACATAACTCATTTACTTGGGTTTTGTGATCTCTTCAAATGAACTGAAGATGGATCCAGAAAAGGTGAGAGCAATCAAAGAATGATCGTCAACAAGAAGCATGTTTGAGGTAAGAAGCTTCCATGGACTAGCAAGTTTCTATAGGAAGTTCATCAGAGATTTCAGTGGAATTTGTGCACCTATGATGGACACAGTAAAGAAGGTGCACCAGTCTTTTAAATGGACAGAGGAGGCCGAGAGGAGCTTCAATATACCGAAGAAGAAAATAACAGAGTGACCAATTCTGGTCTTACCAAATTTTGAAAAGACATTTCAGGTGAGATGTGATGCAAGTGGAGTTGCAATTGGAGCAATTTTGAGCCAGGACAATAGGCCTGTTGCATATTTCAGTGAGAAGCTGAATGAGACTAAGAGTAAATACTCCACATATGATAAGGAGTTTTATTCCATAATTCAAGCCTTGAAGAAATGGAGGCATTACCTTGTCCCATAGGAATTTGTCTTGTATAGCGACAACCAAGCTTTACAATTCATAACCAGATAGGAAAAACAAAATCAGAGGCATATAAAGTGGATTGAGTTTATGCAGAATTTTACTTTTGTCATAAAACATATTGTTGGGAATGCTAACAAAGTTGTTGATGAATTGAGCAGGAGATGTTTGATTCTGTAGGAGTTTCAGGTGAATACCTTGGGGTTTGAACACCTTAAGGATATGTATTGTGATGACACAGATTTCAAGGAAGCATATGAAGTATGTGAAAATCCTATGCTGAGAGAAATGAGCCAGTGGGCAGAGTACATGATTCAAGAGGGGTTGTTGTTCAAAGGAAATCAGTTGTGCATACCGAAATTCTCAATGAGAGAAAACCTTTTGAAGGAAAAGCATAGTGGGGGATTGACTGGACATTTCGACCATGATAAAACATTTGCACAGTTGAGCAATTCATACTATTAGCCAGGTATGAGAGAAGAAGTGATAAAATTTTTGAACAGATGTAGAATCTTCCAACATGCAAAAGGAAGAAGACATAACACTGGATTGTATCAACCATTGCCAATACCAGAGAGGCCTTGGGATGCAATAGGCACGGATTTTGTGTTGGGAATTCCAAGAACACAAAGAGGATTTGATTCCATATTTGTGGTGGTGGATAGATTTTAAAAAATGGCAAACTTTATCCCATGCCAGAAGACCAGTGATGCAACACATGTTGCAAACATGTTTTTCAAGGAAGTTGTGAGACTTCACGACCTACCTCGAAACATTGTCTCGGACAGGAACAAAAAATTTATCGGCCATTTTTGGAGAACACTGTGGAAGAAGTTGGGGACGGATCTGTCCTTCAACTCAGCTTATCACCCTCAAACAGATGGAAAGACTGAGGTGGTAAAAAAAAGTTTGGGAAACTTGTTGAGGAGTCTGGTCATTGAGCATCATAATTAGTGGGATCAGATTCTGCCACACAAAGAATTTTCATACAACGACTCGCCAAATAGGACCACTGGAAAGAGACCATTCCAAATATTATATGGAATGCAAACCAGGGAAGTATCTGAGTTGAGAGACTTGGGACAGAGTAATATTAGAAGCGTTGCAGCAGAAAACTTTGCTGTAGAAATGCAGAAGTTCCATAGGCAGATCAGAGGACAATTGCAGAACTCTAGCCAAGAGTACAAGTGCAGAGTTGATCAACATCGCATAGAAATTCAAGTTGAGGTAGGAGAATAGGTTCTAGCACATATCAAGAAATAAAGGTTCCCTAGGGAGACATATAACAAGTTAAAGATGAAGAAGATAGGACCATGTAAGATCTTAAGGAAGTTTGATGCAAATGCCTATGAGATTGAGCTGCCAAATGATGTGGGCATATCACCCATATTCAATGTTTCAGACTTGTATTCTTATAGGCGAGATGACACAGAGAGATCATAAGATCAAGAGAAGGTCCAATGGGAGAAACAAATGCCTATAGCAGAAAAACCATTGATGGAGAAGATCATTGATTAGAGGATTAGCAAGAAGACCAGGAGGAAGACCTATTTTGAATATATGGTCAAGTGGAAGGGACACCCAATAGAATATGCCAATTGGGAAAATGAAGCAAATATCTAGAAGCATGGAAAGACGGTGCATGAGATCATGGATAGGAGTCCATGGATTTTTGTCCAAGGGGAGTATGATACAGGAGCATCATCAACGAGCACATGTGGCAGGAAAGATCAACACTCGAGAATCATTTCAGAATCTCAAATGCTAGGAGTTACTGTGAATCTTTTGGGGAGCTGATGAAGAACTGAAGAAGATCAAATGCTTGGAGGCGGAATGATCATGAGCGATCAGGGAGTTTCACTCTGAGTCTTGAATGTAACTTAACGTAGGTAGCAGCTAGGTTTTCATTTTCGAGTAAACGAGTAGTTGAGGGGAACCCTAAGGACCTTCTGAGATAAATAGAGGTTTTGCATGCACAAATGAGGCTGGTGCGAGTTAGTAGGAGGTTTCTTAGTTTTTAGTTGTTGTTTGATTAAAATTGTAGCCATTTTCATTTTGAATGAATATAACAGAGAAAAATTGATCCAATGTGTGGATGTTGTTATTGCTTGCAAATTTCCTGTTATTGTTATTTCTGTAAATGAATGTATGAAACTATGATATGTTAGCATGATTTTCAATTGTTTCTCTCATGAGAGTTTCTAGTGAAAGGAGTGCACATATTCCGCAAGGAGTGCGTTGACAGAGGTGAGATAACCTCAGAGAAGCTCAGGAGAGATACCATTGAATCCTCACCAACAGAAGTGCAAGGAGTGCACATGAATACTTATGTGTGGAGTTCAAAGAGAGAGAGGGACAGAGTTACTGAACACTTTGTAAGGAGGAGATCTGCAAGGTGTGGATCGAGCAAAAGGAGAACACCAGGAGGGCGAGAATAATTTATTTTCAAGAAATCCTTCGGATCTGAGTTTATTGAAATCCCTCAAATGCAATGAGTGTGTGGGAAGTCAAAATATTCACGAAGACCAAGATCAGGAGGGACAACACTTTCAGAAGTGTAGTCGAGCTCCGAGAGACGGACTCATAGGAGGTTCAAAGGTATAGACCTTTGAGAACTTAGAAAATTTTCTAAGTCAGAAGAAGTCAGAAGCTCAGAAGGAGGAGCGACAGTGTCTATTGGATCATAGCGCAAAGGATCAACAACCGTCTGATCGGAACAAAGTGCACGAGATTTAACGCTTCACCCATACTGGAGAGAGAACTCATTAAGGTTTGAGACTTGATATTTCCGAAACACGAAGAGCTAGAAAGTCGATCTCAGTCGTTCGATCATCTGAAGAAGACTTGAGCCATCAGATCATCCGAAGTGAACGTCAGACGTCGGATTGATCAAAGCGAATCTGAGCCGTCAGATATCGAAAGCTCAGGAGGAACCAAGTTTGAAACTTGATATTTCCGAAGACCGAAGCTCTGGATATCCAAAGAGAATCTCAACCGTCCGATCATCCGAAGCGGACCTGAGCCATCAGATCACCCAAAGTGAATATCAGGCGTCGGATCACCCCAAGCGAATCTGAGCCGTCGGAGTTTAGGAGAGATGTGGCATAGATCCATGCACTTTGGGCAAAGACTCGAAGTAAACCTCAGTCGTTGATCCAAGGCAGACATGCGTCAATGAATTATAACCTTCGGATAAAAGCCATTGGAGAAAGGGAGAAGTTTGAGATTTTAAGTTTATGAAGTCGAAAACTCAGAGGAAATCTCGTTCGTTGATCGAGGAGAGGGTCACGAGACCATTGATCTGAGTTGANACATGCGTCAATGAATTATAACCTTCGGATAAAAGCCATTAGAGAAAGGGAGAAGTTTGAGATTTTAAATTTATGAAGTCGAAAACTCAGAGGAAATCTCGTTCGTTGATCGAGGAGAGGGTCACGAGACCATTGATCTGAGTTGAAAGGTCAAACACCTTAAGCAGATGTAGGACCGTTGATTGAGCAGGATAGGTGTCTACAAATCGTCAGCTCCGAAAGATTGGAGTACAGAAGAAAGAAGGGTTTGAGATTTCAAAACCCTGAAATCCGAAATCACGAAGAGATCTGAACCGTTGATCCCAAGAAATAGATCTCGGTCGTCCGTTCGAAAGAACCATCAATATCTTGAGATCTATGGTCTTCTCGCATTGCGAGGACAGGAGTTGCCCGGACTTTAAAATATTGAGGGTGGGCCGCAATCCAAACCATGGTTTCTCTAAGAAGACACGTGGAGGCTCAAGGTGAATTGCGGGGAAAAAAGTGGTTTGACCCCAAACCACTCTTGAGGGTACTCTCAATTGTGCATAGGCATGAGGTCATTGCCTGAGGTCACATCTGAGGAGGGGATGAGAGAAGAGGCGCTAACGCCAACTCTGAGATTTCGCAGAACGCGAAAGAGAAGATCGCGGGTATCGTAAAACCTACAGAGAGACGAGAGGGCATGTGGTTAATATAGAACGAGACCAACAAGGTTTCAAAGAGTCATTCGACTCCAGAATCGAAGATCCTGACTGGGAGTTCGCATGGCCCTTAGGAGAGAAGGGTGTCTACATGAAGATGGTGCCTCACTTGTTCACACTCACACTCACTCATCTAGTGCGCATATCTTGAAGGCAGTTGCAGTTGTAGGAGGAAGGAGAAGAGAGGTGCATGCTCAGTCTTGGTTTATTCTTGGTGTTTTGGTCTTAGTCTTGGCATTGTATTGGTAATCTATTATTGAGGAACATTTTGTTGGGTTTTCTCCCCCATGAGGGTTTCCCAAGATAAAATGTTGTGTACCTTGTGATCGTGTTTCTTTCAGTGATCCTACTTGTGATGTTGTTTTGGAAATGCATTGGATGCTCATGTAATTTGGAAATAATATAATAACATCAGTAAAAACTTAACACTCATATGGAGTGTGATTAACCTACTCCACCCATACAAGTTGTTGACTCTCCAAGTTCAGATGACTCTTTTGATTTTGATTTTCCTTCCGAAAAGGCCATCTTGGAAGTCATGGCTTCCACAGATAAGCCCAGGGAAGATGATAAACATCAAGAATCCATCCTCCCTAGTTTGGAACTGATGAGAGTTGAAATGATGAGTCTTGATCCGATACTGGGGGCATTTGTTGGGGCATCGAGTGAAACTCCTAGTCTTGACCCTTTTCCATCTTGGATTTATTTTTCGAAAATTTCCACAGAAGTCTCTGCCCTCTCTTCCTCCGAGGATTTGTGTTTTGTACCTCCTTTATGTCTTGATGGATCCCATCAAGGAGCCATCATATCTCATGAAATTACTCATGATGAGTATCTTTGGCCGCATAAATTCATTCCTATGTGGCATGGCCCCAACATGGTGAGCGATATGATGTTGACAACAACTCATACGTTCATTGGTTATGAAAAATATCCTTAGTCTGAGCCTTGCAATGGGATCTACTTGGTGTAAAGAATCAATATGCATAGTGCGTTGTACATAGGTGTGTGGTGTGAGTGCTCTTTTGTTTTTCATATATCATATCCAAAAAATCCAAAAATATTTTCCTTTCTTGAGATTTCGCTATGTGTTTTGACCTTGGAATCTAGTTTACATGTGCTTGACATGATTCTAGGGACTTTGTTATGGATATAGAGATATCCACTACACTTGAGGTATATGCTCCTAAATTGGCATATAGGGATAGGTTTTTCCTTGCATTTCCTCTCTGCATTATTAGCCATCCATACTTCCAATGTTATGCCTTAGGTTCGAACCCGACCAGTTGTGACCTTAACCCCTCCTTTTCCACATCATAACTGGTTCGGTAGTGCCTACCCTTCATGGGTGTTGAAATATTTGTTGATTACATTAACATTGGATTTACCATAGAAATTTGAACTTCTTTTGCATGCTTGTTTCACCATAAGTGATGCTACACCATCACCACCCAACCATAGGCACCTACTCATGCCTCCCTCGAGCATAAGCATATACATCCTAGGAAACCCTTCTACACAAGGGAAGAAAACCCAACAAACCTTCTTATAAAGAATATCATTGCCAAGACAAAATAACCAAGAAAAATCTCTATCCACTAGAGCAAACCAAAAAGTAGATAACCCAGCAACGTAGGTGCAACACACCCTAGTCAAAGTGCTAGGGTGTATAGCCTCCACTAGCACACCACCAAGAGATAACCAACAATGCAACTAAAACATACTCTAGATAGTGTGCTAGAGTAGCTTGCCTCCACCATGTGCATCACAAAAGACAAACCCTAGCAAGAGGTATGAGGAAACCCTAACCAAGATGCACCCTACTTCATTCCTTCTGCGGCTGCAACTGCAACTATCCTCCAAACTTACGCTATGTATCCATGAGAGAGTGTTGCAAATGAGGAAGGTGTCACCCTTATTTATACTAATCTTATCAGTGACTTTTCTGGCAGGGCTGACCTGTCTTTCTTGAAAATATAATTTATGTTTATCTTTTTTCTTTTTGAGCCGAATTTACTTCTGGAGAATTATAATTTTTATTCATTATTTTCTGTGAGGTCGATTGGGATATTCTTGAGTTCTTGGCATCTTAGTCTATAAGAAAGGTTATCCTGGAGGTGAATACCTCCCTCTACTACCAGAATCATCAACACTCCCTCTTAGTTAGGGAGGTATTCTCCATGATGTTTTTCATTTTGTCCTCATAGCCTCGCAAGCTATGCCATGGTCCTCCGACCATGCCATGGTCACGAAGACCATGCTACTGGTAGCATCATCATGTCGCACATGGCTACACCCAATGTGGACCTTTTCTAGGGCCTCAACACCACTAGAATACAATACGACCTAGATGCCCATTTGAGCATAACAATATTCCTTACAAATACACTATGAAGATCAACCATAGTTACAAAATTCAACACTCCCTCTTAACTAGGGGGGTATTCAGAATGACCATCTAAGTGTTCTTTAGGTTTACAAAAAAATAATCTATTAAAGGGTTATAACAAAACATCATTAGCATCATCTACATTATCATCATCAACATCAATCATTAGCAGTATCATCTATCCGAGCCATATTTCATCCAAGTAATTGGACTCGATACGCCATACTCCATCTGAGTAATCAGGCATGATGCTAAATAAGTCATGTGCTGAAACCCTACACACTCAACAAAGTGTTCAATAGTTGTCACTCTCTCAACAAAGTGATCGGTGATCACTAGAACCATTCTTCTAATCCGGACATACATCCTAGAAGAATGTCAGTCCTCCTAGATGTTGAAAACCACACCATGGGCTACAAAGACCATTCCTACATGAATGTTAGTCTCGGTCTATTTTCTAATCGTGTCACCATATTTACCATAGAGATCAATCTCTACCCATATGTGCCTTAGAAAATATCGGTCCCGTATCAACCACTCTAATCGGGATGCCATGTCCTTAGGAGGTGGACTATTCAACCTGATTGGGCCATTAACTATTCCTTAGGAGAATATCATTCTTGGACCATTTTCCTAATCGGTCCACACTTTGCGCCTTAGGAAAATACCGATCCATGATGTTGAAATAATGTAACTACGAAGATGATGTTGAAATAATGTAACTGTGAAGATCATTCTTATTATTATTATTGCTATTTTATTATTAGGATTAATCCCCATTGTGGATTAATCATGTCGGTAATTGTATACGGACCAAATCCCCTTTTGTGGATTGGTCATTGGACAATTATAAAGGGAAGAATAAGAAGTCAGCCCCAACAGTTATTATTGAAGACCCAAAATTAATTAAAGGTGGGTTTACCCACCCAGAGTGAGAGGTCGGCCCTGCCAGTGAAACCCGTTCACACGTGCCAGTCTTGTATAAATAAGAGGCTAGAACCTCACTTCTAACACACAACTCACTTTCTCATTTTCTTATGAGGCAAGTTGCAATTACTAGTTGGAGAGAGGGAGAAGAGTGGTATGTCTGGGAGGACTATCGTATTGGTTTGAGTTATCTCTTGAACATTGTATAAGCTATTTATGATAAAGGAAGTTTTTGTTGGGTTTCTTCCCTAAGAGGTTTCCTAGGATAAATGTTGTGTCTTGTTGGGTTTTCTTCCCCTAGAGGGTTTCCTAGGATAAATGTTGTGTCTCTTGTGAATGTGTATTTCTCAGTGATCTTGTTCTTATGATGCTCTTATCTATTGAAATGCAAAGAACTATAATAATGGCATAAACATTAACACATGATATGTCAACAATCCATCAACATGAACCATTCTCAACGAGAATTCCAGTCTAACAATACACTAACTATCCATGATGCCAATCATCAACACTCCCTCTCACCCAAGGGATCAATCTCCACAAGCCCTAACTTGTCCCTGAAGTGTACAAACTTCATCCTGGACAGAGGCTTTGTCAAAATGTCAATTGTTTGCTCATCGATGGAGATGTACTAGAGATTCACTTCTCCCTTCTGGACTCTGTCATAGAGATAGTAGTATTTGATCTTAATGTGCGTTGACCTGTCACTGAACACCGAGTTCTTTAAAAGCCTCACACAACTTTGATTATCACAATATATCACGGTCGAATCCAACACCTGATCAAATAGTCTATAAACTAGCTTACGAAGCCACACTGCTTCTGTACAAGCCTCACAAACTGCAATATACTCTGCCTCTGCAGTGGTGAGTGAGATAGACTTATGCTTCCTTCTAGTCCAATATATCATAGCAGATCCCAAACTTAAGCATACACCTGAAGTGCTCTTTCTGTCATCTTCACTCCCTGCCCAATCATAATCTGCATATCCCTACAGTTGTACAACGCTGTTTGAGACATATCTCAAACCATAGTTCAACGTCCCATGTAGATACCTCAGAATATGCTTTGCAGGTATCCAATGCTCATGTCTCGGTTCCACATGGAACTAGCTCAATGTATTCACAACAAAGCATATGTTCGACCTAGTATTTACCAAATACATCAGTGAGCCAATCAACTGTCGATATGTGGGCACATCTATTAGTGAGGAATCTGAGTCTCTCAACTTCTTTAGGCTCGTCACCATGGGAGTGGCCATGGATTTACAATCCATCATCCCAAATCTTTGAAGGATATTTACAACATAATTCCCTTAACCAAGGAATATTTCTCTAGGCTTTTTCCATACTTCTAATCCCAAGTAATAGTGCATAAGACCAATATCCTTCATATCAAATTAAGAGGCTATCTCCCTCTTACACTGAAGAATGAGAGGCTTTGCACCTGTCAGAAACAGGTCATCAACATATAGTAGAAGTATCATAGGTGCATCCTTCACAACCTTGTAATAAAGGTTTGGGTTTGCATGGCTCTTGGAAAATCCAAATCTCGTTAAGTAGCTATCAATCTGAGCATACCAAGATCTTGGAGCTTGTTTGAGTTTGTACAAGATCTTATTTAATCTGCAGAAATGAGTCTCCTTACTGTGTACCTCAAAACCTTGAGGTTGTTCTATATACACTTCTTCTTAAATTACTCCATTTAGAAAAGAAGTCTTAATATCCATCTGATGTAGACTCCATCCTATAGAGACTGCAAGAGAAATAATGGATCTAATAGAAGTGTATCTGGAAACAAGTGAAAATGTTTCATCATAGTCTTCTCCCTCTATCTGGGAGAAACCTCAAGCCACAAATATTTCCTTGTGTTTATCAATAATTCCATCCACCGCATGCTTAATATTGTAAATCCAGTTTGAAGTTACCACAGACTTCCCTTTAGGTCTCGGAACAATAAACCACACATCATTCTTCATGATGGACTAATACTCCTCCATCATGGCATATCTCCATACCGGTTGACTGTGTGCCTCCTCATAACAGGAAAGTTCAGAACCAATGATGTGGCTCATCATTGCAACATAGATTGAGAATATCTAAGGTCTCTTACTTTCTTAAAGTAGAACGGGGAGTTGCATATCTCTCTGCCTCCTGTAGAGTCTGACAGGCCCAGGTAGGCCTCTTCCAACATACTTCAATATCTCTAGGAACATAAACATGATGTACTTGATTAACTGGATCAACAGGCTCAACTGTCTCCATGGGCTCAATTGGCTCCCTCTGAATTGTTGAAGGGTGAGGGGGAGAAGGCACCATCTCCTCCTATGTCTCACTGTCAATCTGCATGTGAGATCCTATGGATCTCCTAAAGGTCACATCCTCTTCAAAGGAAACATCCCCTCTCACTTCAATCTGTCTCTGACCTAGGATGTAGATCCGATATGACTTCGAAGATTCACTATACCCAAAAAATGTACCCTTCCTTCCTGAAAGGTATAGCTTCATCCTTTTCTCCTTGGGTATGTGAATGTATATAGGACACCCAAATATCTAACCTAAAAGAAGCAATTTTCATAGGCCCACACAAGTTTGAATGCACCGAGTTCAAGATCCCTTTGGATCTGTTGTCACTACTTGGAAAAGAACCCTTGGCATTCGTGCCAAGAGAACAACCTCCGCAAATTCCATCATGCTCAACACAGAGTTGTGGAAGCCCCGTCACAATATTCCCCGGAGAGGGAAGGTCTCTATAATGTAAATGAGCAAATCTCCTAAGCCATAACTCAGTCATACTGATAGAATCATGCACTAGGAACTGGTCGAACTGTCAATTTGTACAAACTCCTTGTCTGGTCAGAGTGCTTCATGTCTCAAACTAGAGACCATCTAATATGTTTCCTTCTGCAACCGTCACTATAGCTCCCTCTTAGAGATATCACTAGTGACCTGCCTTGGAGGTAACCTGCCGATATCAAGACAACAAAACAAGAATATCTCCTGGAGTGTGTTGTTCCTCTAAATGTATTGGATCTGAGATCCCTCTGGATCTACGATTGTTGCTTGGAAAAATGATCCCTTCTCTTGCAAAAACCTTCAAGACATTGGTACAATTTAAACATATACAAGTACATACCTTAGGAAAAAACGACAAATAGTGGCAAGCAATGGCACCATCTGACAACAACGACAAAGTAAATCTCACGATCTTCCTTCCAACGATCAGATTGTTCTGAAGGAAACCAAGCTTTGATTCCATGTTGAAATATTTGTTGATTACGTTAACATTATATTTACCATATCAATTTGAACTTCTTTTTCATTCTCATTTCACCATAGGTGATGCTACACCATCACCACCCAACCATAGGCACCTACTCGTGCCTGCCCTGAGCATAAGCATATACATCCTAGGAAACCCTTCTACACAAGGGAAGAAAACCCAACAAACCTTCTTATAGAGAATATCCTTGCCAAGACAAAATAACCAAGAACAAGCTCTATACACTAGAGAAAACCAAAAAGTAGATAACCCAGCGACATAGGTGCAACATACTCTAGTCAAAGTGCTAAGGTGTATAGCCTCCACTAGTGCACCACCAAGAGATAACCAACAATGCAACTACAACATACTCTAGCTAGTGTGCTAGAATAGCTTTCCTCCACCATGTGCATCACAAAAGACAAACCCTAGCAAGGGGTATGAGGAAACCCTAACCAATATGCACCCTAATTCCTTCCTTTTGCAGTTGCAGCTATAGATCTCCTCCAAACTTGTGCTATGTATCCATGAGAGAGTGTTGCAAATGAGGAAGGTGTCGCCCTTATTTATACTAATTTGTTCAATGACTTTTCTGGCAGGGTCGGCCTGACTTTCTGGAAAATATAATTTATCTTTTTCTTCTGGAGCCGACTTTACTTCTGGAGCATTACAATTTTTCTTTATTATTTTATGTGAGTTCGACTGGGATCTTCTTGATTTCTTGGCATATTAGTCTATAAGAAAGGTTATCCCAAAGGTGAATACCTCTCGCTGCTACCAGAAACATCAACACTCCCTCTTAGCCAGGGAGGTATTCTCCATGATGTTTTTCCTCTGGTCTTCATAGCCTCACAGGTTATGCCATGGTCCTCTAACCATGCCATGGTCACACAGACCATGCAACTCATAGAATCATCACGTCACACATGGATACACCCAATGTGGACCTTTTCTAAAGCCTCATCACCACTACAATACACTAGGACCTACACACCCATTTGAGCATAACAATATGCTTTACAAATACATTATGAAGATTGACCATAGTTACAAAATTCAACAATGTGCACCCTAGTTAACACCCAGACTTCCATTTGGTGCGCATGTTGCGTTTTCCCGTAGGCCCGGTAGCCCCCTTTTAGCCCCGCCATGACTTGAAGATTGAGCCTCATTTTCCTCTCTTCATCTTTATTTTGGCCACATCCTGTGCCGGTTCCCAAAAGATTTTTATGTTGCTTAATGGTCACCTATGCATTTTCTTCTCGCATCATGCCTCTCGTTGTTGCATTGTTGTTTTCCCATATCTCGCTTATCGCTATGCAATATCCTTGACCATCCGCCTCTTGCATTATTTGGCCTCCATTTTGCATCCACCTTCCTAAGGAGAGAACACAATGATAAGAGTAGACCTCACTTGCCAGCGCCATTTGCATCCCTCATTGCTTAGGTCAGTTCCATGCGCCTGGAACATAGGAGTATGCCGTTAAGCCACTCGTTCTCTCCCACTGAGGCTCCTTTAAGATCTTTTCAGACTCTCTAAACATGAAAATATTATCGAATGATCTTTCCTTCTTTCACACTCATTAAATGGTTTGAAAGGACGTCTATTCAGTATAATTTTAACCCTTTTCTGGACCGAATGGACTAATTATGCAAAATGAATACTCTAGTCCACCTGGGCTAGATGAGTTCTCCCTTGCATTGTTTTATCCTTTTCCGAGCTTGGGGGACTAAATTTATGAAAAATAAAATCGAGCTTACTTGGGTAACTCTTTGGTGCTTGTTAAACCATGAAGGAGACCGAGCATACTTGTGTCATTCTTTCATGCTAATTAAACCATGAAGGAGACGGAAAAAAATAAAAAACATTAAAAAAAAAGAGTGGAGGTTTTTCACCATTGGTCTATTCTCAAATTGGTAGCGTCAGTCAAGTCTCCCTTAAACATGGCACCTATTTGAATCCTCATCATATAGTTGGGTTTTATCTTTCCTAGGATCCGTCCTAATAATATGATTCAGAGATACTCCTCCGACTGGTTACTCTTCCAGTCATCATGGAGAATGTTTCAATGCCTCTTGCGTTGTTGCACTATATTCATCCAACTCTTGTGTCTTGTTGCCAAGTCACCATTGTATCGTGTTGTATGTTCAAGGGAAGTTTAAGCCTGAGTCGACCATCTGCTAGTATGTTGACTTTCCAAGCCGGTCATCCCTGTGTCAATTGTACTTTTTTCTCCCCTCTCTTCACATCATATCTCGGTGTGTGTTTTGTGACGATTGATGGGGGATACATTAAGGCCCTCCTTCGATAGATCTCTTCCTATCGATTTCAACACATTATCTAGGAGAGGGATCTAGAAACTATCTAGTATCTTGGAGCTTGTAGTCCTTAGTGGCAGGTCTCCTCATGATCGATAATGGATTTTCATAATTGACTCTTGATCGATTGATTCTATGAGTGTTCGAAATCCGATCCTCTATTCACAGTCACTATATTGTACTAGGTACCTTGGGGTCCATCTTCCTGATCGGTGGGTCCCCTCGGGTCTGTTAACGGTTTACATCAATGACTGGTAATCAAAAGGTTTCTACCATGCTCAACATCAACCCATTTATTCACATGTTGTATATTTGTACCATTGGGGTTTAGGATGAAGACCTTGGGGTTGGGGACACATCATTCCATTACAACATCCCCTCCCAAGTTGCGATGGAGTATATCTCTTATATACGAAGACTTCAGGGGCACTCTCCTTAGTGCTCATTGTCTTCCTGACACATGTATGTTGTGTCATAGATCCACATTGTATCTATTGGTGGCTATGATTATGTTTCTAACATAGATCCACATTTTATTTGCTGGTGGCTATGATTGGGTTCATGACGTAGATCCACATTGTACTGTCTCGTGTCTACTGTCTTATTGATGACATGGATCCATTGTGTATTCTTTTGTGGCCATGGTCTAGCATTTCATATCATGGATTCACAGTGTATTGTTTGGAGGCCATGCTCATTTAGAGTCTGAGTATGTCTACATAAGGGATTGGTCTATATATATGCTCATCCTTAGTTTTTGATTGCAGGACTTCTTTGGTCTTCGAGCGTCCTTTGCTCTCTCCTTACACTGCCTCATATGCACATTATTGTAACATATTTCATCCATTCACTCCTTTCCTGACCTCACACATTAGGGGGCATTTGTTACAACCTTAATTCCCACCCTATAGGCCAGAGAGGATTTCATCATAGGATTAAGGCCCTAATGCATCTTTCTCCTAGGGTTTCACACCTTTTGGAGCCTTTTTTGCCTAGTTTTAGGCATCCTCATGGGACACCTTCCAGACAACAAGCGAGGCCCTTGCTTGACACTAGTTGTGTAACCCGTGAGGCACTGTCAAGTTTCTATAATTGGGTAGTTACGAGGTGAGAGGTGAGATATGAGTTGGATATTAGTGGCTAGGACCTAGGAACTCACATCATTCAAGTTTCTAGTGGCCTCTAGAAGATCTATAAGCCTCTCCCAAGCCTCCTCCAAGAGATATATAACAAAGGCAAGCATTTGGCAAGAGGAGGAAGAATTCAATAGCAAGGTTATGTTGTCGAACTATAGAGTTATTCAGCCAGAAGTCATTGGAGCGTGGCATGACCAAGGAGTTGTAACGAATAGCAAGGGGCAAGGAGATTGAAGGAGCCTACATCAACAATCAAGGTATGCAATTGTGATGTAATTTTCCATTCACATTAATAGATATTGTGATTTCTTCTATAATTGTTTGTAGTTGAATAGAAAATGTTGGATCTGATTCATATTGTTATAGATCTAATTGAAATCTGATTAGTGTTGAGATTTGGGTACCTTGGAAAGTGGTCCCCATGTGTTTATGGGTCTCTAAACACAAAGGGGGAGACTATTACCCTTGTTACTTTACTTTATGATTCTAATTTCACTTTGACTTAAGAGATTTAAGTCAAAAGTGAAATATTTCACTTAAGTCATTAAAGTGACAATTAATTCACAAAGTGGGTGAATTAATAGATATAAAGAAAATGAAGGAAAGTGGGTTTCCTAAGTGAGATTTATGGATTAAATCTCACCCATTGATTAGACTTGGCTAGATTGGATCTAGGCCATTGATCTTTTAGGGTTTTTCCTAAGGAGGCTGAAGGAGGGTATAGTGCATTTATGAGACTCATTTTTATTCACTTGTGAGAAGAGGAGAAGAGGAGGCGAACTTGGGTAAATTTCTTGAGGAGAGGAAGCCACACTTGTTTGAGGGTTTTTATTTTGAGGTGAGGGATGCCACATTTGCTTGGAGGAGATACTTCCATGGAGGAGGAGACTCATATATGAGCATAGGCACATTCTAGTCTTGAGGGCGCACTTGGAGGAGGAGAGACACACATCCTTGAGGAGGGCGCATTTCATACACGAGAGGAGTTGTGTAGGAGGAGTGGCACACTTGTTGTGGGGAGAGCCTTAGTGATGAGCTAAGTGCATGCTTAATTAGAGGGAGTTCTTGCTAGAGGAGGGGCACACCAAAGCTAGGTGCACACCAAGCCATGGAGGAGGGTGCACTTGTGTAGAGGGCGCAAGATTCAAGGGAGAATAACAAGGGTTTCTCAAAGCTTCAATTGGGTAAAGGCAAGGTCAAGTAATCTCAAGAGGTAAAGGCAAAGGCTCAAAGGAAAAGGCATCGGGATAAAGACAAAGGTAAGCAAAGGAAGAAAGGCACACCAAGGAAAGGGGTGCCTTACTTCACAAGGCTTGTGGGGAGGTCTTCAAGGAAATACAAGGCATCTGAGAGTGGTTTCTATTGTACTAGATTCACGTGTATATTTTTCCTATGTTGTACATTTTTCTTTGATGCCTTCTATATATATCTTCTCCAAACTGGTTTTCCCCATGGGGGGGGTTTTCCAGGGTCATGTTGACGAAAAAAATATGTGTCAATTTCATGCATACTTAGAAGTGTAGATCATCATTTTAAAGTTAAAATATCTATAGGTAGTGTTATTTGTTTTGATGTATATTTCATGTGCTAACATTGAGTAAAAAACACACTTACAAGGGCACCTCAAAAGGACACTTAACCATAAAAATATTGAGTTGAAAGTTGGTGATTGTTTACTATCCTAAAACAACAGCAAGGGATAGCCACAGAGTTGAAACTTAGAGCCAAACTAAGGTCAAATACAAACCTTATTTGGAAGCCTCATAGGACCTCATAAAATCTGCATGGTATCAGAGCCAATGGTGGCTTAGACTTGCTGATTTTTGAGCATTTTTGTGGACAGTTCAGGGCAGATTTTGGACAGCTTGTTGACAAAGTTTGTGGATAGCTTGTGGGCAGATTTGTTGGATAGTTTAGGGATTATTTTTGACACTTGTGGACAACCTCTTTTCACACCCATGTGGACATGACTAAGGTTGTATTTCATGACCTCTTTTCACACCTATATTTCTAGGAGTGAGGTCGATGTTCATTTGCCTCTTTTCACACCTATGTTGACAGGAGTGAGGCAACGTTCCTTTGCAGATGGAGCATCATTTGGAGTGCAGTTTGGAAGTCATGTCAACATCTTAGATGCGTGCAGAGGATAGGCTAGCTGGAGCTAGCAACTGGTCTCTTTGGAAGGCGAGGATTGTCTTTGTCTTGGAGGACCTCAAACTATGGGATATAGTTGAGGCGCCTCTGGATGTTCCTCTTGCTACTACTCCCATCTTGTTAGTACAGTTCAGGAAGAGGAACAACAAGGCAAAGAGGATGATATGTGATTCATTGCAGGATCACATCATTCCCCACTTGACTGGGAAATCTTGGGCATATGAGATGTGGGAATATCTATGTAAGCTTTATGAGAGCTCTAATAAGAACCGGAAGATGGTTCTTCATGATCGACTGAGAGGAATTCACATGCTTCAAGATGAGTCGGTTACTTCTTTCCTTGGTCGATACACCCAGATCAGAGACGAGTTTGGAGCCGTTGGAGAGGTGGTGGAACCCAATTCTATGGTGAGGACAACCTTAAACAACTTTACCAAACCATGGGGTCCATTCGTTCATGGCATTGTTGCCAGTGAGGTCATGCCCACATGGGAGAGGATGTGGGATGAATTCGTTCAGGAGGAGACTAGACTTGTGGTAGAGGCTTTTGGACAACATCAGCAACAGACAGTGCAGGGTGATGAGGATCATGCTCTTTGGAAAAAGGGCAAGAAGAAGATCGGTTGGGGAGGTCGGCAGGGTCCCAAGTTTGGGGCCCCACCACGGGGAGGAGAGAGCAGTAGTGGGAAGAAGAGAGACATGAACATAGTGAGATGATTTGCTTGTGGAGATATGGGTCACTATGGAGGACAATGTCCCAAGAAGAAGAAGAAGAAGTCGAATGTTTCAGTAGCGACAACAGAGGATCTTGAGTTCGATACACATTTTGCGAGAGAGTGTGCATTCACCAGTTCTTTGTCTGTTGTTACACCATCCAACATCAGATGGGGAGACATAGTTGAGGATGACCTACTAACTCATAGTAGTGATTCAGAGGGTGCACAGATTTAGTTTCCTTGGACACCATCAGCAGGGGTGACTGGTCCACCCAGGACAACTTCAGTTTCAGAGTTGTCGAGATAGAGGATTGGTGCAGGGGCTTCAGAGCATCAGATATTGATGAAGATGAGCGGTTGGGCACCATAGAGGCTTGAGCCTCACTTGGCTACAAAGACGGGCAAATCAGGTTTTGGATCCACTTCAGGTGGAAGCTACTTGGCGGGAGGCCAAGTTGATGATCTTGGTGAGATGCCGAGATCCAGGTACTCTTGGTGAGATACCAAGAGGGTGAGACTCTTGGTGAGATGCCAAGAGAGTGACTCTTGGTGAGATTTCAAGAGAGTGAATCTTGGTGAGATGCTAAGAGTAGTGACCGTTGTCGAGATGCTAGGAGGTAGATATCCTTGGTGGGAGACAAAGGTGTAGATCTTTGGTTTGATACCAAGATATAGGTGATCTTGGATAGGTGGAGAGAAACTTCCATCTATATATCACGCAGATTGAGTAGATTTGTGACATAGACTACTTTCATTGATCAGGGTACAACCATACTCACGAAGTTTATGCTAGGAGGCAACCATGTCCACTATAGGGATGATATTGGTGGTGACGGTCACTTTCCTCGGTAAGTGGGAGTGTTGAGATTTGGGTACCTTGGAAAGTGGTCCCCATGTGTTTATGAGTCTCTAAACACAAAGGGGGAGACTATTACCCTTATTACTTTACTTTATGATTCTAATTTTACTTTGACTTAGGAGATTTAAGTCAAAAGTGAAATATGTCACTTAAGTCATTAAAGTGACAATTAATTCACAAAGTGGGTGAATTAATAGACATAAAACAAACTAATGAAAGTGGGTTTCATAAGTGATATTTAGGGATTGAATCTCACCCATTGATTAGACTTGGCTAGATTGGATCTAGGCCATTGATCTTTTAGGGTTTGGCCTAAGGAGGCTAAAGGAGGGTATAGTGCATTTATGAGACTCATTTTTCTTCACTTGTGAGAAGAGGATAAGAGGAGGAGAGATTGGGCACATTTCTTGAGGAGAGGAAGCCACACTTGTTTGAGGGTTTGTCTGTTGAGGTGAGGGAAGGCACATGTGCTTGGAGGAGGTGCTTCCATGGAGGAGGAGGCACATATATGAGCATAGGCATATTCTAGTCTCGAGGGCGCACTTGGAGGAGGAGAGACTCCTTGAGGAGGGCACACTTCATACATGAGAGGAGTTGTGTAGGAGGAGTGGCACACTTGTTGTGGGGAGAGCCTTAGTGAGGAGCTAAGGGCGTGCTTACTTAGAGGGAGTTCTTGCTAGAGGAGGGGCACACCAAAGTTAGGTGCGCACCAAGCCATGGAGGAGGGCGCAAGCTTCAAGGGAGAAGAGAAAGTGTTTCTCAAAGATTTAAGTGGGTAAAGGCAAGGTCAAGGCATCTTAAGAGGTAAAGGAAAATGATCAAAGGCAAAGGCATCAGGGTAAATACAAAGGCAAGTAAAGGAAGAAAGGCACACCAAGGCAAGGGGTGCCTTACTTCACAAGGCTTGTGGGGAGGTCTTCAAGGAACTCCAAGGCATCTGAGAGTGGTTGCTATTGTACCAGGTTCACTTGTATATGTTTCCTGTTTGTACATTTTTCTTTGAGGCCTTCTATATATATCTTCTCCAAACTGGTTTTCCCCATAGGGGGGGTTTTCCAGGGTCATGTTGACCAAAAACATATGTGTCAATTTCATGCATGCTTAGAAGTGTAGATCAACATTTTAAAGTTAAAAGATCTAGCGGTAGTGTTATTTGTTTTGATGTATATTGCATGTTCTAACATTGAGTAAAGAAAACACTTGTAAGGGCACCTCAAAAGGACACTTAACCATCAAAATATTGAGCTGGAATTTGGTGACTGTTTGTTGTCCTAAAACAAAATCATGGGACATCCACATAGTTGAAACTTAGAGCCAAACTAAGGTCAAAGACAGACCTTAGTTGGAAACCTCATAGGACCTCAAAAAATCTACAATTAGATCTAGGGTCCTAATCCTAAATTGGAAAGTAGAGAGATTCTTGTGTGTATTTTGTATACAGGGAGCAGGCTGTCAAGCTTGGAGCTGGAGCTCTAGGACTACAATATCCAGAAGATACGAAGGACCACCTCATGAAAGGTATGCATATCTCCTCCTTTCTATAGGATTGCAAGGAATCTATATATTTGAATCTAAATCTAGGAAACCCCTTAGAAGTGTACCCCTTCTTGTCTAGGATATCTAGGCTTATCCTAGGGAGATCTTACTGATCCACTCAGTGAGATCCCTATGAGCATTTTTTCCATAAAAAAAGATGACGGTGCCATCCTTAGGCAACTTTGTATACTATGTGTTATTCATATATGACTATTATCGAAAGACATGGATCTACTTCTTTAAAACAAAACATGATGTCTTCAACACATTTTAGGAATTCAATGCTTTAGTTGAAAATCTCTCTGAAAGGAATATTAAAGTCTTGAGATCCGATAATGGAGGTGAGGACACCTCAAAGGAGTTTAAATAATTTTGAAAATAAGAATGGATTAAGAGGGAGCTAACAACTCCCTACAACCCCCAATAGAATGGGGTTGCAAAAAGAAAGGACAGATCCATTGTAGAAGCGATGAAAGCAATGATCCATGACCAAGGCCTACCCATGCACTTATGGGAAGAAGATTCCAACATAGTTGGGTATGTCCTGGATAGAATTCCTCACAAAATATTGGGGAACAAGACACCTAAAGAGGTGTTCATTGGAAAGAAACCAGAAATCAGTCACTCGAGGATTTTTGGTTGTCCATAATTTATACATGTTCCAAAGGAGAAGAGAAGGAAGTTGGAACCTTCAAGAAAGAAGGGCACATTCGTTGGATACAGTGAGACTTCAAAGTCTTACAGAATATGCATTCTCGGGTAGAGATAAATTGAGATCAGCCATGATATAACATTTGATGAAGATGAAGCCTTCAAAATATCAAGGGAGTCTCACATGGATGAGGAACGAGAGGAGCAGGAGGCTCCAAAGAAAGTAGTCATGGAAGACTCTACACTAGAGGAAATCATTCCTGAAGTTCAAAATGAGATGGTAGAGTCAGAGAGACCTGTGGATCCACCCAAAGAAGCTACAATCACTAGGAAGAGACCAACTTGTCTCTGGAACACCTTGTAGGAAGTTGAAGGACATGAAACTCCCAAAGGATATTTTAAAGAGAACAAGAGACCACATAAGTTTTCTAGCTATGTGGCATTGATGAGAAACATCATTGATTCAATGCCTTTCACCTTTGAAGAAGTTTCTAAGAAGCAGGAATGGAAGGATTCCATGATGGAGGAGTATCAATCCATCATGAAGAATGATGTGTGGGAGGTGGTTCCGAGACCAGAAGGGAAGTCAATAGTGAATTACAAATGGATATATAAGATCAAGCATGCTCCAGACGACAACATATAGAAGTACAAGGAAATATTTGTGGCTAGAGGATTCTCCCAGAGAGAGGGAGAATACTACAATGAGACATTTTCTCTTGTAGCAAAGTACACTTCCATCATATCGATTATTTCAATCGCTTCTACAATGGGATGGAAATTACACCAGATGGATGTCAAGACTGCTTTCTTTAACAATGTAATAGAGGAAGAAGTGTACATAGAGCAACCACAAGGTTTTGTGATCCATGGGAAAGAGTTCCATGTTTGCAGATTGAAGAAGGACTTGTACAGATTGAAGTGGGAACCCGAGGCATGGTATGCCGGGACAAATAGCTACCTGATGAGCTTGGGATTTACCAAGAGTGATGCAGATTCCAACCTTTACTATAAGGTTGAGAATGGGTGTCCGTTGATCTTGGTTCTATACGTGGATGACATGTTTATGACAGGAGATGAAAAGCTCATAGTTGGGTGCAAGAGGGAGCTCACCTCAGAGTTCAAGATGAAGGATCTAGGTCTGATGCACTACATCTTGGGATTGGAGGTGTGGCAAAGATTAGATGAGATTTTCTTTAGCCAAGGAAAATATACTATTGATATCTTGCAAATATTCAGGATAATGGATTACAAGTCCATGACCACACCCATGACGATAAATCTGAAGCTACTGATTGATTCATATTCATATTTGGAGGATCCCACGTTGTACAGAAAACCGATTGGATCCTTGATGTACCCGGTTAACACTAGGTCAAACATATGTTTTGCAGTGAATTCCTTGAGTTAGTACATGGATGAACCTAGACATGTACATTGGATGGTAGCAAAATATATGTTGAGGTACCTACGTGGTACGATTGGATATGGATTGAGATATGTATTGGGTGGATATGTGAAGTTTCAGGGATATACATACTCTGATTGGGCAGGGAGTGAAGTGGATCGAAAGAGTACTTCCAGATGTTTCTTCAGTCTGGGATCATGTATGATCTCATGGTTGATCATAAAGCAGACATCAATGGCACTCAATACAACAAAGGCAGAGTATATAGAAGCTAGTGTGGAAAGTTGTGAAGAAGTGTGGCTTCAGAAGTTGCTTGCAGGGATATTTGATCTAGAATTGGAGCCAACCTTCATACATTGTGACAATCAAAGTTGTGTAAGGCTTTCAAAGAACCCTGTCTTTCATGACAAGTCAAAACACATAGAGATCAAATATCATTACATCTCATACATGGTGCAGAGAGGAGCTATAGAGCTCTAGTAAATATCCACGGATGAACAGATAACAAACATTCTCACCAATCCTTTGTCTAGAGTGAAGTATGAGTACTTCAAAGACAAGCTTGCGATGATGCAGAATGTCCACCCTCGTTGAGAGGGAGGTGTGTTGTTTCTTCTCATGCCGGTTAACCCCTCTGGCCAAGGGTTCCCTAGATTAGTCATTTGAGGTGGTTGAGGGGGTAATGCACTGTCGGACCTGATGAGAGAAGACACATCACACGCATAGTCATGAGGACTATGGGAGTATCTTCGTGATACTAGATGAGACTATGACTATGGATGATGGCATTGTAGTAGTTGTGTGCTACTAGATGATTTATGCATAGTTATAGAGACATCGACTATGACTATGGTTTATGGAATTTTAGTAGTTGTGTGCTACTAGTTGATTTTTGCAGAGTTATAGAGGCCATGACTATGGCTGATGGCATTGTAGAAGTTGTGTGCTACTTGTTGATTGTTGCATAGTCATGGGGAGTACAGACTATGATTATGGTTGATGGCATGGTAATAGTTGTGTGCTACTAGTTGATTGTTGCATAATCATAGACACTGCTGGACAACATGGTGGTAGCTTGTGTAGCTACTAGTTGATTGCAGGATAGAGACATTGTGTCTCTGGACAGTAGTTGTGCGCTACTTGGAGTGGTTCTGTACCACTGGATAATAGTTGTGTACTACTATGGATCGACACAGTCGTGTTCTACTAGATGGAATTGTAGTAGTTGTGCGCTACTAGATGATTTCCATGGAGATTATCAGTTCATATTAGGAGTAGTTGTGTGCTACTTGAATGTGACAGATGATTCGAGTTATCGACGACATTGTGGTAGTTGTGTGCTACCAACTGATTGCATAGTAGTCAGTGGACTACTAGATGAAGACATTGTGAAAGATACATCCCTAGCTAAGAGGGAGTGTTGATGTTTTGGTAGCTGCGGGAGGAAATTTCCTCTAGAAGACCTTTATTATATGAAGATAAGATTTCAAAATTCCAGGAAGACCATTAAACAACAAGAAGGATACCCAGAAGAGAAGTCGACCCACATAGAAAAGAACAAAGTAAAAATAAGATTCCCAAAGAAGAAGTTAGCCCAGGAAGTTGAATTGAAGACTATAAATAAGGAGGACGTCTAGCTGATTTGGACACACAACCCACTCTCTCACTGAGGAAAAGGTGTGCAAGTCTGAGGAGGAAGAGGAGACGTAGAGCTCGGGTCTTTTGTTATTCGTGGTGGCTAATTTATCTTGTGCGCTATCTCTCTAGGGATGTTCACTCTTCTTGTATTGCGTTGTTGCTGCAACTGTGAGCATTAGAGGTGCGCTAGCCCAATGCTAGGGTTTATATCTTGTCTATGTCTCTTGAGAGTTGGTGAATGGTTGGACTTTTTGAACAAAATGTATCTAAGAAAGGTTGTTGTGTTTTTCCTCCATTTGGGGTTTTCCTAGGATAAATCTCTTGTGTCTTTTTTGTCTCTTGTTTATGTCGCTACTGCTTAGTACTATATATATATATATATATATATATATATATATATGTTAATGGTAATGAAGTAAAAGAACACTGGTAACTCTAATGCTCTATAAATAAGAAAAATCTAACTGATCATGACGGTATCCACCACATCAGTTGACCTCTTGAAGACATTGGGTCTTTCTCCATGAAGTACAAGTCAGGTATTATGGTGAGTGTCATTTCAATATTTGAGGCATTTGAATTTGTTACATCTATTACTACTTTTGATTATGTGACATTTGCTTGGACATTATGCTCTTTGCCCTGTTTCGCCTTGGTGGTTGACATTGCGCCCTAGTAAGTGGGTCACCCTCACATATAGGTATGCTATTGGGGGATCATTTTGATGATTCGTCCTTCCATTCCTGACCATAATTGTCACTTTCCACACTTCATCCCCTCATCTCCTCACCTTTTGGGTTTTTTCGGGTGTACTGACCCAAGAAGGGATTGTCCCTCACTTCATGGGAAGAAGGGGATGAAGGTCCAGAGGCTTGTGGATGGAAAAAGATAAAAGCATGATTATGAACCTTCCAGATGCTCGCCTAAAGAGGTCTTGAGAGAATTGAAACGTTTTTCTTAGAAAAAATCAAAGACCTCCAAAAGCAAACACATAAATATAAATATCTCACTTGTTGAGGTGTGTACACTCATGTGATGTCCCTTGCTTTCCTTGCATATGGCACTCTGTGTATCTCTAGCTTCAAGTGGCCTTGTGGTACTTCCACCCAAGCTAATCGATTTCACTCTAGGGAGTACCCAAGGTTTTGGATCATTAATTAATTAATGGAAATGAATGGGCTTGGAAAAAAGATGCATTGAAAACGAAGGTGTAGCACACCCTCTACAAAGGCACCCGTAAGTGAGACACTACAACCCCTTGTATGTCACGAACCCCATGCCCAAAAATTCTTCCCCTCATCCATAACACATCACCCACATGATTCAGAAGGAGGTCCCCTTGGGAAACATCCCTATACTTGAGGAACGATTCACCCAATAGGTCATTTTGTCAACCCTCCCATACTCAAACTTGGTAAATTGCATAGGGTCTTTGAGCATTAGTTTATTTTGATGAGGTGGTTTGGATGTACTTGCTTTAATGACTCTTTTATTGATTTGAATTACTCATCATGATTCTTTGACTTGATATCCTTGGATACTGAAGGCCCACATGCGACATCAAAGACACTTGACTTTGGAGGCCTGGAAGACACCTTGGATGACCTCAGCATACCCTCACAAGTCAAACAAATTTCTTTGGAGGCCAAAACATTCACCTTAAGGGACTTATCTCATGCTTGAGGGGGTTTTGAATGGTGATGAGGACACATGGACCGTTTTGGAGGAAGGATATCCGCGGCCATGAAGAAAAGGAAATTATTGATGACATATGGCCTTTGGAGGCCTAGCACACCTATATCCAAGCCCAACGACTTAGCCTAAGTGCCAAAATGTGGCCTCAAAGGAGGTTGACATCATGATTTAGGGTTTTCTTTCATGTGAAAAAGTAAAATTGAATAATATTATTTGTGTAAAGGGTAAAAATAAGGGTTGTTTCCCCTTATTTTGTGTTTACCCTAACGTTTGTGGAAAAACAATCTTTAATACATTTGGTATAAATAGAGATCATTTGAATCTCATTTCATAACATAACTCTCCCATTGTGAGAAGTACTTGGCTGAAATTTTATCTATGCTTGAGGATTCTTGGTGTTTATCTCTTGTGCAGATGGATTTTGGTGTTATCTCTTGGTGATTGGATGAAGTGAAGTGATGCACACCCCTTGAAGGCTTATGTTATTGCTTTGGATGGTGTTTTGCTTGGTGAAACTAGGCTTTGATATCTCTCTTTCTTGGAATTGGTAAGGAAAAATATGCATGTGCTAGTTATTTCTTGCTTATTCTTGGTTATTATTGGTTGAAACTCTAGGAGGAGTATGTTGCATACACCCTCCATTAAGCTTCATCTCATTTTTTAAGTTTATAAGTTATTCCTGGACAAGGGTTGCTAGGAGGAATACAAGTGTGTATACCCCCACAGATTTTACCCTAGTTTGATTAGCATACCCTAGGGAGTAAGAGTATTTACACCCCTAGGGGTATTATTGTTGATCCAAATTGTGTTTAAAGACACCATTCACCCAAATATTAAAGGCACTAATACTAATTTTGCATTGGAGATATAAAATATTTTCCCCGGTAAACGTGAAAAATCATCCTTTTGAGGTTGTCTAACTTGGAATCAATTCTATGCTTTATGTGCTTGATTTAGCCACTAGGGAATCTAAATTTGCTTATTATTTCTTTCTTATGTTATAACATTTCATCTACAACCATTAGGGTTGCAGAAACCCTCTTACATTTTTATTCACAACTCACTACTCAATCGTTGAAAGTTGCTAAAAGTTTGCCACATTAATTTACTAAGGCTAGCGCACTTTTTGGGTGGATTGTTGGAAAGTTTTGACAGTTGATTTCTCTATTGTAATAACTTATTTTTTACATCCTTAAGGCTGATACTTATTTCCGCATAATTTTTTTACAACGTCCTTACATTGTTGCTAAAGTTTTATGCTATCTTCTTGAGCTAAACTAGTCAGTTTGCTAGCTTGTCTCTTGCACTTTTCATTAAGCTTTAAACAACTTCATTTTGCAGCTCTTACTATTTTTTTGTTGCTGATATATACTTTTGTTTACTACTGCAATTAGGGACAACAAGTTTAACTTGATTTTCCAACTAACATTATAAGCATATATTTGTCTTGTTCTTCTATCTCGGGCAGGTACATCACTCTTTACAGGTACTCTTATCTCTTGGAAACTTTTGGCTACCACCAAGACTATTTATCAAGCCTCTTCGTGCTTATTATCTTGACCTATAGGGGATACACTTCCATCATTCCACTTTTCGTTTTATTTCCCCCTAGGGCCATTGGGATTCCCCCCTTGAGGTGATTCTTTCATCTCTAAAGTGAAGTGAATACCTTTCTAAGGTGAAAATGGGTAGGTGTTCTCTAAGTTGTCGCCATTTGGTAGTTGGGTTGAGATTTTCCCAACCTACAACTTGTGCAATAAAATTTTGGCGGCGTTGTCGGGAACGACTTTGAATCCTGTTATGAACCCTAACGACACTGTGGCAAGCTATCCCAAATCCTTTTCCCTAGCTTGCTTGACAACTCCACCTAAAGGATGTTCCATTTCCACCTTTGATGAGGTCTTCTTGAAGCTCATCCGATGACTCCACCTTCCCAGAACCCTCCTTCACTTAAGAATTTTCCTCCAGGGAGGTTCAAAACCTTATAAATTTTACCGAAGAAGGCCTCCCCTTAAATCTGTCGTTGTCAAAACCCTTTTCCACGGTACCCTTCCCTTCATTCCAATGGCTCGCACTTGGGAAAAATACCTTTACAAACCCCTTAACATCGCCACCATCCCTAGATACCCCAACACAATGCCGAAAGAGTCTCACAAATGGTTGCCAAATTTTTTGGGAAACAATGTCATCACTGCAGTCGATCATCTATATGTTGTAGGCCGAGACATGGAAAAGGAAGAAGTGTAACATGAGGATGTAGCCATGAGACTACTAGCCTCATATTTTACCAAAGATTCCCAGAGGTGGTTTAGAGGGCTACCTAACAATCACGTTGCATCTTATGAATATTTTGCCAAATTATTTAAGAAAAGATGGACAACGAAAAAAGACAATGGGATGCTTGTAGCTCAGTTCAACCAGATAAAGAAAAAGGAGAACGAGACAGTGAGTGAGTTTGACACCAGGTTCAACAGATTACACAGTCAGATTCTGACAAATTTGCGTCCTACCGATGCAACAATTCATATCCTATATGTGAATGCATTTGATTGGAAATTTCGCTTTATGATGAAGGACAAGAAGCCCACTTCTTTCACAAAGGACAAATAGTACAATGTAGAGATTGAAGAAAATATCCTTGAGTCAAAGGTTGATCCTTTTCAGTATCCTCGTGTCAACACAATAAAAAATACTAAGGCTTCCAGTAGCAGTTCTCCTGATCTTATTTCCCTCTTGACTTAGAAGATAGAGCAAATGAGTACTCAATTTGTCCAAACACATAATCAAATCATGGGCCGATTAACTACTGTGGAAATAAATCAATCTGCCCCCAGACCTCAGTTTATCAGACAACAAGGAGATGCCACAGGTTGGAAACCAAGGCCTCAACAAGAAGCAAAGGCTCTTGATACTTTGAAACCGGTTGGAATGGTCGACATTGAACAAATATCGTGGTGTTCTCCATGCCAAGAGCCTCACAGAGAAGATGCATGTCCTTGAAGAGATGAAGATTCTTTGGACAATACGAACTTCATGGATATGATATGTAATTTCCAAGATAAAGAAGTCACTCAGGAACAGCTTGACGAAGCCAGAAGACAAGGGGAAAGAGAGGGGAGACTCCGGGCCTTGAATCAGTTGACAGATGATCAAAGGAAGGAACTAAGGAAGAGGGAATATTTGACATACACCGAAAGAAATAAAGCTCCAGCCCCTCCATCACAACCTGCCACTCTTCCTCCACCCGTATAGAAGGTGGTCCCACCGCCTCCACCTCCGGTACATGAGTTGCTTCCTAAGACAACTTCCATAAATGAGATTCAATTGAAAATGGACATTGCAACCATGTTTGGAAAATTGAAAATGACGGTCCCAGTGATAGAGATGTGAAAAATCCCTTTTGTAAGGAGGGAAGTCTTGAAGTTATTACAAGTACCGACTGATAAGTAAGATCCTCCCATCATTTTGAACACTACGTATCTCAATCGTCAAAACGACAACAATCCTTCTTTCTATCTTTCATTAGGCATGAATGGCCTCCTTTTAAACATTTGTATGTTGGATTGTGGGGCCTCTGCAAATTTCATGCCATTAAAGGTAATGGAACAACTTGGTTTGAAGAAAACCCGACCCTATGGAAACGTATGTGGCATTTATTCGAAAAGGGTCAAGGTTTATGGGTTGTGTGAGTACGTTGAAGTCTTTTTTATTGACTTTCCACATATCATCCTCCTCATGAATATAGTGTTGATTGATGTTCCAGATGCTTGAGGGATGCTCTTATCAAGGCGTTGGTTTGCTGCCCTTGGGGTTTTCCTTAGCATGGAACTTACCCATGCACACATTCCCATGGGGGATGACACTTTTGAGGTATTATACAGTCGAGAGCGAGCCGACAAGCATGTGAATGATCCCAATAGTCCTGACTATACAAGTGAAGACGAGTTTGATGAAGTCCCATATACCATTGAGTAAAATCCACAAGACTTGCCTTTTATGCAGGAGGACTCCATAGACATGCTTCTCCCAAGGAAAAATGAATACAAAGAAAAACTTGCAAATTTCCAGGGGAAAGATCCAGGGTCTATCCAAATATTGAGGAAAGAAGATAAAGAATGTGAGAAAGCCATCAAAAGGGAATTCAATGCAAGACCTCCTTCTTATCCATACATTGAGAATATACCTTACATCAATTACAATGAAGGAAGTATTGCATTCATGTGGGACAAGAAGAAGGGCAAGCCCAGATATGACCAGAAGGATGATAGCTCATGGCTTGGCCCTTACATCATCAATAAGAAGTCCAATAAAGAAAAGTATTATTTGACAACTTTGGATGGGAGAAATATTCCATTACCAGTGGATGGGTCTCTTCTCCGACCCTATGTTTAGGTCACTTGACTTCTTCAGGCCCCAGGCCCCAGGTAAGTAGGTAGGTCATATTTCTTTCCCTGCATTTGCATCTTGATTGGTCATGTTAGTTTAGATGCATTTCATATTTCATTTTTCTCTACTTGCATATTGATTTCATGCTTAGTTTAGAAATTAAAAAGAAAAAATCTAAAATTTTCTTTTCTAGATCAGTTTCATTTTTTGTTTTGATGTATATGGACAAAGGGTGATAGAGCCACCCTAGATTTTACAGTTTTTTGTTTTAGTGTAGATACAGGTCTACCAGGAGATGTTGCGGTTCTCATGCACTCTACGACGAGCACATGTCCCCAAGTAGGAGCCAGATGTTATCCCCATTTTGTGGGATAACTAAGGATATGATGTCTCGAATCCCTCGGGTTGCAGAAATGGAGTACCAAGAGACAACTTGACCAACAATGTCCACTTACACATATGGAGAACCACCACACCACCATGCTCCAGGTTGATCATGAAGGTATCCACCACATCAACTGGCCTTCAGAAAACATTAGGTCTTTCTCCATGAGGTACAAGTCATATGTTATGGTGAGTTTCATTCAAATATTTGAGGCATTTGAGTTTGTTACATCTATTACTACTTTTGATTATGTGACATTTTCTTGGACATTGTGTTCTTTTCCCTGTTTTGCCTTGGTGGTTGACATTGCACCCTAGTAAGTGGGTCGCCCTTAGGGATAGGTATTCTACTGGGAGGTCCTTTTGACGAGTCATCGTGCCATTCCCAACCGTACTTGCCACTTTCCACACTTCATCCCCTCATATCCTCACATTTTGGGTTTTTCAAGTGTACTGACCCAAGAAGGGGTTGTCCCTCACTTCATGGGAAGAAGGGGATGAAGGCCCAAAGTCTTGTGGCTAGAAAAAGATAAAAGCATGATTATGAACCTTCCATATTCTCACCCAAAGAGGTATTGAGAGCAATGAAACACTTCTCTTAGAAAAAATCAAAGACCGCAAAAGAAAACACATAAATATAAATATCCCCACTTGTTGACGTGTGTACACTCATGCAGTGTCCCTTTCTTTCCTTGCATATGGCACTCTGTGTACCTTTAGCTTCAAGTGGCGTTGTGGTGCTACCCCCCAAGATAATCGATTTCACTCTAGGGATTACCCAAGGTTTTGGATCATTAATTAATTAATGACAATGGATGGGCTTGGAAAAAAGATGCATTGAAAACGAAGGTGCAACACACCCTCTACAAAGGCACCCATAAGTGAGACACTAAAACCCATTGTATGTCACGAACCCCATGCCCAAAAGTTTTCCCCTCATCCATAACACATCACCCACATGATTCAGAAGGAGGCCCCCTTGGGAAACACCCCTAAACTTGAGGAATGATTCACCCAATAGGTCGTTTTGTCAACCCTCCCATACTCAAACTTGGTAAGTTGCATAGGGTATTTGAGGATTAGTTTATTTTGATAAGGTGGTTTGTATGTACTTTCTTGAATGGCTCTTTTATTGATTTGACTTACTCATCATGATGTTTTGACTTGATATCCTTGGAGGGCGTATCCATTTGTCTTTGTAGGACCCAACTGGTGGACAGATTTAGAGGAGCAAGCCTAGTTTGGGCTTCCATGGGGCTTCAAGCCCATAGGTTGGATATCAAAGGCCCACATGCTAGATCGTAGAGACTTTACTTTGGAGGCCTAGAATACACCTTGGACGACCTCAACATAGCCTCACAAGTCAAACGACTTTCTTTGGAGGAAACAAACGTCAACTTAAGGGACTTAACATCGTGCTTGAGGGGGTTTTGAGTGTTGATGAGGACACATGGCACATTTTGGAGGAAGGATAGTCGTGGCCATGAAGAAAAGGAAAGGATTGAGGACATATGGCCTTTGGAGGCCTAACACACCTATCTCCAAGCCCAACGACTTAGCCTAAGTGCCAAAATGTGGCCTCAAAGGAGGTTGACGTCATGATTCAGGGTTTTCTTTCATGTGCAAAAGTAAAATTAAATAATATTATTTGTGTAAAGGGAAAAAATAAGGGTTGTTGCCCCCTTATTTTGTATTTACCCTAACTTTTGTGGACAAACAATCTTTAAAACATTTGGTATAAATAGAGATCATTTGAATCTCATTTCATAACATAACTCTCCCATTGTGAGAAGTACTTGGCTGAAATTTTCGCTATGCTTGAGGATTTTTGGTGTTTATATCTTGTGAAAATGAATTTTGGTGTTATCTCTTGGTGATTGGATGAAGTGAAGTGATGTTCACCCCTTGAAGGCTTATGTTCTTTCTTTGTATGGTGATTTTCTTGGTGAAACTAGTGTTTGATATCTCTCTTTCTTGGAATTGGTAAGGAAAAATCTGCATGTGTTATTTATTTCTTGCTTATTATTGGTTGTTATTGGTTGAAACCCTAGGAGGATTATGTTGCATACACCCTCCATTAATCTTCATCTCATTTTCTAAATTTATAAGTTATTCTTGGACAAGGGTTGCTAGGAGGAATACGAGTGTGTATACCCCCTAGATTTTACCCTAGTTTGGATCTTTCACCTGTTCATTGGCTTCTTTCAACAACCATTCAACCCATTTGGTTTTCTTCTTTTGAAGGGTCCTGGTTGAATTTCTACTTTTTTTTTACTCTGATCATCATTAGAAGAATCTGTAGGCTGGGGAGATGAATCTTCCTCTTGTTGTGGAACATTTGTTTCCAAAACATCTTCATTCTGAAAGGATTTTCGAAAAGACATTTCTTCCTCAAACTTTACATCTCTACATTCCACAGTCTTCCTTGAGGAAGGAATGAATATCCTATAATCTTTGGATGTTTGACTGTATCCCACAAGAATTCCCTTCTCAGCTATGGGATCTAACTTGGTCCATTTCTATGTAGGAATGTGGCAGTGGGAAATGCATCCGAAAATATGAAGATGACTAATGTCAGGTTTCTTTCCTGTAAATGCTTCTTCTGGAGTTACGTTCCCAAGCACTCTATGGGGACTCCTATTCTGAAGATATACTAAAGTATTACAAGATTTATCCCAGAGGAGTTTTGGTAGGTCTTGATCATGCAACATTGCTTTTTCCACTCCTATAATTGTTTTGTTTTTTCCTTTTTGATACTCCATTTTGTTGAGGAGTGTACAAAACTGTTAACTCCCTCTTAATTCTTAATTTTTCAAAAAAATCCTTGAAGGCATGAGATGTGCACTCTCCTCCATTACCTGATCTGAGGACTTTTATTCTTCTTCTGGTTTGATTCTCTACAAGAGCCTTGAATTCTTGAAACTTCCTAAGCACCTCTTCTAAGTTTTTTCCCTTAAGGAAATAGATCCAAGTTCTTCCTGAGAAGTAATCTATGAAGCTAATGTAGTATTTGAACTTGCCCCCTATGGAAAGAGATGACATGGGGCCACATGTATCAGAGTGGATTAGATCCAAAATCCCTTTGGACCGATGATCACTCTTAGGAAATGGTTCTCTTGCATACTTTCCCAGTGCACATCCCTTGTAAATATCATGATGGTCTATACTGAATGAAGACATTCTGGTTACAATCTTGCCCAAAATCTTGAGGGCCCCATGACCAAGGTGAGCCATCCTCCTATGCCATAGTTCACAATCTCTATTGTCATTATAAYTGTCATTGTTGTTGCTAGAGCATAATGTGAATCAAACTAAAGCTTATACAATTTATCCTTTCTTACTCCTATGACTTGCTSAACTCTTTTTCCCATATCCTTGGCCCTAATATAATCCCTACGCTCCTTGAAATACACTTCATAACCTTTTTCTTCTAAGRTTGATACTGAAACAAGGTTCTTCTTTAATCATGGAAMATAGGGGACATCTAAAAAATAGAGAGGTTTGGCCGACTCCCTCTCAAAATTCACAGWTCCTATCCCGATTGGATGATATGCATAGTCATCTCCAAGAAGAATCTCAAAATCAAATTTATTTTCTTCAAGGGTACTGAAATAATGCCTATGACCAATCATATGACTGGAAGCTCCACTATCAATAAACCACACATATTGGACTTGTGTGCTAGACAAGCATGTTATGCATGTATCTTCTTCCATGGTAATTTACAAGAGAAAAGGGTTGCTCATGACCTACGGTCTGATACCATGTAAACTTGTAATAAAATTAGAAATAATATGAAGCTGCATATTTATATCAGAGATAAACATATTACAAAGAGAAACCACATATGAAAAACCAACAATTATTTTTTGTTCATATATTTCAGAGAAATACACAYTGAAAGTACAAAACGCAAGAGATCTCTTATCTTCGTTGCTAAATCGAGACTCAATTTGGTCATATTTCTTTAGTATTTTATGGATATGATTTTCCAGTTGTACGAAATAGTCGTGCCACCTCCAGGTCGTATGGATCTGAAAAATGAAGAGAGGAATGAGTTCGTTCTTCTTGTGTAGATTCGACCCTAGCTTGGTCGAGTCATACACCTCCAAACTCTAATGAATATGACCCTAACTTGGCTTATTCACTTCCTCCTCAAGTTTACAAGGCCGTATGGTGGTACAACTACCTCCTCCTAGTCCTCTCTTGATTTTCTTTAGAACGATTCTTCTACCACTTAGTGTAAAGTCGAGTTTCTTTTATATTGAAGGAGGATCCATGTGAGAAGGAGAAACTAAATCTCAGCCATTAGGTCTCATCTTAGATCGACGGCATGGATATAAAATTTTGTTGAGATAACTTACTTTTTCTAAACTGGGAGAGCCTATCCTCATTATAACAAATTTAATAGGACGAGGTGTTGAGAATAGTGTAATATTCACATGTGTTCGTGACAGACCCATAGTATATTATTAATGTATGTGGGTAAGGCTAGTTTATGTTCATTTATTGTAATACTAGGTTATGGTTAAGGTCGACCTAGTCAATCTTACATGGGTTTATATGGATAAATGTTTATTATTGTCCATAATTTTTTAATAATAATGATTTAATGATAAGTTATCCTAGAAAGGGTGCTCTACTTGATATGTGTTTAAATACACATCCAAGTATTATTTGTAAACCATCTTTATGAGTCGATCTTTCTAAAAAAATTTAAGTCGATGAGAACTATACATTATTGTTCCCTCTTATTGTCTTGTGATTTTTTTGCTTAGTTATCTCTATATTGCTATTATAGTCTCTTGCTCTAGTGTACCTAGGTATATCGCACCCCTCTCCATCGTATATGTAGTTTATATATAATATAAACCCTATATAAACTTTATAGTTTATATTATATATAAACTATATATAGTTTTTAATTTGTTTTTTTAATTTTTTTATAAAATTAATATATATATTTTAAGGTTTGTTAATTTATATATATATATATATATATATATATATATATATATATATATATATATAACATTTTAAAAGTGTTTTTGATCATAAATTTTGTTTTTCCCTCTTTTTGTTTTTTACTTTTCTCAGTTTTTWAAGTTTTTATATATAATTTTAATTTTTTTTAGTTTTTTTCTCTTTAGTTTTTTAAGTTTTTCTTTATTTTTTTTAATATAAATTTGCTTTTAAATTTAATTTTTTTTTTTATTAATTTTAATTGTTTTCTTTTCCTTAATTTTTTAGTTTTTAATTTATAAAAATAAAATATATATATATATTTTTGTTAAATATTAAAAAATAGTGTTATTTAATTACAATTATTTTTGATGTATTGAAGTAAAGGTAAACAATTTGTTAAAAATGATGTTTTTCACTATATTTTAAAAGTATGGAACTATAAATTAATTAAGGAGACACAATTATATGAAAAATCTTAATTTCAAAAAAGTAAATGGTAGAAAATATTTTTAAGATTGAAAGAAGTATGAAAAAATGACTAAAAACACCGTTGAAAAAAAAACAAAAAATTAAAAATAGATGAAAAATAAGGATTAAAAAAAACATTGTGGAAATATTATGAATCAAAAAATTTAAAATATCAAAATACCACCTAAAAAGGGAGGGGGGTGCTACCGGTAGCACCATTTTTAAAAACGAGGTAAAAAATGTGACCCTTGAAAAAATGAGAACTTGACAAAGTTCTCGTTGAGTTGGTAATATTGTTCATTGACATGTTGTCAATCACGGATCTATATGTCATATGAAGTTCTGCACTTTCACTGGAGTAACATACCAACCTTCATTGGAGTAGCATACCAACTTGTGCTGGGGTAATATACTAGCCTGTGTTGGAGTAGCATACCAACCTGCTTTGGGGTAGCATGCCATTTTGCGTTGGAGTACCAACCTATGCTGGGGTAGCATACCAACCTGCATTGGAGTACCAACCTGCGCTATGGTAGCATACCAACATGTGTTGGAGTACCAACCTACGTTGGGGTAGTAGACCAGACTGCATTGGAGTACCAACCTGCGTTGGGGTAGCATACCAGCCTGTATTGGAGTACCAACCTGCGTTGGGGTAGCATACCAACCTACGTTGGAGTACCAACCTGTGCTAGGGTAGCATACCAACTTGCGTTGGAGTACTAACATGAGCTGGGGTAGCATACCAGCCTGCGTTGGAGTACCAACCTGCGTTCAGGTAGCATACCAACCTATGTTGGAGTACCAACCTGCGTTGAGGTAGCATACCAACCTGTGTTGGAGTACCAACCTGCGTTGGAGTAGCTCCCACTACTGGGGATCTCATCACTTCCCTCTAATGGGGAACACATCACTTCTCACTACTAGAGAAAAAAACATTTGGACCACTCCAAGTTTGTCTTTGACATAGGCTTGGTCAACATATATGCTACTTCTTCGTCAGTAGCAATATATTGGAGCAAGTGTCTTGTCATAGTCTTCTCCCTCTTGCTAGGAGAATCCTCTGGACACAAATCAGGCTTTGTACATCTCTAGGCTATTTATCTGCAACATGTTTGATCTTGTAGATCAACTTGGAAGTCACCACTTACTTCCCTTTTGGTCTTGGAACCAAGGAAAATATATGTATCACAGTCCTTCTGAATGGCTTCCTCCTCGGTCACTGTATAAAAGTCTACTAAAGAAAGGGAATATTCCCATAAGATCTCATATCTCCTCGAAGTCTCTGAAGCTTCGATCTAGCCTTATCAATCCATGGCATCTGTTTTTCAATTCCATAAGACATCTCTCTCTTCCATTTGAATCTGAAATTCTTCGAGTCTCCATTATCCCTTTGAATCTTGTCTCTCTCTGAGTCTGTATAATMTTTGGAGCCATCTACTCCTCATGATATGGCTCATCAATGTTGCATCCTTCAAAGTTTCATGGGACCACGTTGGTCTCTTCTTAGTTATTGCAACGATTCTGGGTAGGACCTTCTGKCTCTACTAACTCTTCCTGATGATATGAAGAGTGATCAACTGCACTAGAGGGATTTTTTCGGTCAGCTTTGGAKCCTTCTACTCCTTACAATCAATCTCCATATGAGATACTATGTATCTCGCAAAAGCACCCTTATTTTTCTCCTTCTTATTTGGTACATGGATGTATACGATTGTGTATACAACTTCTTATCTGAATAGTCTGCTCCATGTMTCAAACTAGAGACCATCTAATATGTTGTCTCTTGCAACCATCACTATAGCTTCCCTCAGAGTTATCACCTATGACTTTCCCGGAACAAGGACAACAAAGAGAAAAACAATAGACAAGAATAATACTCTTATAATAATAAAAACAAGAACGAGAAAAATAATCACAATAGCTCCTTCTCAGAGCTATTGCTTGTGACCTTCCTGGAACAAGAACCAAAATAAAAATACAATAATAAGAAATAGGAACAACACTCTTCTAATGTTGTGATTAATCATTCCTCCATGGTAACCTGCCCAAAACAAGAAAACAAGAACAAAAGGTATAATAGCATTTTCATAAGAACATATCTATGTCAACGAGAATAAAAAAAAAGATAATCTCATGGTAATCATCATATTATTACCAAGGTGACCTCCTAGGAGAAAAACAAGAAGTATCTCCTCAAGGAGATATTAGTTCACCTTGCAAGCATTTATATCAATAGTACTCACATGTTGCCAAGTATTCATTGTATTTAACAGTAATAGAACCTTTCAAGGATTGATGTCACAACTAGTAATGTAGCAATTATCAAACTTGATATGTGCAAATTGGAAACTTATTAATTTAATCAAAACTGGAACTTGGAGTCTTATCTTCAAGAACAAGTGTTGTTGATTTTCTTTTGAGTCTCCTTCACTCAAGATGAAAAGTATTCTCTTCAACCTATCCCCTTTACTTAAGACAATATGCTTTCTAGACATAAATCTAAGTTAGAGAATATGGTGCAAATAAACTCCAAAGTCTCAACCTTAATCAATCTAATACTTTGAATAAAGTTAGTTTTTAAATTTAATTTTGAACAGAGGTTAGTATGATAATCATAAATTCAATAGATCAAAATACAACTAGATGTTCATAAGGTCACAATAATGCCATAATAGCTAGAAGCATATGAAAACAATCAAACATGGAGTGCCTTGTTCCTATGAATGTGTTGGATCTGAGATCCCTCTGGATCTATGATTGTTACTTGGACTAGAGATCCCTTCTCCTGCAATCACACTCAAAATAGTGATATAGTTTAAACATATATATAAGTACATACCTTCGAAAACGATAGGCAACGACAGACAGTGGCACCATCTGGCAGCAACGACAAGTAATGACGAACTCTAAAACTTCAAAGTGCTCCAACTTGCAATCTAAAGGTAACTGGAAATGCGCTAGGGTAAGGCAAACAACCAAATATTGGGCCCAATGTTTCACAAAAAAATTACTACAACTGGCACTGCAATTGGCATTGGCATTGCAACTGGTACTTCAACTTGTGCTGCAACTGGCATTGCAAATGGTGCTACAATTGACACAGAGGAAATGGCATGAAGGAACTGGCACTGCAAACCCAAGGTTTTTATGAGGAAACCCTAATGTCTCAACTTTAGAAATTTTCGGATATGATCCGAGAAAGGGATGCACCCTACTTAGGCGACCTTCTTAGTGAGTTTAGTAAGTGATCAACGAGCTTGGAAATGGGGAAAACTGTGGATCTTCCTTCCAGCGGTTAGACTATTACAAAGGAAACCAACTATGATACCATGTTGAAATTTTGGTATGCTTGTTTAACCATAGATAATGTCACATCATTGTCACCCAACCATAGGAATTCACATATGCCACCCTCGAGCACACTAACCTTTACTTAGAATAATTTCGGCAAGCCTACTCCAGAACCAACATATAAACCCTAGTTGTTAACTGCAGCAGCAACTCAAGACAAGTAGAGCGATCCTTCTCCAAGGGAAGCACACAAGAGAGAGTCTCCATATCCACAAAACAAGTACCATACACAACTGCAACAACTGTAGCTGCACTACTCTCTCTCTCTCTCTCAAACTTGCGCCATACATAGCAAGAATATCACTAAGAAAATCACCAAGAGAGAGACCAAGACCAATAGATGACCATGCACCCTTATTCATCCTTTTAGCTGCGGTTGCAGTTGCAGCTGCAACTCTCCACAAGACTTTCTCACTAATTGGGTGTACAAATGAGCTAAAACGTCCTCTATTTATATTAATCTATCAAATGACTTTTCTAATTGTGCCGACCTGACTTTCTGGTAATTATATTTTCTATTTATCTTTTTCCTGTGGAGCCAACTTGTATTTCTGGAAGACAATATTCTAATATTATTTATTCTCCTAGGCCGACTTGTCTTCTAGGGTTTACACACCTCTGTTTAATGGTCCACTTGCTTTCAGAATATGCTATTCTAAGTCATAGGTTACACGTGGAGGTTAATACATCTTGCATCTACCAAAACATCAACATGGATGACATACAAGCATAAAGGCATTACAAAGAGATGTTAGAGTATGACATACATCAAAGAGAGGGAAGAGAAAAAATGACAAATATAATACTTTATTATTCTCCAAAATGGTGAATGTCAATACAAAATTTGTACCAAAAGTCTATACAACCACTTTATTAAGTAGGAAATAACCTAACCTAATAATAACTTGACACTTTTTATAAATGTAACTTAACTAACTAGATTCACTTTAGTGCAACTTAACTTAAACTTATAATACCAAATTGTTATAATAATCATTATAAGCTAACTCTAAGACCCTCTCTTGATGGTCATATGGGAAAAAAATATTTTTCCTAGACTACAAACATTTATGGATCAAGCATGTCAAAAATGACTATCGTCCTCAAATGACTCCAAAAATGAGATTTCAAAGTTACCAAATGAAAAGTGATGTTCATTGCATAATAGGTAACCAACATGGTTGATGGAAAGTAACTACACTGATTACTTGAGAAACAATTGACTTTTCAATCAAATGATGAATGTTGGCTAAATATTTTAGCTTATATGTTGTTGATGTAGAAGCTAGTTTGAACTCCAAGAAGATATTTGTTTCTACACCTACATACCATAGTATACCAAGTTTAAAGAGTCAAGCCTTTAGACCTTGCAATAACCTAATAAAAGTCTCTTCCACACTTGCAACTTGTGCCTCATGTGAATGATGCACATCCATGTCATTGATCCATAACTATGAATTGCATCTCTTGCAACATCTTTGCATTTTCCCACCAATAATATTATTTTATCATGCCTAGCACTTCTTTGGATAGATAAAACATCATTATAGAAGCCTCCAATTCCATTGTAGGAAACATGAGTTGTTTTTCCCACTCATCCTTTTCTTCAACAACTTTGGATTCAAAAAACATTTGAACCAATCAAAAAATAAACAGAAACCAAATAAAAAAATGTTAAGTATTTTGGTCAACTTCTCTATTTGTGCTTCCACTTGCTCATCCATAACTATGTGGAAGGTCATCTCCCTTTTCATCTTCAAGCACATCCATTTTCGCCTCACCATATAGATTCCATAGCAACATGCTTTCCTACTTTCCTTGAATCTTTCTTTACATCTCCTACCTCTTGTGCTCTATGCAGAACATCACATGATAACTATCTATTATTCTCAATTTATCCTTGAAAATATTGATTTTAAAATTCAAACCAACCATCATCAACTTGATTCAAAGACGATCTTTTGCCGATTCTCACATCTTTTCTCACAACAACTCAATTTGTTTAAAGACAAAAAATCCTACATCCTTTGTTTGTTAAATATATCCAACAAATAGTAGTTCTCTACGTGTGGCTTCATCATAAGAAACCAAACCAAATATTTTTAAATGGATTACATTTGTGATGTTCTTAGACCATGCTTGTTGAGGTGTGAATTCTACCTCTTCTCTAGTGGGACTTCTATTAATCAAATTTGTTGTTATATGCATATCTCTATTTAATGTTTATTTAAAAATTGAAGCAATATTATGTTTTCCATGTCTCTAACTATTAGTCATTTCACCATTAATTGTTTTCCTCTAAACCCCTTCTTTCTTACAAAAGTCAGCAACCATTTGAAATTGCTCTCCACTATTTAATTGAAATAATCTCTTCACTGCATTTTCTTTTTCAACTATATTAAATTTATTCAACACATCTAAAGCATTTGATTTTCCCTTAAAGAACACTAATAATTTCTTTGAAAAATGTCCACAAGAAGCAAAAATAATTTATAGCACATGACAATGATGTTGTAATAGTCAAAGAAAAAATATTCATATGCACAAACTCCAACACTCTACTTACTTTTCAAGCCACCAATGCCAACTTCCTTGTGTTGTGTTCCTTCCATAGATTGTGCACCTCTCTCTTCCTTCACTTGAATAATGGGTAGACCGAAAACAACCTTCTCAAAATATAAAGATGTTGAAAACATGAATGCCCATATATTTGATGCCAAAGTGAGAAGACATGAACACCTTTATTGCCCACCATTTTCTGTGAATATGCTACATCCTCTAAATTCTTAAATATTGTTGGACATGGTGTTATGTTGTCATTCATGTCAACAAAGGTCAATATGGGTTTATCATCCAGACAAGTCTATTCATACTATAACTATGTTAAAGTACCCTACTATACCAGTTGCAAGAGATATTTGCAAGAGCATTAACATTGATGAAACATATGTAGTAGGGAGAAGAATGAGAAGATAGTTTTTTTATTCTGAGGCATACAAGGCTGAAGTTGTCCCATAGAAATGAAAAAAAAGAGATTAAAATATGGTGCTAAAATAAAATACAGTAATTATATATGAACGAAGATAAAAAAAAAAAAACATGTTCCAAATCTACCCAAGATTCTAAATTCTTCGTTTATTATAATGATCGATGCTCTGATCATTATAAGTGTGAAAGTTACAAGAATTGACAGTAAAGAATGAAGAACAATTTTGATCGTTGGATCAAAATAAGAGCACGATCGGATGGAGGAATCGATATTGAATGGCGAAGAGCAAGGTTGATTGATCGACGATTGTTGGATCAAAATGGAACCATGATCCGACGACTCGGATCTTTTTCCGTGAGTCCACTACGCACCCCCAAAAAATGGCTAAGTATCATATTCTATCGATCAGACTCATATAAATAATCACTTACAAATTTCTAAGTATGGTTCATTATGGAGGCAATGCAAGTTGGGTGTGCATTTTGATGACATCTGAGAAGACCTGTGAGTCTGTGATTCTGCGAACCCGAAAATAATCACTTCAAAATTTATAAGTATAGGTTCATTATGGAGGTAGCGGAAGTTGGGCGTGCATTTTGATGACATATGAGAAGACATGTGAGTCCGCGAGTCCGCGAACCTACCATTTAAAATAATTCTAAGTAGAGTCCATGCTTGAATGAATCAAGACCATCCACTTGACGGTTGATTAAATCCAAACTGTGTATCTGTCTAAAGCGCCTAGGAAATCTTGTGGATTTTCCACTCAACACTTGATCATATATGAACCATCGATCTAATTAATGCCAAGATAAGCCATGTGCGTGGTTTCTCTCGGTCACAGACCAGGTTTATATGGAAAACATGAGGCAACGAAGGGTTAAAATGTTGGATAGCACCTTGTTATAGGATACTGTCACTTGGTAAATAGAAAAAGTTCCAATGGGATAAAACATAAACAACACAGGAAATGTACCAGATAGCATTAAAAGGTTCAAAAATTGTCTATTATAGAACTGAGAATGCAACGAAGAAGTGTGAGATTGAAATAAAAAAGGGTTGATCCTTCAAAGAATAAGAGACCTAATCAAACAAGGCAAATAATGGTTCGAAACTGTAATTGAACAAGTTTTTGTAAAATAATAAAAGTAATTTGTTCCTAAATAATAATATTAAGTTTATGAAGAGGCAATTGAATCAGTGCTCTTTTTCAAAGAGACACAATGATTAAAATATCATACACCTATTGGAAGATTATTTAAATAGAAATATATGATGAAAGGAAGATGTCTTTGTGGTCTAACTTAGAAGATAAAAAAATAGACAGAGTCCAAGGAAGAACTTGAAACATTCAAATGAAGTGAGGGTGAAAGGGAGGAGAAAGGGAGGATTGAAGTCCTTTACAGGTTGAAGCCTGAAACATGGAGTTGGTGCTTAAAAACAAGATAATTGAAGTCCTCTACATGTTGGATTTTCATCTACAGGGAGTTGGTTCTTGGAAAACAGGGGATTGGTGTCTCCGTGAGTTGGTGCTCAAAATAAGAGAGATTGGTGTCTCCTACAAAACTGTAATTTGTATGAAATATAATTTTTATGATTGTTACATTTAAAATTCATAGTTCTGTACATTCTCGTTGATAAATTGTTATAAAATAATAAATGATTAATTTAATTTGAGA
>SNQJ01S0006916.1:48766-66759 GCA_010110895.2 Picea sitchensis | reverse complement strand
CAAGGTGGGGGGGAGTTTGAGGGCATGTCGTATTGATGACTTCGAGTTTGTAATAGGATTTCCTCTTATGTGGTGAGGAGAATGTTGTGATTTGATGAATTATTAGTTTGTGGTTTGCCGGTAGGAGGAAACTGTCTTGTTGGTTGTGGGCAGAGGGCGATGTTTGGTTGCATGTTGATGACCTCTTGGTGAGGGATAGGGTTTTGTAAAACCATTGATTGTGGTGGTGGAATGTAGTTGGTAGGTACCTATGGTGGCCCTTGGGGGCTACGAGGGCATGGAGGATTCGTATCTTCCTTCATTTGCTTGAAATCAACTATTTAGGGACAATCATCGGTGTAATGGTTGTAATCTCCACATAATTCACATGGGAAGTTGGTTTGAAGGTTATTATTCCTTCCTTGGCGTGGTTGTCCATTGTTATTTCCCCCTTGGGTATTTTGGTTAGCCTGGTTTTGGTTTCCCTTAGCTGGGGGATCTGTCTATTGGGGGTTTCCCCCTTGTCCTTGGTTTCTATTCTTCCTCTTCTGTTGATTATTGTTGGGTGGATGAGGGAGTTTTGTTTTATTCAATTATTCAAAATATTGAACTTGTTGAATACGCGAAGGATGGATAAAATTTACCTCTGCTTACTACTACCCATGTGTTGGGGCAACAGGTTGAGGAGGACCAGGGAAGGGATAGTAAGGGATTCCTTGGGGAGGTCCATACTTGTTGTATGAAGTGGAGTAACCTCCCATGGGGTTAGGAGTATAAGTTATGGATGGCAAGGGTACTATCAGTTGTACGAGTACTAGGTGTATGGGGGGGCAAGTACTGGTGGTCCCATGATAGGAGGGGGGGGTGTCATGAATGGAAATTGATGTGGTGGGGGAGGGTAGTATGGGGTTCCCCCATATGGTGGTTGGTAAGGATTGGCCCCAAACGTGGGTACTAATTGAGCGTGTGGGTGAGTATGGGCCATGGACCCAATCAAGCCATTGACAACATGCGATGTTTCGCGTTTGTCTTGACCAAATGGTAAAGGGCAAGGAGCATCAGGTAATACAGTATAGAGGTACCCCAATTGGGCTTGGATTAAGTTAAATTGTTGGGCCTTAGTGATGTCCTCGTCTTCATTTTAGGGGAAAGTAGTGGCAACATCCTTGGCGAAGAGGGGGACTAGTGATCCAAGGAACCAGTCTAGCCGTTGTTGGGGGATGGTATCTACTTTGAAAATACTTCTTATTCTATGCCATTCATGGATGTGATCGTCTATATGGATGGCCGAGGTTTGTATGAATTCTGAAAGGATTTCCAATCTAGTGTCGTGATGCACTAGGATTTGTAAGAAGGATAAAAAGGCTTTCGCCAATGACTCAAAGGTTGAGTGGGACCCATCTTTCTCATCCATATACCACTTAGCAGAGAGACCAATGAGAGTTCTTTGGAATAAATGTAAGTGAATAGAATCTTCCATAATTCTATTGGAAGAACACCATAAGTGAAAAGACATAATGTGATTGGTAGGGTCTTCTCTGGGCTTTCCTTCAAATTTGGGAATATCATAAGGTAGCTTAATGGGCATATTTGGTCAAGTGGGGTCATGTAATATGGGATTGTTTATTATTTTGGTCAAATTTGGGATAATGAGAGATGCCAAGTATGGCATGGAGGGGGGAGTACTAGCCATTATATGTGATGGTTGGTGAAATGTTCCTTGTGAGGATGGTTGGGAGCTTGTTCCTTGTGAAGAAGGTTGGGCTTCGCCTCCTTGTGGTGGGGGGCTAGTATGTGATTTGTTTTGGGTATTGGTGCCTATCAAAGTAGATCCAAGAAAGATTGATCCTAGGACCATGGCACTTACTGGTGTATGTGAAGGTTGTGTTGATGTATCATCCAAGTGGGGGATACCTCCCAAAATTAGGGGGAGGTTTTTCAAACGTCTAGAACGACAGGGATGTTATGGTTCCCCTATGATTCTGGGCTATGTGTAGGTATGTGATGGTGATAATCAGAAGAACTAATAGAATAAGTTCTTTACAAATTATCGAAATAATGTATTCATAAACTGAATGCAATCAAATGGTGACAATAATACACAACACAACAATGTAACTCGTAGTTTGGTTGGTTTTTCTGACTCCGCATGGGGGAATATAAAAAAATAATACACGTGTCCTATTCGACATAACATATTTCATTTAAAATAGCACTAGACCTCCAAAAAAGAACTCAACGGTGGGGCCAGAACCCACTTGAGGAGATACTAGTGAAGGTATGAACAATTAGTTATAATGAGGAGTGAAGAGGGCATATCCCAAAAGTACTGGTGATATTTTCCAACAACCATTCAAAATATGACTGAGGTGCGATTGCAGCCCAAAACCACCACCTTGGGTAGATAAAACCTAGATTTTGGCCACTAAGTCATGTCGATCAAGCACGCCATTTAGATTTTCATCCTCATAAATCGTTCACAAGATGGATGCTTTCCAAGGGTTGGGTGACCCAAGGAAGCACGCACAAAACAACTGGATCTCAACCTTCAACCCTTCACGGGTGTCTCCCTGCCTTATGGTGTAGGAATGCCTGATTGGGATGATTTTGGTAACCTATTTCACAACTTTCTAAGTTTCAAATAAAAAAATGACGATGGGGAGTTATTTGGATCCTTATCCCCAAAATCGTAACTTAGACTAACAAATGATTTTTTGTTCCTCTTGTGGAGGTTAGAAGTGAGTTGATTATGGTTTCTTTTAGAATTTGAAAGTGGGTTGTGAGGTTGGAGTTATGGGCCAACTTCTTTGATTAAGAGTGTTGTGAGAAAAATATTTTGTCAAACAAGTGAATCCCTTATGATTCTCCTAGATCTCTTATGGGTGCGAGGAGAATAACATACTATGGTTTCAAGTATCCGAAAAACACCTCTTGAATATGTGATGATGCATGCAAGAAGTGATAGTGAGTGATGACTTTTTAATAACGTTAACTGAGCAAATTTTGGCATGTGGACATCGCTTGGTCCTTTACAATGGTTGCTTACTGCTAACTTATTAGATTTCACAAACAATCCTTGCAGAAATTGAAAAATCCCTGAGTAACTAGCATGGTGGACATGTGGGTACTTACTTTTGAGCTTTAATCTCCCTAGAATGTTATCTAATCTAAGAAATATTTGAAACTATTCCTATATTTTGAACACGTGGGTATGTGTGGGCCCTTACAATGCTTTAAACTTCCTATTTGATTTACTCTAGACATTTGAAACTATCCTAAGATTGGCACATGTGGGCATGTGTGGGCCCTTACAATTCTTTGATATTATGTTTCAAAAAACAAGATAATAGGTATTGGCCTCTCCTAAAATGGTTGATTTAAAGGGATACTAAGGTTTCTTCAGGCAATCTCTTTTTATGATTTCCAAGATCACACAAGGGTGTGGGTAAAGAACATACTCCGAGATTGTCTAAATAGCCTTCTAGTCCTGAATTAATGTGATGTTTTTGTAAAAGAAAATCTTTTAATGAAATTCAAATGTTAAAATTTAAGCCATCCATGTGGCAAGTAAGGAAGTAAAAGATGCAAAGATTATTTTTAGCCTCCCTATATGTCTATGTGTGGTCTAAGTTATCTATGCAAGAATGAATTTCAAGCCTTCTTTTGATGGCTTTTACAAAGTTCCTAAAGTAAATCTACACTACTTGGTGGAAATGGGTTTCTCAAGCCTTACAATTTTGAAAAAATGAGACCAATGGATGGTTGAACAAAGGATATTTGTGCATAGAGTGTAGAGTGCATGTTGAGAGAGTTATGACATAGCATGGGACCACATAGACCATGTGTTTGTTAAGCCCAAACTCGTGTGCACACAGAGAGTTGACGGGACAAAATTTTTGAACTACCTCTCTCAAAAAGAGGCTAAATTATGCTTTCTGAGGGTGAGGCTAGGCCGGTTCTTGGTCATGCAAAAAATAGAGAGTGATAATAATATATCTAAGAGCTTACTTGAGGAGGACTTGCGATTCAAAATCCCCAGTATGGTCACCAATCAGTTTGGGTTCTTTTGTCACAAGAGTGAGCAAAAGAGAGTCCCTTAAATACCTTGGTAAGCCAACAAAGCAAAACATAAATGTGGTTAGCAAGTTATTGAACTTGCAATTTAGAAAGAAAAATACAAAGAAAGATAAGAATGACAAACAATGAAAACTAAACTAAGAAAGCATGAACAAAGCATGCATGAAATTGAACACATGGAATGGTTACCTAATAGAAATGAATCTTCGAATTGAGTGCACCAAGAGGAGAAATATGGGACTATGAATCCCCTATTCCTCTTAAGGGAGGGCTCTCTGATCCCTTAAAAACTAGAGCTATCACTCTCCAATGGTGAGTTAACAATGATGAAAAATTCCCAAGGCTTAGCTTCACAAGGAGTGTAAAGATTGCACAATGCTACACTTGCTCAACCTATGGCTCAGGGGAAATATGGCTTTTTCCAAGAGAATTTGAACAACATAACAATGCTATGGATTTCTTCTTTTATTTTCATACCATGATCTTCTATCTATAGGAACATGGAAATATATTTTACAACTAGTTTCCGATGTGAATGGGAAGGTATTTGAAGGTACCTCCCATCCTTTCAGTGATCCCAAGGCAAAATTCTAGGGATATTTTGGGGTATGGTCGAGATCCACTTCATCCTAGAAGTAGTTGAGGCCCGACCAAAATCATCAATGTGTCATTTCCACATCCGCCTGGGTTTGTCGATTGTCAGTTGCGTAGGGAGTGCATTGTGTGCGGCGTACACTATGTTAGCCAGCGTGGTTGTGCACACACTGTCTTTGCTGAATGTGTGTAGGTTTTCAGGACCATTTTGCATGGTTTTTTTATTATATTTCCAAACTGAATGTCAACATCCTATAATTATTGGTGGTATGTTGTACTTTTCTTGCCTATTTTTTCATCCATTGTCTGTATTTGTTTGAGCAATTTTTTGGTGATAACACCGACCATCGATCATCGGCAATTTCTCTTGGAAAACTTCAACACTTAGAAATTTTCAAGAAAAACCCAAGTTAATCTAGGTCATCGATCTCTCACAGAAGACGATCTTGGTAGTTGATTATGCTCCGACCTCAAATGGATGAAATGAATACATACTGCCAATCTTCTCCACTTCGCAAACCTCTGAAATTGAATCCTGGTTGTTGATCTACTCAACCTTTCAAATGACTGAAACCTTATGAATTTTTAAATTTATCAAAGTGTATCTCAGCCATTGATCTCGAGATCAAACATGATCTTAGTCTTTGATTCACTGAACTTTGTAAAATACTACAACGACCATTAAAAAAAAAAATTGGACCTTCCAGGTTGAATTTAACTTTGAAAATATGCATATCTACTCCATTAAACTTCTCTTAGACATTCCTGAGTCAATTAAACTCATATTTTTCTCACGAATTTGAGGATTTCACTCTAATTGTATCCAATTTCCCCCAAATTCACACAACCAGGAGTCTACAACAATGAATTACTCAAACACACACTAGTTAGAGCCCATAAAAGCCTAATGTTTGATCCAGATGCTCTGATACCATAATGTAACGCCCCTCAGCCTAACCGAGGAACATTATGGTACATAATACTCTTAAAAATTAAAAAATTCCTGCTAACTAAATAAGTTCTTGTAGCTTACAACTATGAATTAAAACCATATTTAGCTATTGCCTATTATAGTTAATTACATGCATATACAACATGCTAAAACAAAATGAAATGCAACTATTAAACTCAATTTCAGCAATATATAAATTAGTTTGATACACATAATTAATGCACAACAAATAAACTCATAATACAAACAATAACAAGATAGAACACTTATATTTTATAAACAGTTGTGCAACTAGCTGCTTAGGATGGACGTTCCACCCAACCATAGACTTTATACTCCAAATATCAACAAAAAGTCACCCATGAGTTGAAGCTAGTAATCCACAAAAGAGGGTGGTCTCTCACTGTTTAGTCATGGCTCAAAATTCTCACAACCCATTGGTATTCTCCTACAACTATCTCGATTTTCTACCATCTCTCTTCCTATTGACCTTCCCAACCCAAGGAATGTATCCCTTTTCTGATATCAGTCCTTTGGGTGTCCCATTCATTTATGAGGTTCTTTCTGGTACATGTAACTAGTAATCTCTCAGTTGGAAACTCAAGGGAGCTTGTTGTCAGGAAAACTAGCAACAAGCAACAAAAAACACTTGTTGTTATAGTGCAACTCACACAAGAGTTCACTCTTCAGTCCTGACAACCCGACTCTTCAATATTCAACTCCAGAATGCTCCAGATACACTCGATCATTCTCTAGAATTCACTCTACATGGTTTATCAAGCTCCAAATCCTCTTTCTTTCTCTTTACTTGTTATTCATGCACAAACATTTGACTAACTAAAATACTTTTTTCTACCCATATGAATTTTCCTCTCTTTGGCTTACTTTCTTGACTCACACACTTCTCCAAAATGATTTTACTTAGCCCCCATGTGCCCAATAACTATGGTATGTGACTTCTCACACCCACCCTCCTACATGTATTCAATGATTGGCTTTGAGAATACTTAATCAGAAATCAGAAGGTTCATATACCAATATAAAATTTAGGAAAATGGATTGAATTAATATACATGGAAAATTTCCCCTTATACCCCCTCATGACCTAGTTCACTTTTTAGTATCTAATCTAATATGCAAAATAAAAACTAATTTTGGATGTAGAATGCAACTTTATTCTAAATTCCTAGTTATAAAATAACAACTGACAGCTTTGAACACATAACTAATTGTACCTCTATCATCACTTTTAGTGAAAAGCCACTAAATAGATAAATACATTTAACCAACTATCAATAATATATATATATATATATATATATATATAAACATATGGTTATAGGTCCATATTCATAGGTTATAAACAAATATTTGAAAAACAAATAGAAATAAAACCACATTCTAAATTAGATAATAATCCACACATAAGAAAACATTCTTACAACAATTCTAATTACAACAAATGGTAGAAGAAATTCCATAAACATACACCATTAGAACCATAATCTTAATAAGTTTAACTTTATTATTTCTCTAAATAAGCCTAAAATTTTTCCACAAACAAACACCCTTTCTCCTTACAAGTGATTGCATTTATAGATGATTCAAAAGTAATCACTTCTTGAGTATTCACTCTTCACCCTTCAACTCCTTTAGGTAGTTAGACTTTTGAAATGTGTCCTTTGGCCTTTTGGTTTTCAATAAATAATTTTCTTTTAATAAAGATATATTATCTATGTATTTTCTTTTTAATGTATGCACCTTAGATTTCATAATTAACATCATATTAATAGCGCATATTAACATCATACGCATCATATTAATAGCGCATATTAACATCATACGCGTGGGAAAACTAATTTCTCTAATGCTATATGACCAATTCTCTCAACATTGGTTCCATAAACCTTTATAAGTTAGTAATGAATAAATTAATCAAATTAATTTATTTTGATGAAGTATAAATAATAGTACTTTAACCTTGTTTTTCTTTACATCTAAAATTGTTTCTATTACTACTACTTCCAACTTTATATTATATTCCATGTCTTCCCCGCACTCTTCTACTATTTTGYGTGAACTTTTTTTTCCACGTTGGAGATTCCGCGCTGGAAACCCAYCCCAGATAMTTCCCCACATAGTGGYTGGTATGGGAGTGATAAAGCTTCGCAGCCCCAAGGGACACAGGTTTCGAACTCATGACCTCTCCCCAAACTGGAAGAGTGTGCGCATGTCTTAACCAATTGTGCTATCCCATGGGACCTTACTATTTTGCGTGAACTTGGCTCTCTAAGTAAGTAAATATTACATATTTGGATTACTCTTATAGCTTCTTCCCACGGGAAATGACATTTACTAAAGGATCCCTCAATGTTATTCTCTAATTTTATGCAAGTTGATTTCCAATTTTCTAGAGCTACAAGGTTACAATCAATGTATTTATTACTCAACCTTGGAATATTTGTAGGAGTTTGAATTTATTCTTGTTTTTATCTATTGACTTTGTTTGAACCTATTTATACTCCTTCCTATTTTACTTTTTTATCTTTAACTTTATTTGAAAAGATAAAAATCTGTGAAGAATACAATTGTAAATCATGTGATCTTTTGTATAATAATCTCTAAAACACATTCGATTTATCCCACACTTCTACTATGCTTCCTTTATACTTAATGAGGTTATACTTAGTGAGGTAGGTTGTTTTTGTACAATAACCTCTAAAACACATTTAATTTATCCTGCACTTTTACTACACATGCCTTATATTTAGTGAGGTTGGTTGTTTTTTATTTGTAGTATTCAACCTAATGCTCTAACATTTTTATTTTTTTTTGGATTCTTCCCATCTTTTATCATTTAAATCACATTTGACTTAATTGCTTTCACACCTGTTGAAAGTGTTGCTATGATATCTTAAACTATTTCTTTAATGATAGGGTCTCTATAGTAACAATTAATTATTTTATCCTTTGAAATATTCATCTTATTATGGGTTTACTTGTTGCTATGATATTTTAAGCTATTTCTTTAATGATAGGGTCTCTATAGTGACAATTAATTATTTTATCCTTTGAAATATTTATCTTATTATGAGTTTATTTGGGTTTATTTGATTAGTTGATTCATTTTCCTTCAAAAAAAAATTAAAAACAACTACTTGTTTTGTATTTCCCTATAAAACCTATTATGCATTAAGTCCTAAAAAAGAAATGCGACTTCTTATTTTTTTTATGTCATTGCAGGCATATCTATCATATTTGATGGAGTTGATTCTTGTGAATTTGATATTCCTTCTACTATATAATATATTATATTTCTATGATCATTATACCTCTTTTTATGATCTTCTTCTTATTTTCTCTTAACTTTTGCAGCTACTCTTTCGTCATTCACCAACCTTTTATCTTCAATTYACTTATGCTCAAATTATTGTTGTATTTGTCTCTCCTTTTCTAATTCTTCTCTTTCTATTCTACCTTTTTCAAATGCTTGATCTCTCTCTTATTTTTTATTAGATTTTTCTTTATCTCTTTCCTTAGAATATTCTTATTCCTTCCTTATGCATTATAGTTTCGCTTCCCTATCCCTATCTTCTTGATCTTCTTTCTTTTTTCTTACTTCCTCTTTYTMTTTACTTTYCCTTTACATTTTTTTTATTACTTAAGTTAATCAATACTTTTTCATGATATCTATATATTCTATATAATTATTCTTCCTATTGGGTTTCATGTTAATAGTGTTGAAGTTTGAGTAGCTTCAGAGGATATTCTTATTGTACTTGACCAAGACAAAACCATGAAGAATATTATTATATTATATTTATTAAGACGATCCTATTGTGACTTTGTAAAAGTCGACCCTATTGTGCCTTGACAATTAAAATGTAAAATAAAGGGATATAGTGACAGGTCGACCCATACCTAATTTTAGGTTGGCCAAACTACTATTTATAAGGGAGGCTAACGCCTCAATTGAACACACATACACACAATCTCTCAAGTCAAGAAGAGAAGAACACAAGTCTTAGAGGGAGACACTATTGCAACAAAAGGTGATGTTGTGGAAGATCTTGGTTTATCTCTTGGGTATATTTTGGTTATGTGGTGTGCTACTCTTCCCTAGTCAAGGGTTTGAGAAGGATATTCTACTTTGTTAGTTCTCTCTTGGAGAGAGATGCATTGTTCTTGGTTGTTGAATCTATATTGAGAAAGTTTGTTGGGTTTTCCCCCTAGAGGTTTTTCCTAGGGTAAATCTTGTTTATGTTGTAGATGTGATTCTTTCAATGATCCTTAGTATGCAATTATTTTGCTAATTGTTTAAAAGTAAAAGAACACTAATCTAATTAGCTGATTAAGAAGAAATTTTAACATGGTATCAAAGAAGACCTAAAAGAAGGAATTTGCATAGCACAAAAGAGCTTGTTAAGCAAAACAAGGGCATTGGAAGACTCTCCTAACCCTAGCACACCTTTTTCATGGAACAATTTTCATCTTTGGACAAGTTTCATAAATTAGGGTTTCTGCATAAACCCTAAAAGGTGACATCATCCACATTGTTGGAGGAAGTTGGTAAAAGTAAGACCATCAAGGAGCTCTCCCTAGGAGGGTGCATCTAGTCCCTGAAATATAATTCCAAAATTTGAAGTTTGAGGAATTAGGGTTTCCTCATAAAACCCTAGGTTTGTAGTACTAGTTGTAGTTGAAGTATCAGTTGCAGTTGTAGTGTCAGTTCCTTCATGTAAGTTGCTTCATACTAGTTGTAGTACCAGTTGTAGTGCCAACACTAGTTGTAGTACTAGTTGTAGTGAAAGTTTCTATGAAGTGTTGGGATTGTTTTTTGGTTGTCCTAGTGTACCTTACCCTAGCAAATCTCTAGCTACCTTTATATTACAAGTTGGAGCACTTTTGAATTTTTAATGGTTCGTCATTGCTTGCCACTGTTGCCAGATGGTGCCACTACATGCCGATGTTGTCGGAGGTATGTAATTATATATATTTTTAAAATGTATCATTATTTAGGGGTATTTGCAGGAGAAGGGATATTTTTTCAAAACAATAATCGTAGATCCAAAAGGATCTCATATCCATCACATTCGGAGGAGCAATGCACCCCAGGTTTGATTTTTTTGATATGCCTCTATTTGTTATGGAATTATTGTGATCTTATGAACATCTAGATTTCATTTTGATCTATTGAATTTATGATTACCATACTAATCTTTGGTTAAAGTTAAAGTTATAAACTAACTTTAGTCAAAGTATTAGATTGATTAAGGTTGAGATTTTAGAGTTTATTTGCATTATTTTCTCTAACTCAGATTTATGTCAAGAAAGCGTATTATCTTAGTACAATGGATAGTTTGAAGACAATACTTGTCATCTTGAGTGAAGGAGACTCAAAATAAAATAAAAAACACTCAGTCTTGAAGACATGACTCCAGGTTCCAAGCTTGATTGATTAAATTGATAAGTCTCAAATTTACACATATCAAGTTTTATAACTACTACACGACAAGTAAATAGTTGTGACAATAATCTATGCAAATTTCTATTACTATTTGTAATGTCCCCTATATTACGACTAGGAAAAGCACAACACAATAGGTAATTTTTGTTAAGTCTTAGGAATTTAGCATCAACACATAATTCAAGCAGCGCATAATCAAACGACATCATAATTAAAGAATTACAAGCGACTCATCATCGTAATCAAATGACATCGCAACTGACGCATCAACATAATTAGTAATGAGACATAATCAACACATCATCACATGTAGATAATGCCACATAATCAACAAGCGTCATAAATGGCAACGCAAGATCAACTCATCACGGTCAACTGGAATCATCAATACTTGTAATCACTCAACTCATCACATAAACATAACATAAGATAACATAAGCATAACATAAATATAACATAACAATAACATAAAATATGACACAAAGATGACATAAAGATACTACCCGCCCAACCTACCCTGCAAGGTTAGGACCTCCAAGACACATAAGAAATTCTCAAGCCCAGGATTCATCTGATTGATTTTGACCATTTAAGGTCTCATGGATGGCGACTGTTCTGAGGAACAAGGAGGTGTCTACATCCCACTAACACAATCAAGTCCAAAACCAACTAGATAAGTCAACAACATCAATGATAATCAATTTTATCAATCAGTCAATCTTAATCATCAATTAAACATGGCACGAGAGTAATCAATCACATAACTCATCATATACCAACATTAATTCAAGGCACAAGATTAGGAAATTTCACAGTCGATCATACATGAACGTTTAATTTCAAGATGCAAGATTATCTAATTACTAAATCATTTTTACGTTGACATTATTTCAAGGCACATTAAATCCAATTACTTAATCATTTACACATCAACACTAAATGACGCAAGAGTAAATAAAATTTAAACAATCATACGTCAACATAATAAATGGTGCAAGAGTATTCTCAACCTTATTTTCATGGTGCAAGGATGACTAACTACTTAACAAGTCAAACATCAATATTAAATTCATGGTGCAAGTAAACTAATAACTTAATCAATCATCAATCATTAAATATTCATTGCACAAGAGTAAACTATCGATTTATTTCATGGAGCAACAAAATCTATCTACTCAATCAATCATACATCAATTTAATGGATGCAAGAGTAAATTATTACACATCTCGTCATACATCAGCGTTATTCATGGCGCATGAATGGTATAATTACTTAAGTGGTCACACCTAAACATTAATCGAGGCACACAAGTAAATTTAATTACTTAATTTATCACGCTTCAACATTATTTCAAGCGCCAAGAGAAATCTATAGTTTTGTTCCTTGAATTTATTCAGGAGGACCTAAAGTTTTTTAAATGATAGGTGAGACATAATAAAATATTGGGCCTATATATCAGATATCAAACATTTAATAAAACATTAAAAAACATATAATAAAACTATATATATGAGATATCAATTACAACAATTATCAAAAACTAATTATATGGCATAAAAAAAGGGTGGGAGGATTGAAAGTTTATCGCAATAAAAATGCACCACTTCAAAGATAAATCAATGCATCATGAATATTGGTAGACTTAAAAACATGATGATTTTAAGGGCATCTTAGCATGATTGTGAGGATTAAGTAACACATGTCGATTTGGAAGGTGATGCTTACCAAACTTGGAAAGCGCAGTCCCCCTTTAAGAAAAATAGTAGAGAATATGAAGTAAAATATATGTAGAGATAAATTAGCTGAATGCAAGTTAAAAACCGCCAGGAGGGTCATGAATTTCTGGGCAAATTTAAATTCCACACACATAGATGATTCAAGGAAATGAAACGCCAGGAGGGTCACAAATTTCTAGGTGAATTGGTTTAAAAATGAAACAACATTTAATCCACTCAGAAAATAAATAAGATATCATAAAGACAACATCGAGACATTAATTGAACTCAGAGAAAACTCCAAATGATGGAAGCTTGGTGAAATCCTTGGGGAAAAACGTAGAGAAGAACCAAGTAAAATCACAAAGAAGCACCATGTAAAATACGATGAGTAATAAGCAAAATTAGCCGGGTAATATGAGATAAAATCATTGAGCATTTGAAGAAAAATTCGCTGAGTAATAAAAGGTAAAATCCCTGAGCATTTGAAGAAAAATTTGCTAGTAATAAAAGGTAAAAATCGATGAGGAAAGGGAGTTTTAGAGCCCCGACTCTTCCCCAAAAACGTAGAGTAAATAAATAGTATAAATTGCTATCAAGAAGGGAAAAAAGCAGAGGCTTAGAAGGAGAGGATTGTTGGGAAATTATCTCAACGCAGAGGTAACTCTGAGGAGACGCAGAGATAGTCAATGTGAATTCTAGAACAAATCTTGGCTGAGAACAACTTGTGCGCAACCTCATCATAAACGCCAAAACGCAGAGGGTTAAGATTCTGGGCGATTTGATGGACATCGATGTTTAAAAACCGGTCAAACGCAAAGGTGAAATGAAGTTCAATGGGTAATAAAAAAGTCACAGGTTGACCATTCCCAATCAATGCAGAGGTGTATAGAACCTCACTGAGAAAGAGACAAATCATTGGGTTATTGCAAGATGTAAAAAACATGGTGAATCACAAGGTAAAAATGCATAGTTATGAGGTGAGAATTCGCTGAGCAAAGGAAGAAGGCACAGATCCTTTGACTCCTCCAAAATGCAAAGAACTGAGGTGGAACTTGCTATGCAAAAGAATGAAGGCACAAGGCCTTGGCTCCTCACATAAAACACAGTGAGACGAGGTAGGCTCAAAGCTTGTGATTTTCATAAAACGCAGGGTTATAAATGTATAAAATCGCTAGCAAAGGAGAAAGGCATAGAGGTGAAAGAAAGATGGAAATGCCAGGAATTACATCTGTACAAAATTGTTGAGGGAGAAGACTCAAAGATTTAAAAATATGCAGAGAATAGAAATCAGAGATAAACACGTAGAGATTTATTAAATCAAGGAGAACGCAAAATATATGAAGTCGCATAGGAAGCATTCGACAGTCACACCGCTTCGCAAGGTCATCAATCAATAGACTAATTCCAAAACCATATACACAATAAAAAATCAATATAATGCAAATTCAAAATGAAAATACCGTGACCGACGAAGATAGGCTTGATGACGATCCTTGGCAACTGGTTTTCCCTTCCCTCGTCTACTTGCTAACCATTGAGATTTCACCGGTACCTCCCAGCCAACACTAGGGGCCTTAGCCACTCGATTCGTAAAGGGGCCACACACACAGAACCAGAGTCATCTAGCTCCCAACTTGCCTCGCAAGGTAGAGCCACCACTCTCTCACTCAAGTTGGGTATCCCAACTCTCACAAGTAAAACCAGTCAGAATTTCTGCATCATAAACTTACTCATAACCCGTGTGTTCCATTCCTCCTCTTAGCCATTTATTTTATTGAATTTTCTTAGTGACAACTTGCCAATTGCACATTAAATTCATTTTTTTTTTTTTTATTTAATTAGGAATTATTCCCCCCATACACTTGTCACCTGTTCCCTTAGTTGTACAAGTAAATCCACAATTTAATTTAATTAAAAGTCAATTTCCCTCACCCATCCTGAAAGCACTCTTAAAAACACTCCTATTTGTCCCTTTATTCCCTTTATTTCCCATTTATGATTGGCGCCTTTCTAAAACAGAGTTGAGTTAAAATAGGAATGTTCTCTAGTTAGACATCTGAAAACATCCTAGTAACCTAAACATAGACAATGGGTTAGAACTAAGCGAAAATTGGTTCCTTTTGATTTATAAAAATAATAATAATCATTGATAATTATTTATACAATCTAATACTAAAAATTAAACATAATTACTCATAATTAAAACAATAAAAATTAAAATTAACCTAGTCTAGAATAACCTAATAATTGAACCCTAATAGACTCTTTAATTAACTTAATACCTATAACTTATGAACATAGTTGATTAAGCTTAAAATTAAAAAACATTAAATTAATTAACATTTAGAATAAAAATTAAACCTTAATAACAAAATAGAAAACCCTAAAAATCTTAATAATTAAACATAATACCTAATAATTGAACCCTAATAGACTCTTTAATTAACATAATACCTAGAACTTATGAACATAGTTAATTGAAATTAAAATTAAAAACATTGAATTAATAATAATTTAGAATAAACATTAAACCTAAATTAACAAAAATAGGAAACCCTAAAAAACTTAATCAAGTATAATTTTTAATAAAGAATTTTACTGAAATCCTAGCTGACACCTAGGTTTTCCCTTACCTCCAGTATTTATTACCATCTCTTCTCATCATTTGAACTCAGGATTCATGTCTTGAAGATGGATCCTAATTTGGATCTGAAACGTCGACGAGCTATTGAAAAAACTGTGGCTATTCCAATCAATCCTGAAAATCCCAACCACACAAATCTTATCAATCTAGATACCTTTCTATGCTTGCAAATTCTTGTATGATTTATTCCTTTCTTATTTTAATTTCTAATTTGGTATAGACTTGCACAAAGTGTATTAAATCACTCTTTAGATTTGTTTTTTATTTTTATTTTTTTTATTGATTTCTTAAATTGATTTACTTCACCCCTCATTATTTAATTTATAAATTAGTTTTAAATCTTCTTAATAATCTTAGACTTAGGCTTAGTTACATTTTTATTTGCATGATCTTAGACCCTTAGGTATTATTCTTAATAAATTCATTCTTTAGTTAATTAATTAATTCGACAGATGCTCGAGATTTTATAAGGTTTAACATTCACTCAAAGTTTTCTAGGCCACCTAGATTCATTGACCCATTTTTTTTTATCACGTCGTGCCCTTCAAGATGCACTCCATGCTCCAAGGGTGCCACTCGCCTTTGGTTCAAATTTTAATTATGCGACATTCCCTTCAAGACGCACTACATGCTCCAAGGGTGCCACTTGCCTTTGACTGGTTTTGGTAGTTTTCCAACCCTTGGAGTCAACACTCCATTTAGGAAACCTTGTAAGAGACTAAGGGCCTCTAAGGAATAAGGGCCATGCCTTATTGTGCACCCCTTAAAATCTATGTGAGCGTCTGTCTCAATTTTCCCTCATGACATCATGGATCTCTCGAACTAGGTAATCATTAACCTACAATTCGAGCCATGGCGGGAGTGCTAGTAGGCTGTGACAGGGGTGCTACCACAACTCTCCCTCAATATCTGGTTGTTGTGCATGGCCCCTTTACTCCTTATGTGATTCAACTTAGCAAGAAATTGTCATCCTGCATCCATCAACGAAACATTGTCAATGATCCACAAACAACATCATAATATACCAAATCATATGTCACATATGCATAAAGGAAATACTCAAACCAATACAATCCACTCCCTGACTTGATCCAGATTCCAAGGAGGTCCATTGATTCCATTGACATCCTCAATCTGTCAAGTGTCCTGCACACTCATGGGAAACTCGTGAATAGAATCTGTCAATACATAGATATCCAATAACATAACATCATAATCCATCAACATCATCATAATAATCCATAAGTGAAACAGACATCACATACTAAAATCAAATCACTTGCACACAAGTGTCCTCAAAGAATAAGTCAATAACATGTGCTCGCAAGAGCGGTATGTTACACTATTAGATACAATGAATAATCGGTAGCATGCGAGCACTATTGATATAAATTCGTATTGTAACTACTTACTATATATAACTAACATGTAACATCCCGCTCTACTGAGCACAATTTTATTGACTTGTTCTTTGAGGACACTAGCGTGGAAGTGATTTGGTTATGGTACATTATGATTTCGTTTCGATTATGGATTATACATGATGATGATGATCTATTGTGACTTATTTTTATTTGATGTATATGTATTGGTAGATTCTATTGAAGAGTTTTCCTGAGTGCACATGACACATTACAGGTTATGGATGCTAATGGCATCAATGGACTTCCTTGGCCTCCAGATTGAGTCAGGGAGTGAATTGTATTTTGATTGATTATTTCATTTTACACACTTGTGATATATGATTGAGTACATTATGATTTCTGTATATGGATTATTGACACGGTTTTCATCAATGGATGCAGGTTTGACGATGATTTCTAATCCGAATCACATAAGGAGTAGAGGGGCCATGCACAAAAACTAGACATTGAGGGAGAGGTGTGGCAACATCCCTGTTACAACCTACTAGCACTACCACCATGGCTGAATGGTAGGTTAACAATTACCTAGTTCGATAGGTCCACGATGTCATGAGGGTAGACTAAGACAGTCTCTCACGAAGATTCTAAAGGGTGCACAATAAGGCATAGTCCTTATTCCTTAGAAGTCCTTAGTCTCTCACAAGGTCGACCGAGTGGAGTGGTTACTCCAAGGGTCAGACAAACTTCCAAAAACTAGTCAAAGGCGAGTGGAACCCTTGGAGCACGGAGGTGCGTCGTGAAGGTCATATCATGAAATTAAAAACTTGAGTCAATAAATCTAGGTGGCCTAGAAAACATTGAAATGATTAGATTTTGTTGGATTAAAATAATTAATTAAACCATGAATTTTTTAATTAAAGCCCAATAAAATTCTAAGCCTAATTCTAAGACTAAACCTAAGTCTAAATTTAATTAAGGGACTAATTGAATTATGACATAAGTTAAAAGATTGGAGAATATAATCAAACTCTAGGGAAAATGGGGAATAAAATTTAAAGGTTGGATAAAATGCACATTTTTGCATGAAATTAATAAATTGGATTTTAAAAATAGAAAGAAATAAAATATGAGAGAATAGGTGTAAACATAGAATAGTATCTAGATTCAAGCTACCACTAGTCTAACTAGAATAATACT
>SNQJ01S0006916.1:33614-48475 GCA_010110895.2 Picea sitchensis | reverse complement strand
GGATGAATAATCATAATTAATTTAATCTAAAAAGATAATTATTTGTGCATGTAGATATATGTCATTGGGTATTTTTCTATAAAACAAATGGTGAAGAAGGAAAAAGGATCTCAATTACTCTTGGTAAGGTTATGCTGCCAAAATTATTGTGGACTATGTTTTACTTGTGAGTGTTCGGATACCAATCTTAAAGACGGAGTGGAATCTCTTCCTTGCAAGGTAAGCTTGGAGCTATTGCATTCTGGTTTTTGTGTGTGGCCCCTTTGCGGCTCAGGGGATAAGGTGGAAGAAGATTACCCCTATCATTGGCTGGGAGGTATCGGTGAAGTATTTGGATTGGAAAGAGAGGGAACGGACGTTGTGCAAGGTTTCAAGCTGAGGGGAATCCTCAATTATCCACACCCTTGGTTTACGGTATTTTGTTTTCTAGTTATTGACAATGTAATTAAATGTTAATTGTATATATTGAAGATGTACATGAAGGATTGTTTTAGTTAGTTCTGTAATTGCACCTTATATGGTTGTTAATAGAAAAATAGTAGAGAATCGTATAACTTCTTGTTCTTTTATTTATACGATTAAATTCATAACGTTGCATTTGTTATCAAGGCAGTTTGGTGCTATATATATCAATCTGATTAGTTATGTGTATTGAAATGATTATTGGAATTTATTTGATACAGAAAATAAAAATCACGATAGTAAAATGAATATGTATGGAATAATTTGATTATTGACATTTAATTCAGATTACTTATATGTATAACCATACCTACAAATGAGTAATCTATTTTTCCATATTTTTTCAACCATTAGATTATTTCCTATACGTCAATTTGTACATGTTTATTCCTTGAAATGTCCATAAATGTGATCTATATTGGAAGTGTTGGTTTAAATAAAAACTATAATAAACACTTTGTTCTATTGTATGGCATTTTGATCAATTTTTGTTGAGTTATAGAGACTAGTTTGGTTTATTTAAATTGGTGGTTGGTTCTAAATTTTTTAGTTTTCAATTAGAATTCGAAAGTACCCTGTTGTTTTAGATCATGATTTCATTGATGGCTTAAGATCCTAAATTTAATGGATTTATGAATACACTCACTATGCGTCGTTACAAGTCATTTTTTTACTCTACTTTTTAAAATTCAATAGAAACTCAGAAGCATCGAGGGCATAAACAATCTTGTGTTGGTTGACGACTTAAACCTAAACCTACTACTAATGAGTAGCATGGAACCCATAACTAACGATTTAGAAATTTTGAGAAAAAATCCACTGATAAAAAATAATGGAAATCGGTCCTTGCATGTTGAGTGAGCCCTCCTTGTGCGGTCTTAATAATTTAGACAATCAAATCTTTTGTCCCATGGTTCCTCATAGATATGTTATTCCATAAGGTTTGCTAACCTTGGGTACACTTTATTTATTTTCTAATCTTTTAATTTAGGATGCTTGCTTAACCCGACATTTGTGCCATCACATCCAATACTACTTTACTTAAATCAGTTGTCTGCCAATTCGTATTTATGCCATCGTGCATGACCTACAGGTGTATCTAGACTTGGATCATCACCTTGACACAGGTCAGCTGAAAACGTAATTAGAGGGACAGTTACAGGTTTGAGTAGGAATTAACGCTTTGCATTTAGCCTTATATAAGTTAACAATTAATTAAAGTGACTAATATAAGTAGATTGGTGGTCATGATAATGGCTTGTCACACTATTAATGATAATGAGTTTTGGTCACATATTACCAACATTAATTTGTCGAGTGGTCATATACTTTGAGTCTTATTTAATTTATGTGTCTGGAATGATATCACAAGAATAATGTGGGGAAATTCACTTTACTAGTTGATGGTATTTTTAATAATACATAAATTTGGATGCAGGTATTCCCTTGGTGCTCGGGCAGCTGACACTTTTGGTTTTATTAATACCTGGATAAACCTTGATTGGATTTCTATATGCAGTTTAGACCAACTAAGATTTCATATAGGTGTAAAACAATAAAATTATTCATTAGTGATCTAGATTCAAAATTGGAAAAGAACGTGTAATGTTGATCTTATGAAAAGTTGTTATGAGTACTCCTTGATGCTTATGTTGAATAATTGTAAAATTATTCGACCTCGTGATAAATTGGTTGCTCGTAGCTGGTAGTCTGAGTTGGACGATGGTATATATGGATAGTATAATACCATTGTTCTTCCTCTCTTACAATAACAATTATTAGGCCAAAATCCAGATAAGTTCCATATTGAAAAAAGTATGAGGTCTAATTGGGACCTTTCAATGGGAAGAACCCCTACTATTGAAAAAGGGGGCATTTACCCTTTTAAATATAATTGTAACTCTTGTCTTAGAAATATTATTTGACACTATTTATAATATATTTGTACACAATAATGTCATATTATTTTCTTTAATCCCTGATCCAGATATTATACTATCAAAATACCAAAAACTTGCATTAGATGTCATGGCACTAAAATATTAATCTACTACAAAATCACATTATATGTCATGGCACTAGAACATTTAAGTATTCATATTCTCATTTGATTAACCAATCGATTAACAAATTTAAATTAGACATTACTTCTAACAACACTTAAATTAAATTTTAATTTGTTTCATGACACATCACACATTTTAAGGATGTTTAATTATGTCCGAGAATCACAAACTCACTAACTAGTGCTAGATATCACTACCCACTTAAATATCTGTTCATATTGGTTTCTCTATCAAGTAGAATATAAAATCAAGTGGAGTCCATGACAACCTCTCAACTTGAGAAAATAATATTGAGGTCCATCTCATCCATAGGGTAATATGGACCTTCTCACCTAATCCCACAACCCCAATATTTGTGGAAGAATAAGAATATAAGAACTTGGTTGGAATGGACCTCCACCCCTTATGGTGATCCTTGTGCCTACTCAAACTAGATGAAATTATTTACCAAGAAAACTTGTTAGAGAATATATATATATATATATGACCAAGGTGCTATCGTTACCACCATCAGAACTCGGTGAGGTCCATAACCTATAGTTAGTCAGTCAATTGATAGATACATAATCCTAAATATAAATCCACATTCCCATTGGAATATACAACTAGAAATATATATACACCAAATGTACTAGTTTTCCAATCATAAGTAGCACATAAAGAAATTCCATCCCTTCATATTATTGCAAATTGAAGGCACAAATTCATAATGCATTATTAACAACATTTAATATAAATAATATAGAGAAACATATGTATATGTATATGTATCTATAAATTCATGACTTCATGTCACAATACCATATAACACGTATAGCCATGTCAATATGTCGAGGGTCATGTATACAACCAAATTTGATCAACCCCTTGATTGCGGTAATAGACTCAAACTACATAAAAACATAAGCCAAATTTGAACAAGTATAAGGTCCAAAACGTGGACACCACATTATCTCTAAGTAGTATAAACATAATCCAATCACATGTTACATGTCACATCACCTAAATTCTAGGAAAATTACTTACTTACACAAGCCATGTGATCTCATATGCATAAACCAGTTTAATCAACCCCGATCAAAGGTAGTGGACTTGATTTAGCAATAACAAAAGGAACTAATATAGATATATACAAGGCTCAAAATGTGGGGCACTATATACATCAACCCTTTAGGAAAATTTGTCTTGAAGTTATGGTCAGTCACACCCATAAAAAAACACAACACGTACCCTTTCCATCAATATGGGACATAAATACTTTGCTACATTGGCTTGGATCGATATGACCTCTAGTCAGTCTCTTGCCAGTTTCCCTTTTAATATCAAGTGGTTTGTCCAATACATGCCATCACAACACCAATATCTAAATTGTATTAAACACCCTATGTAGATCTAGTAGTAATGCAAGTTGATTCATGACTATCCCAATCCTCGACCCAATCCTCTAATGGATTTTAAATGGTATAAATAACTAGATAAACAATTTAGTGTCCATGCCAAATTTTATGGTGCTTCGATATAGATTACATTTTACGAGGACATTGTCTCCTACATTAAAATTTATTTTAGTTCTATTGGGATCATGGTAACTCTTTTGATGATCTCCAAATTCCTTTAGTCTTATTCTAATCTGAATCACAGAGTTCAATATGACCTACCTTGTAACAATTTGAATGACACCATTCCAATCAAACTAAGTATGCATGATGTTACCAATGCTGTCAAAGAAAGACATACACCCTCTTGCTAAATTAGGTATAACTACATTGTCATTTCAACTAAAAAATCACTCCTTTGATTGAACCAAAAACCTAGGTTGGGATATACTATATCATAAGTCCACTTTTTTCCTATGGTTTTCCAAAAAGGAAATCAAACTCCCAAACAAACCATGGTGACCTACCATGATCTCATAGACACTTCATGCAAATAATGTGATTTCTCTAACAAGTCCCTCCTTTTTTGTATAGACCATAGGTTTTATTCACATGATGAATTTTCTTTCTCTTGTTAACTTAATAATCATAATCATAATCATAATTTATTCACACCACCTTTGAGGTGGATGCAATCTTGTCATAAATCAAAGGATATGATGTTATGTTAGAATTCATGACAATATAATATGTTAGATGACTCCGATTGGACATTAGATATAGTTTCTCTATTGATCCAACTGCTCGATCATTTGTAGAGGTAACCACTCACGCATACAATTTCATTTATTTCTAACTTAGGAAACACGTTACTATGCTAATTGACTATTTTTTGGCCTTTATCTAAAATAAAAAAATTCACTACTTGACCATTTTCTCTTTAAAAATTTGCCCATTTTTTACCAAAAAATGCTTAGATTAGCAATATTCACAAAAAATTACATGTTTTAATAGTAAATTATATATTTTTAATTGAATATTCACATACATGTCTATATGTAATATTTTTTCAAACCAAAATAGTCACCTACAATATTATACTTGGTATAATATTCAAATCCTTAAAAAATACCCTACCTTCTATAACTCTTCTTGCAATTGACTCAAGATTCTATTTTATGCTAGATCAAGGTTCTTATGTCATGGTTAGTTCTTCAGGCCATTAATATATCAGCTATGGTCAGTTATAATGAGTATACACCTTACATTAGCTATAATGAATATACACCTTACATTGTCTAGACTCTATCTTCGTTCACACTCACATGTTTGTTAATGCAAAACCACACTTTTCTTTCAATTCTCCCTTACTAAGTTCCATCATCCCACTTTTAACACACAACTTATTCTTTTTAACACAATTATAAACCTTGGATTATCCTTATATAATGCTTATTCTCTAGACAAATAGTCTTCTCTTGTGATCCACATACATTTCAATGATAAGATATCTTGTTCATTGCAAAAAATTATACTTGAATTTATTATCACTCTAGCTCAAGTGGTATGATGCATATGCAAAATTCATGACATTTGTGCACAAAATTTTTCCATGTTATGAATAACATATAATAACATAACTACAGATCAAACATATTTTGTGATGTAGTTACTTCATGGATTCTTTCATTACTATCCTCAATGTCACTTTTTTCTTGAGTCATGGAGACTCGATCTTGACAAAATTAATGTCGTATATATTATGTTCACTTGTTACAAATAAGACACATCTTGATTTCTATACTTATTTCTATTGAAAAATATCCTACTTTTATGTCCTGCCATGTCGACGCAAGGACCAACACCTCTCAAGAAAAATATGGTGGTTGACAAGGGTCCATACCAAAACCTATAGTGTTTAAGTCTTGAGATTTTCCTTCCTAACAATTAGTTCATAACTTAATGATATGTACCAAACCCTTGCCTCTAACACTATATTTCTTACAATGAGTAACATATTTCAATATGCATGATCATATTTAGATATATCAGTGTTCTCACAAGGGACTTGTGCACAATAATCCATGACACATTAATGTAATTTCTAATATCAATAAATCTTATGGGTTAACGTATTACCCATAACAACATGAATGTCCCTTTGTCGATTATAGTTCTTACCAAATATCATTAACCAATCAAATGAACCCACTCCTCATTCCTTAATATTAATGAACTAGCACCACTTAAGGTAATTACCACTAATATTATGACCTTTACAAGATGCCCAGACTACACTACTCCGATGTGGTTAAAATTTGGACACTTCTACCTGGTTATACACTACTCTGGTGCGGTTAAAATTTGGACACTTCTACTTGGGTATCCCTCCTTAACATTCTTCCAAAATATATTCCTACTTAGATGGAATTAGCATTATTCTCATTCCCAAGTTTCTTTCTCCATGGATTTGGGTTATCAGTTATAATCCTATGACTCCCAACAAGGAATATTTTTATGTTTAAGTCTTTTGATGCAACAATTGTCAAGGCTCTTGTCCTACCAATATTATCTTAACCACAATACCACCTTCACATAAGGTGGAAATACATAATAAATTCCCTTTCTCACTAATGCTCACCATTATCATTCAATAATCAATTGAAAATAAGTTAATGTACCAATAAAATGAAAGTCGACCTGCCTTCACACGAGCTATGATATCTTTCCATAGATTAAGAAATGCAATCATAGCATAAAGTTCTGTAAAATGAGTTTATTAACTTCTTTCTTAGGTTAATGATGAAGACCCTTGTACTACATTCCCAACTCATATACAAAATAACATCAATGATTGATGTATAAGATAAATATTATTGATCAAACACAGTGTAGAAATTTTATAAAATGCCACTTTCAAAAATTTCAATTGAGGTTTCTTGGATCAACTCTTTGTGAAATTTCATCCTTAGGGATTATATGAAATATTAAATTATAGAAATAATATTTCACTTCTCTTCAACACAATTTCACGTGGTAGTCTGGGAAAATAAATAGCACACAATTTTACTTCAATACCACAATGCTACAATTATTAGGGTGCACTTTTGATGCAAACCCCCACCGCTCCTAGGAGCTTGCGCGACCTCCTGGGTTAAGATATTCTTTTGGAGTCGAATTATCTCTTGGATTCCTTCAAATGTTCACAGGCCCTTTTTAATATACTTAGGTTTAGGTCCATACAAAACAAAAACCCATGGGTGCTTTCTCTTAACCCCTTTTTCCTTAGAATCAAACTTTAGGTGATAGCCCCCTTTCCCTAGCAGAAATATCATGTGACTGTGGGCTAGGACCAAGAGCTTAGATAAAAGGAACTTATCTGGAGCTTCATTACCCTGGTGCTCCAGAACTTTGGGCTTAAGAGGATCTGTCAAAACAACACTCCAAATCTCCCGAATGTCAAACTAGTGAACTCCTGAATGGGCACTATCTAGAGCTTTGTTACTCCGGCGCTCCATAACTTCAAGATTTGGAAGATCTTACAACAACACACTCCAAGTATCTCAAAAATGGAACTGGTGAACTCTCGAACTGTCCTAGGATCAACGGTCCACGCTTCTTCAACAACCAAAGACTGTTATCAACTCTGGTACTCAGGGCTTCGAGGGTTTCCTGATTCAAATTAACGCTACCTCTTGAATGGTCGCAAGACAAAATTGATATCAACAGTTCTCACTCCTCCTACAACCAACAGATGATATTAGCTCTGGGATTCGGGGCTTCTCGCTTCTAATCACCACTAGTCTCCTGAACACTGAATTGTCAAAGGGTGAAGATCCATGGTCCACGCGTCCCCATCAATGAACAACCAAGATTGACTCCAGGCTTCGGGACTTTCCACTCCAAAGTGAATTTCACCGACAATCCTCCGGATTCTCTAATTTCCGAATACTCAATAATCTACTGATACGTGTACTTGACAACCAACAATTGGTATTTACTCTAGAGTTTGGGACTTCAAGGATTTCCCTACTTCGTGCAACAACCATAAACTTCTCCTGGAGTTTTGAATCTCTAAATGCATGAGAACTATGGCTCACGTTCACCTACACGTAGATCCAATGATTGGTATCTGATCTTCTCCATAGTGCTTCTCCTTCTATCTATGTTTGATCTGATGACCCAGATCTGTTCCATGGCCAATCCGACGGCTGGCACTCTCCCAGTGATCTATGGTGTGGATTCACTCCAAGACTTCGTAGCTTTGGTGCTTCTTCCTCACTTACAACAAACAACGAAAAAATATCAGAGCAGTGAAGTCCAAAGGACTTGGGTGTTTAACGACTGCTCTCNGGCTGGCACTCTCCCAGTGATCTATGGTGTGGATTCACTCCAAGACTTCGTAGCTTTGGTGCTTCTTCCTCACTTACAACAAACAACGAAAAAATATCAGAGCAGTGAAGTCCAAAGGACTTGGGTGTTTAACGACTGCTCTCCTTTCCTTAATCCAACAACTGTGAGGGATTCTAACTTCTCTCAAATAGATCTCTTCCACTCTCCTTCAAACAAAGAGATTTCTTCTCTTTGGGGACATATTCTCGCTATCCCTCCTTGAGCTTTGTCACTCCAAGAACTCGATCCTTTGGCACACACATTGCTCTTCCCTCCTGAGCTCTATCTAGTCAAAGGACTTGAATCTTGGTGCACCTTTTGCACTTCCCTCCTGAGCTATGTCTAGTCAAAGGACTTGAATCTTGGCGTACCTTTTGCGTTTCCCTCCTGAGATTTTATACTCCTGCACGTATAGGTGTACTCCTTACGCTTGCTCTGTATAAACATACTTAATCTTTCCTGAGCTTGACATACCCTTGAACTCGGTCCTTTCACTTTATCTTCCTTCTGAGCTTATTACCTATTCTGGTGTGCCCACCTATCACGCTCTTCTTGAACTCAAAACTAAGTTCTTGCACACTCCTTGTGTTGGCTTCTCAAAGTTTTCCAACAACTCCGGTGTGCACTCCTTTCACTATCCTTGAGAGCCCATAACACTCATAAATTCACACAAATAGGGGATTCTATCTATTCCTACAAAGGGAACATTTAAACATTCATAGAATTCATACATGCACAATAAAATTTCAGAAACAAACATTCATACATAGAGAATCACACACACAAAGATTCATATGTAGGGAAATTTCCTCTTGTATTAAATCTGAATGCTTTTTACAAATGAGTTTACAAGACTGGACTGCAACAGATTCTGAGTTCTTATATCCTCTCCTCTCTTGAGAAGTATGTCCTCCCTTATGCTCTATTCTTGATATTTTCTAATCTCCTAATTCCTTATGATTTCAATACATTGAGCTTTTTACAAAAGAGGGGATTCTCGAGCCTACCTCCACCTACTACATTAAATTACATTTAATTTACATATAGTCTGAATCCAATCTAGATTCATCTACCTATCATCCATTAAATGTGAATTACATGCAGCCTATACAAACACAATGACTCTACTCTCCTCGAGCCTTTACAAACTTTAATTACATTAAATTTTGAGATTTAACTCAAAATGAGAAAGTTGGCGCTTCTCTTTCCTCAGGATCTGCTCCATCCACGTGTTTGTTGCACTAGTTGCTGACATGTTGTTGATGCTCCTGCATCATACTCCTCTACTGACAAAATCATGAGCTCCTTCTCATGGTTCCTTTGTTTCTACTATTGAGATCCTCCAGGGTCACAAATTTCACTCTGTAGTTGTCCTCCTACTCCTCTGTCATGTTGTTGTTGCCGTTGTTATCCTATTGCTACTGCAGGCTCTCCTCCTAGTTTCCAAACCTTATGTTGCATGGCTCCATTTATATTGACACTACAATCTCCTTTTGTCAGCCTCCATCTATTGTTGACTGTCTCATTTGTTGACTTCAACATCAGTCTCCTTCTCTCTTCAATCTCCTCGTCCAACTAGTCTATGGGTTGGATCCTCTCCTATAGTCTGCTTTGTTGTTGAATCTCCTCTTATTCATCAATATCCAACTTGACTTGTTGGATGAGCCTCCTATGGGTTATTTCTCCTTCTCCCAGGGCTTCCAATTCTTCATACATATCAAAGGGAAAATCATCTTGATCTCCCATGCTAACTTCATCTTTTTTGGAATTGGATTTCCAGTCCACTGCAGACTTCAATTCTACAACAATATCATTGAGGTGCTACTCAACCATCTCCTCTAACAGTTTTCTTTCTTCCAGTTACTATGTTTCTGGATTTCCTAACCAATCCTCTAGTTACTTTAGCTCTTTCTCCCACTGAGAGAGTATGACATCTAAATGATCCTCCTGAACATTCCTTTGGCTCACAAATGTGTGGTCCTCCTCTTCTTTCCTCTCATACGAATATTTCAATGTCTTGTCCTTCTCCTCCTCCATGACATTCCTTGTTGGATGTACTTCTTCTTCTGCACCTGTAGTTAACATAAAATATTAATTTAAAAAACATTTGGCCCAATGGCATCTTCCACGGATGCCTCCTGCATCACTTCCTCATATGAAACAAATGTATTTTTCTCTGTTGGTATTCTTGGTAGGAATATGTTGATTCCCCCAATGATCATGATGAACCTATTATCTTCCTCCTCTCCTTTCAGCACTCCTTGTTGATCTGAACTCTCCTCTGAGTTCCTGAGGCTCTCAGACAGTCTCATCTCCTCTTTATTTTTTGTCATCACTCCTTGCTGATATGAACTCTTCTTTGAGTTCATGAGACTCTCAGACAGTCTCATCTCTTATTTTCCCTCCTGGAAACTTGATTTTTCCTTTCTTCCCTCTTGGAATTCTTTGATATCTTCAACTGAACTCTTCTCATTGCCCTCCTGGAAATCTATGATATCTTTAGTTGATCTTTCTTCCTCATCATTGAGGCTTTCTCCATCTTATGGTTCACAGACGTAAACCATATTCTCCTATGTGTTCATGAGGTCTTCCACTTTCCTCAACCACCTCCTTTGTATCTTCTTCTTCTTCCTGTCAATCAACTATTGGATAGGACACTTTACCTTCCTCTTCATGTGCCACTCATACCTCCAACTCCCTTGCTCTTCTTGCTTCATTTTCTTCATCAATCTGTTGAGCTCCTCTCTGGTCTCCTTGAGCTCTTTATCCATCTCTTCTTTGCTCATCTACTTGTTGTCTCCTCTTGGACCTTGTCTATGGTATTCAGTAGATATTTTCTCCTCTCCTTTCCCTCCTGGAAAGTCTATTATATGCTCCACACTTGCAAACAGTTCTTCACACAAAGTTTCAATACTCCGTGTTCTCCTCCTTTCCATGTTGGCCGTAGACAAAAATCATCTCTAATATTCTCCTTCTCTTCCTAATATATGTAAATATATATTATTCTCTGATACCACTTGATGAAAACCCCCACCCCTCATAGGGGATTGCATGACCTCCTCGTCTAGGATCTTATTCTAGAGCCAAATTAGTTCTCGGATCCCTACTAGATCCCTTCAAATGATCACAGGCCCTTTTCATTCTCCTTAGGTGTAGGTTCGTACAAAATAGAAACTCATGAGTGCTTTCTCTTAGCCCCTTTTTCCTTAGAATCAAAATTCATGTGCTAGCCCCTTTTCCCTAGCAAAAATATCATGTGACCGCAGGCTAGGACCAAGAACTTAGATGAAAGGAAATTATCCAGAGCTTCATTACTTTGGCGCTCTGGAAATCTAGGCTTCAGAGGATATATCAACACAACACTCCAAATCTCCCGAACGTCGAATTGGAAAACTCCTTAATGGGTGATATCTGGAGCTTCATTACTCCGACACTCCAGAACTTTAGGTTTCAGAAGATCTTACAAGAACACAGTCCAAATCTCCTGAATGCCAAACTGGAGAACTCCCGAACTGTCTTGGGATCAACGGTCCATGCTTCTTCAACAAACAATGAATGTGATCAACTCCGATACTCTGGGATTTAGGGGTTTCCCAATTCAAATTCACTCTACCTCTTGAATAGTCAAATGTTGAAATTGAGATCGACAGTTCTTGCTCTTATTTTCGCCAACAGATGAGATTAGCTATGTGCTTCGAGCTTTGAGGATTCTTGCTGCTAATAACCACTAGTCCCCCAAACTTTCGAACGTCTAATTGGTTAAGGGAGGATATCTACGGTCCACGCGTCCAGGTCAATGAATGACCAAGATTGACTCTGGGCTTCAGGAATTTGGGACTTTCCATGCCAAACAGACTTTCACCCACAATCCTTCGGATTGCTAAATTTTCGAATACTTGATAATCTATTGACATGTGTACCTAACAACCAACGGTTAGGGTTTACTCTGAAGGTTGGGACTTACGAGGTTTCCCTAATCCACACAACAACTGCCAACTTCTCCCAGAGTGTTGAATCTCCGAATGTGTGAGATCTACGACTCATGTTCACCTGTGTGCAGATCCAACGGTTGGTATTTGATCTTCTCCATGACACTTCTCCTCCTATCTAAGTTTGATCTCATGACCCAGATCTATTCCAAGGCCAATCCGACATCTGAGACTCTCCCAGTGATCTACGGTGTATATTCACTCCTCGACATCATAGCTTTGGGGCTTCTGCCTCACTTACAAAAAACAATGAAAATCTGTCGGAGCAACGAAGTCCGATTGACTTGGGTGTTTAACGACCACGATCCTTTCCTTGATCCAATGAATATAAGGGATTTTGACTTCTCCCGAATATATCTCACCCACTTTCCTTCAAACAAAGAGATTTATTCTCTTTGGGCACATATTCTCACTATCCCTCCTCGAGCTTTGTCACTCCAAGAACTCAAACCTTTGGCGCAAATCTTGCACTTCCCTCTTGATCTTTGTTTAGTCAAAGGACTTTAATTTTGGTGAACCTTTTGTGCTTCCCTCCTGAGATTTTATACTCCTACAAGTATATGTGCACTCCTTGCACTCACTTTGCGTAAATGTATGCAATCTCTCCTAAGATTTACATACACTTGAAATCGATCCTTCACACACTCTTTGTGCTTGCTCTTCCTTATGATATTATGACATGTTCTGGTGTGCCAACCTGGCACGCTCTTCCTGAACTCAAAAATGATTTCTTACACACTCCTTGTGTTCGCTTCTCAGAGTTTTCCAACAACTATGGTGTGCACTCCTTGCACTAGCCTTGAGAGCCTAGAACAATAAGAAATTCATAGAGATAGGGGATTCTAGCTATTCTTGCAAAGGGAAAATTTAAACACTCATATCATTCATACATGCATAGTAAACTTTCAGAAACAAAAAGAGAATCACACACACAAAGGTACATATGAAGTGAAATATTCTCTTGTATTAAATCTGAATGCTTTTTACAAATGAGTTTACAAGACTAGATTGCAATAGAGTCTYAGTTGTTCTTTCCTCTCCTCTCTTATTCTCTATTATTKAGCTTTTCTAATCTCCTAATTCCTTATGATTTCAATACATTGAGATKTTTACAAAAGAGGGGCTTCTCGAGCCTTCCTCCACCTACTATATTAAATTACATTTAATTTACATCTAGTCTGAATCAGATCTAGATTCATCTACCTGTCATCCATTAAAGGAAAATTATATGCATCTTGTACAATCACAATGGATCTACTCTACTCGATCCTTTACAAAATTCAATTACATTAAATTTTGAGATTTAACTCGAAATGAGAAATCTATCACTTCTTTCTCCTCGGTATCTTCTCCATTCATGCACATTGGTTGTTGATGTGATGTTGATGCTCCTGCATCAAATTTTCAAGCATATAACAAATATGAATTATTTTATTATGATGGATCATAAAAATAGTAAATATTATTCTTTATCTTCAATATATGTTTTAAATAACTTAACCAATTCAACTATATGTTATGCAAATCATCATGAACAACAAGTGCTAGAATGTACCCAATGAAGAAGATAACATAAGATGAAAATTAAATCTACAAGTACATAGTATTTCAACAATTATAAATTTCATATATATATAAGAGATAAAGTACAACTACATACCAAAACTTAATCATAAATTTGATACAAATAAAGCTCAATAATCCCTATCTAGGGAAACCATAAGAAAACCCTAGCCATCAACTCCTCCTAGCTAGGAATCACTCTTAACCAAATATGGTTAGTCCACCAAATATTCTTAACAAGCTAGCATCACCACCAATAAGTCCTCCTTTGCACTTCTTACATCCCACAAGTGTACACGATATATCCTCCTCATATCCTCCAAAATAAGCATAATAAATAGCACTAAGGTTTCCAAATGCCATGAAACACTAGTCTTCTTCTCTCACAAAAGATACAATATAAAATGATCTCTTTTCCCCTCTAGGGTTTATCACAAACTATAGTCTCATATGTCCCTTAGGGCCAAGCCATAACCCTATTCTTCCCTTGAAATTACTTCAATATCCCTTGCACCTAAGAAAAAGAGATAAAATACACATGAATAATATTACAAGAAGATAATTTCACCCTAGTATCACAAGTCTAACTCAAGCATGTGATTACAAGAGTGAATAAGTACAAGTATATTCAAATGACTATCTCCTCCCTATTTTTATATGAGAGTTAAAGGAGGCCAATAATAAAATGTGGACCTAGTCCATTACAGGAAACCTAACTCTACAAAAGATAGGCCAACATGTGGAGTGCTCCAACTCTAGGTGACAACTTCAAGTTCCAAGGCATGCACATCCAAAAAGCAAGGCTCAAGGTTGAACACACCTCAAGAAAAGTCTACTTCTCCTCATCCAAAGGCCTCCAATTCTCCAAAAATCCCTCCTAATATGTGCACCTATGATTCCACCACACTTACATGATCACTCCTTAACCCAAGTGTCCTCAATTCAAGTAAAAGCCTCCATGAAAGAAAAGAAATGTCCACATTTCATCTAGATATCAACACCCTCTCCAAGAT
>SNQJ01S0006916.1:17088-33604 GCA_010110895.2 Picea sitchensis | reverse complement strand
ACCAATTCGATTTATACAAGCACCAACTTGTATACAGAAAACTCTGTGTTTTCCCGAGCACCACCCTGCCACCCTATTTTCTAGCCACAACTAGATGGAAGCTACAACTCCCAATATTCAAGCATCAACTTGAATATTAGAGGACCACAATCCTCCCTATCACCACCCTACCTCCTTGTTTATAAGTAAAATGATTGACTGACCAACAACGCAGGTGTTTCAATTCTTACCACTTCTCTTTTGTCCTGCAATTCTTCTATGCTTCTATCTGTTCTGCAATTATGATCTGGTTCAAGCTGTTATGCAATTCTTCTCTTGCTTCTATCTATTCAACATTTGTTACTGATCTCTGAGTTTTATCTCACACTGCGCATACTGTAATTTTCCCTTTCTTACAGTTCAAGTCATTTTTCATTCAGAACGACCAACCATACACAGTCACTGCATCTTTCTTTTATGCACTTCACTCAACTTCAGTTACACCTCGAATTCCTAGGAAAACAATGCTTCAGCCACTGAATCGCCAACCATCCAAGAACCATGATTCGGTTCTGCTAACTGAATCATAATTGAACAGTTAATCGTAAATATCAACAGTATCCCTTCGATCAAATTTCCATTTAACAAGCATCGTTGGATTAAATCCGCAAGGTCTTGCGTTTATCCCATATGCCCATTGGTTGTGACCATGGGTCTAATCAAAATGCGTTTCGCATTTCACATTTCGGTAATCCTGTGTCAAAGGGTCTCGATGCTCCAAGTTGTGATCCCCGAAATGGATCTTAGCTTTGCTGACTTCTCCCTCTCACATGACCATCGACGGTGACCAAAAACCTACACCAAAAGGCGTTTCGCATTTCGCGAACTTATGAACTTCATTGAGCCTGATCAACGGTCGAGATCTCCAATGATCCGACGGTCTAGATCTCATCTCAATCTCGCATTTCGGGATTACTGTGATGAAGGGTCTCGACACTCCAAGTTGCGATCCCCGAAATGGAGCTTAGAAATTAGCTTCTTCCCTTAAACCTTCGACAATGTGACCTTGTCTATGACCACGGGCTAGACCTTATCATAATTTCGCATATCTCGAGTTGCAAGGTTAGAGCATTTCCTTCCTTTGCCTTTCTAGTCAGAGAAATGTTAATCCCTCACCACATGTCCCTCTTGGATCAACGGTCAAGATCTTATCACGATTTTGCAACTTCACGGGCCTTTGTCATGCCTGATCAATGGTCCACGATCTCCCTTTGATCAATGACTCAGATTAAGTCGTGGTTTCACATTTCTCTTTTTCATAGGATAGATCACCTCCTTTCTTTGACTTCCCAGACAACAAAATTCCAATCGCTCGCCATGTGTCCTCTGCATCCAACATTCCACAACATACCTCTATCCAAAGGTCTAGATCAATTCTCAAGATTTTTCATATCGCAAGTTCCCACACCATGTTCCGTTGATTCCTCCAATGTGCAGGTCAATGAAATTCTAGTCGCTTTCCACGTGTCCTTCTTGAATATGGACGGTCCTCCTGCTTTCAGGATTTTGTAGGCACATAAAGACCATGCTCCTTCTTATGGATCCAATGACAGTTGATCTTCGGGCTCAAATCTGACGCCTGATATCTATTCTCTTCTACTGTGCGCTCCTCCTATCTAAATTCAGATATGATAGTCATCGAGAATTATGAATGGGATCCAACGATCACTGTTTCTCTTCACTGTTGATCTTTCCATTTCCATGCCATTATCGCTACGCTACTGATCGTGTTGATCCTCGCCATCAATGACATCACCATCAATGAAAAACATGCATACTCTGCCTCTGTCTAAAAACATGCCAACACTCCATGTGTTACCTACATGAAGAAGTCACAAATATCCATAAGTATCCAAAAATCCAAGGAATAATGCCACTGAAAATCAATGAAAAAGCCAACTCCATTGTAAGCATGTAATGTGTTTTCTGTGGAGGAAATGGCTCAAGAGACTTTTGAAGGATGTTGTGAGCACTCCTACAGAACATGAGAGTTCTTAGAATTCCCCAAATGTGAAATTCCTATCCTGTTGAGTGCACTAAAAACCCTAATAAATGAATGGTACAACCCGAGGGACTATGAGTAGTGAAGGGGGTACATTCCTTGGGTTCTGCTAGTTATGGAGAAGAGAGTTAGTGGATTGAAACTGTTGTGGGAGTAGGAATTGGGTTTTGGGTTACCGAGTGTGGAGAGTGGAAAACAAATAAGGTAGTATCTCCTTGTGGAATCAAAGCCTCTGCTGATGGGTGGCTTATTGTTCAGAGAAAATGAACAACAAATCTATGGCTTGGAGGAATGTCCTTTATACACAACCAATTGGTTGTTTTATAAAACAGATAAATTATTTGTTGTTTTATTGTGATTATTCTACTATGTAAATGTTAATTTGAATATTGTTATGTTTGATAGGTATGCATACATTCATGGATTTTACTATGTTGTTAGTTGCATGAGTAAATCAACATGTTGTTTTTTTGAAATTTTATGGGCATGTTGCTCCTTGGTTTACTGTATATGTATGGGGTGTTTTAGTTTTGTTTCAGCATGTGGCTACATTATAGATTGGTATCAAATATCAAAGTTCAACACCAAGCTTGTATGGGTCAATAACCATGCGAATTTGGTAGAAATTTGTTGTTGCAGAGTTTCACCTATGTTGAATTTGGTGTAAAATGGTGAAAATAGAGTGAGATCAGTAAATTTATGAAAATATTAATGTTTATTTTTCCTCAGAATTGTTGAAGAAAGGTTAATGGCATCAATTTGTAGGTTGTAGAATCGAATTTGGTCAGGAAGGTTGAATTCTATGTGTTTAACATTGATTAAAGAGTTGTAGAATCAATGACTGAGATTGCATTTGAATTGGCGATCAATGTCCAAGATCCATTCTGGATTGGTTAAAACTTCAGTTCACCAAAGAAATTTCAGAGAAATTATAAAAAAGGAAAAAAATTCTCAAAATTTTATAATTTTCAAATTTAAAAAAAAATTCCATATAATGATTATGTAGATCTACGTGGTGGTGGAATGGTGGTGCCAACATGGATGCCATAGTTGCATTTTATCCATGGAAGGGCCACAATAGTAGGTCACTATGGTAGAAGATGTATGTTTAGTGTCGAATTGGACTAAGTGTTAAATATAATCATGATTGTTCTTTGGAAAACAAGACTAAATCTCGATCGTTGATTAGGGATTGTTGGTTAGGATGGTCAAGTCTCAAGGGTAGGCTCATGGAGAGAATATTATAGGCGAGAAACACCTCGCAGAGAGATCCTTAGGATAAATCTCAAGGCAAAGTTTCCAACTATGGATATTTTCCAGGAAGGGTTGTGGAATCAAGCTCATGGGAGTAGGTCCATAGGAGAAGTCCACAAGAGACAATCTATGGGAGGAGTTTGTGGGAGAATTTACACAAGGGGAATTCCATGGGAGGAAGGTCCATGGAAAAATTCCCACATAATGAAGGTCTGTCTGAGAAATTTTGTGAGAGAAATACAATGGGAGAAATTCCACATAAGAAAGTCTGCGGGAGGAGTCTGTGGGAGAAGGTCCATAGGATAAATTCTATGGGAGGAATTTCATGGGAGGAAGGTCTGCGAGAGAACATTTGCAAGAGAAAGAACATGGGAGAAGGTTCGCGAGGGCTAGGTTCATGGGATGGGCTTGCGGGCCATGGTTTGTAGGGAAATATTAGGGTGCGTTAACTCGACTACCCCCAAAGGTAAGAGTCCATGAAGTTAAGCCCAATAGGATTGTGGGATGCGGGTCATGGAAATATCGTAATGAGGTGTTATATCGACCACCCCATGAAGGTATGATTTTGCAAAAGGTGTTTCCAATAAGCTTGTGGGTTGCGGGCTTTGGGGAAGTCAGGATACATGGCAATTTTATCTTCCTGATGGTAAAGGGGCGCGAAGGTAATTTTGATAGGATTTCAGGTTCGAATTAATGGACGATTACAATAGTAAATCAGTCATTTTAATATGAAACGTTTCAAATTTTGAGGTTCAAAATCTTGTAGAGGCATTTTGAGGCCCTAAACAATGTTTTCAGGGAATAAAAATTGATAGAACTATATGTGCCTTGGGTAGATAGAGTCTCTACATATTAAATGAAAGCGATTAATGAGAGATTTCCAACAATCTATTTCAATCACAAAACAGAGCTTGTATGAGAAAGTTACAACTGAAAAAGTACAAGGTATAATTTCAGTACCAGTTTACTTTCATAGAGAATAACTCCTTTCTCATAAATTAGTTTGGGGAACATGAGAAGTCCATGGAAATCCAAAGGACCATAGAAGCCATCCGTGGAACCAGATTTGGAATCTAGGTACCTAATATTTTATAGGATGAGAGAAATTACAACCTATAGCACACATGGATAAAAATGAGATATATTCTAAACTTTTACATGCCATAACTATTATCCTGGAGCCTGTGTAAAGGTGAAATTTTGTGAGATAGTCCAAAAAGAAGGTATGAAGATATCCAATAACTATTTTTGTAGAATACAAAATTATTTGGTGTAGGGAAGCTTAAATAGGGATAAATTTCTAAGTTTGGCAAAAGTGCAAAAGCATAAAGTCATCAATTCCATATTTATATATCATTTGACTAGAGAAACATATTCCAAATCCAAATTTATCTGTGTGTTCAAAACTGTAAATTCTATCTTCACCTGATATAAATTGTTTTTTGGCTCCTAACATATTTTCTTCTATAGGTAATAGAAGTTGGCCACTGAAAATTATTTGAACTAGTGAAATAAGTGAAAAAATGGATCAAACTATTGTTTTCAGGAAGCCATAACTTTTAGTTCATAAATCATATTGAAGAATAAGTATGATGATTGGAAAGGTAATATAGAGGAGGACATGAAAAAAGGTATAAGTTATCCAAGGGAGGATCGGTTTTCTCTATAGATTTGTAGGAAAAAGTGGAATTGGATTCCATGAACCATGTAACTACTCAATGTGAATATTTTTGAAATAATGTCGAAATTTGGAGAGACTTTCCCATATGGTAAAGGCACATGCCAAAGGTAATTATTGAGTTACAATGAGTATTGAAACTCATGATAGTGCTTAGGAATAAGTATAGAGGAACATTTGAATTGCATTAGCTTGGAAAATAAAAGGGGGATGAGCTTAATAACAAGGAATTATTAATAATCAGAGAAGCACTCAAGTAGAGAGTGTCATGTGAAGGTATTTCTATCAAGAGGATAAGATTCCATAAATCAAAATTGTGTGGATATGTTCCAGATTAATCCTAGGGTCCATTGGATAGGGAAGTAGGTAAAATATTTAACATTTCTTTAAGGAATCAAAGAGATGTAGAGGGAAGTGCAGGGCTACAAAATAGGTATAGGAAGTTTGAGAAAGGGATCAGAATAGTAGAGCCAAATATTTATTCAGCTGCTACAAAATTTGAATGGATTGCGAGGAAGAACCAATAGATATTCTCACATAAAACTGGAAACCAATAGGCGATGAATATCATTTTCATGCATAGGGAGTTGAAGAGGATTCCATAGCCTTGAAGGTAGAAATGAAGTGAAGGAAAAAGGTTGGATGTAATAAATAAATCCACTTATAATCGAAGTTCATGGTGTAAGTAGAGTACACGTGAAAATGGAAGAATGTAGCTTTCCATTTGGAGAAGAGTGGTCCTGGGTGTCCAAGAAATACCTCACAATGAATCAGTCAATGAAGTGAAGGGAAGTGTTTAAAATTGAGAAAATCCAAGGATAGCAAAAGATGTTGGAAAACATGACATAAAAGAAACATTTTAGTATGTTGAAATGCCAATCAATGAGGTTGATTTCAAGCCTGGTGGTAAAAAATGGGGCCTTATTAATTAGATTGTAATGTTGATATTTAGTTGGATTAGTGCATGTTACAATAGTATGAGTATTGAAAATTTCATCCAAAATAAAGTTGGTACAAGATTCTCTGCTTAAAGGAAGGAGTTGTGAGGTGGAAGCTACTAATAAGACATTTTGGTTGGAAACGTTCAGAATAAGAAACAATAGTGCATATATGAGAAGAATGGAAGAGAAAGGGGAAACCAAAATCTACTAGAATTTGAGGACAACAAGTTACAACAACAAAATAAATAAAGCTAAAATAAATTGTGCATTGGAGTGCATAATGGAAGTGATGCATGATGCAAATAATAAATCTAGAATGCGTGTGCATGAAGTAGGCATGAGGAGATTAAATACATGATGCATATCAATGTGCATTAATGGATATCTTAGTCTACAGTCTATTGATGTGTATGTGTGTGTGTGTGTGTGTGTGAAATAATGAAAATATAATAATTGGGTATGACTAATGATGGATTGTGTATCCAATAAAATTATTAWWKCATGGATAAAGATCTTGATGATACTGATGCATATGAAATCCATCCATATGAAGAAAAATGAGGATGGTAAGAATGTTGACAAAGAGAATTGATGAAGGGATACAAAAAGCTTGTACAAAACATCAATTGATGTAATAACATCCATGTAGGTATGCATTTTGGGTTGTTTATGATGCATAATGCTGAAGGAATTAAGGTAATAATTCCCTCAGCTAAATTTCTCAATATTTGAAATTGATGAAAAGGAAGAGGACCTTGAAGTTGAAATTTGTTTTGATGCTTGAATGCATTTATATAGAAAATTAATTGCATATTATGTTATATTGGTTAYGATAACATAACCAAGTCACGTCAGGAGACATACTCCTATTGTAGAAATGATTTCCATTAGATAGGGCCATGTGTGAGGCCATGTTGAGAGTGGAAATGGAAAGGATATAACACCATATAAGTGCATAATATGTCTTCTCTTGTATAATCGATGTTTTGACTGCAACCTCTTTGGTGACATGAGAGAACACTAAGGGATTTATATTCCTAGTGTTTTGTATGGGTCGAAGAGGAAGGAATAAAAATGATAGAGAAAATGATTGGGGAAGAGTTTGGATGATTTGTTGAGGCATGGGATATACCTTCCAACTCACATGGTGGAATACATGACATAGATATATGGTATTTTGGAGTCAATGCAAAGATGCATTGTGTGGATGTGGCCATGCGTATTGCCACATTGGTTTTAATTATTGGTAAAGTTTGATTGCATTAAAAAAAGCTTGCTATGTTTATAATGCATGTACATTGAATGAAAGTTTCATTCCAAACAATAGGATTAATAGTTTAATCCCATTTAAATGAATAATAGTTGGAAATGATTGAATGGATGGTAAGATACAATTCTAAGATCACTTCATGAGCTATTATAAATGTGCATGAATGATAACAATTTGTTTGGTTGCACAAAAGTTGAGAAAATGTAGGAAAATTGGCCTTGGATATGGAAATGGTGTAATCCCATGAAGAATATTGATGTCTACTACTGCAAGATCCAAAAAATGACAAACATAAAAATCATGCTTCGGAAATTTTGTGTCCGTGTATAAAATAGATTTGAAAATTAATGTGTGAAATTATGATGATGATATCTCATGATGACTATGTGTGTGTAAATATGAGATAATTACTACTCAATATGGGAAGCTTAGGAAGAAGGATACTATTAGGAAAATATAACCCTATGATTTCCATAGGTTATATATTTCCAGTGGGAGTTTGGCAGTAAGTTGGTGCTCTCTTTGCATGTGAAAGCATTGGAAAGATGGATCACCTGAGGGAATGTGTAGTAGAGAAGGGGATGTCTGAGCATGATGGGTGAGTATAGCAAGGAAGAGGAAACTTAATAATGCATATGTCATGGTGTCTAGGATCACATGGGTGTGTCAGAGAAGAACAATGAGTTGAATTCTTTCTCATGGCAGCTTTGTGAAGCACAAGATAACCATATAGATGAGTATTGGTTTAGAATTGTAAACTTATCTTAAATACATGTTTATATTTTAGAGTTGAAAACTCTTGTGAATAATATATATGATAATGGATATAATGGGTATACTTTATTAATGACTATTGTAGGAATAGATGAAGAATGAAGACATGAACTGAGAAATTTTTTGGGACAATAAGAAGTAAGTTATCAAGCTTGTAGAAGAGGAAAGTTGTCAATATTATAGAAGAATCAAGTTGGCAAGCTTGTAGAAGAACTAGGTTGTGAGGCCTGAAGAGTGAAATATTGTGTGTAAGTTTCACTAGAGCAACAAACTTGCAATTGTTTTGTTTTTTGGTAGTTTTTCCTAGCAACGAGTTCCCTTGCATTCCTAATAATCAAATTCCTAGTTACCTAGGCCAAAGATATCGTGATAAACAAATGGTTTAACTTGATGGATTGAGAGCAGTGAAGGGGGTACATTCCTAGGGTTGGGAAAGTAGAGAGGAAGAGGGATGGTGGATATCGGGATAGTTGTAGGAGAATTATAATGGGTCATGTATATGTTTTGGGCCAAAGAACCTATGTATTTATGTTTTTGGGCCAAAATACCCTTGTGATATTAGGCTTGAGAGTCTATATGTTGATTAAAAGATGGAGATCTGATCATTGTAACTATATGTACACCATATGGTGTTGTGCACTGAGGACAATTCAAAAGATAGGGATGGGGGGGGGATGTAACATCCCCAATTTTAATTACCACAAATTATGATGTAATTATGTAACTATAATTTAGGATGGTGAGTTAATATGTTTGGGGGGAAATATGTTGTATTGATGAATATGTCAGAGGGCCAAATTATGTATTATGTACATTGAAATGATTAATAAAAATCTTTGGGAAGAGTGAGAGTCAATAAAGAAAGGGAGAAGAAGGAAATACATATGTGTAATATCCAAAAGTTATAATAAACATAAAACCATAAATTATCTAATTTAATAACCAAGAATTTGCAATTAAGGAAACCCCATTGAAATTTTAATAAACTCACAAGGGTGAGGAACTTACCTGTGTTGAAGATCCCAAATTACCCACAGCTTAGTGAATTCATAAACATATCCATACCCTTATCCTTAACCTCAAAACCACAACCCAAAGTGGGGGAAAAATCTCTACCCAACCGTAGACCTTGCTACTCTCATATTTAGTAGCAGGTCGCCCCCGATCCCTCAATATACCATGCTAATAAATCCTTATCCTTACCCTCTCTATATCTTCTGCCAAAGAGAGCTCTTCCAAAAAGAGAGATATTCCATTTTCTCATCCTTTCCCCCTTTATATAGAGTCCATCTGTGGTAAAGAACCCAATCCCCCAGGTCCATCATTTAATTATTTATTGTACTTTAGGTTTTTTTCATTGGTTATGGTTACTTATTTTTCCATTATCTTTAATTACCCTAATATCCATAATAAATACTTATTATGACCCCCTTTAGGATAATTACTATATATTTTGTTATTCCAATAAGTATTTATTTTGATCATTTAGGAGAATTATTATAATCCATATATTATTATTATTTATATTTAATAATAATATTATGGGGCATGACATACACCCCTCCTTCATGAAACTTCAACTCGAAGTTAGCTTGATTATGTTTCTTAAAAAAATAAATTAATTAGTTCACCATCCTCCACAACACCCTCTACTCATGTACCTTCTATAACACCTTTTGTTGGACTAGTATAAAGCCACCCAAGTGACTACAACAAGCATTGAAACAAACATGGGTACTCTCTATCCATCCTTCCCGACTTTTGAAACCATGCTTAAAGCCTACCGGTCTATCCATGTAAGGTACTAGATCTAATATATCAAAATGAAAATAGAAATACTGGAGGAAAATACCATTGAACAACAAAAATATGGAGAAACACAACCAAATAATGATACCTTTATTGATAGGAAGTTCAGTTCACTTGCCTCTTTGACGAGGAAACCTCCAACAAAGAAACACTCTTTTACAATAATTATCTAGACAACTTTCTCATATCAAGATCCATATTCAGGACAAATTTCTCGTATCAGGCTTCTTGTCCTGAAGATGGATCTTGATATGGATCCGAAACATCGAAAATCCATCAAAAACACTGTGGTTTTTCCGAACATTACTGAAAACCCTCACCACAGAAATATAATTGATCAAAATTTATCATACCTCTTACTCCTATTTATACTAGTTCTAACTTCTAAATAACATTCTAAAGGAAGATCCTTCTAGAAGTGGAAGCTTCTATTAGGTATTCTTAAATCGACTTGTTCACATTCATTTAATAGGCCTTATTAACTAACTTTGACCTTTATTACATGGAAAATATATATTACTCTAACCAATAACTAACTAAGAGGGGTTAGGATCATATCCTAACATGGCATCTTCCTTCAAAATCAGCCTTGTCCTCAAGGCTGAAGACGTGGAAATTGTTGTAGTATGGTCGTGGGTTCCCAAGTGGCATCCTCTAGAGATGTGTCCTTCCACTTGATCGGTACTTCTTTGATAGTCTGAACAGGAAAGTGACACTCATGTATGTTGAGGACGACTTCTGGTTGTATCCAAATGGATCCTTCTTCATCTAACTCTAACAGGATGGTTTGAACCCTGCAATTAAGACCCACCACTTTCTTCAAACATAAAACATGGAATATCAGATGTGTTTTGGAAGAATATGGAAGGGGTACTTTGTAATAAACTAGACCAATACATTTGATAATATGATAGGGGCCATAAAATTTGGGTGCCAACTTGTGATGGCCCTGGGTTTTGAGGGAGGTTTTCTTGTAAGGTTGGAGTATGAGAATCACCTTATCACCTTCTTGGAAGACCCATTTGGAACGTTGTTTGTTAGCTTGTTGCTTCATACGATTTTGGTCCATGTGGAGGTTATATTTCAAAGCCTAGAGGGTAGATTCGTAACCTTGTAGCAACTTATCAAGAGCCTGGACCTTGGATGTTCTTGGAAGATATGAATTTACAGAATGTGATTGTTGGCCATACATTGTTTCATATGGTGTCATTTTGGTTGTTGTATGATAGGAAGTGTTGTAACACCATTCTACCAAGGGAAAACATTGCACCCACTAATGTTGTTTGTCTGAGGAAAAGTAGCGCAAGTAGCTTCCAAACATTTATTGACCACTTGTTATAGCAAGATTTGCCTCACCATTGCTATCTTGCATAGAGGGACATTTTCCATTTCCCTATGTAGACTTATCATACCCTTTTGATGAATCCAGAGCTAAAAATATACATTTTTCCACATATACGCTCCCTATATGCTATGCAAGATGAGTATACACTTGTTGATCCACTATAGCCCGCTTGCATCGGGATTTGTGTCAAAAAATAAAAAATGAGGTTGGATTTCCATGTCATGATAGGATATCTCTGATCCTTGGACTTCCATATACTGGAAAAGTTTTGACTCGACCCTTCAGTTGCATCCTAAAGGCTATAAGAGCACAATTTCGATCTATGGAAAAAGGAGGAGAAAGCATTCAACTTTGAGAGAAAAGTTACTATGGAGAAATTACTTCATATTAAGTCTGCATCCCTCTGTCCCTCAAGTTTGAACACAGTGTTCAGGCCCCAAGCTCTTTCCCTATTGTTGAGAGGACCTCATTGCCTCTTTCCTATGAGCTTGCCTTTGGTGGAGGATTGAAGTGGTGGAGACCTAGTTGGAAGGAACTTGGTTTCTTGGTTTCGAACGTGCCAACACGAAAGTTTGTATCGTTGTCACTTCTGTTGATTAATTATTAATAGAAATTCTCCTTTCCCTTCCTATTGATACTTTGCAAATATATGATTATTATCCATGGGCGTGTTTGTAATGTTTATTAATGGATTACTCTATCTAATGTGCTAACCCCTTTTATATTATCACTGTATACTTTCTCTGTTTGTTTGTTGAGAACTTCTTGCAGGTATAAAGCTTTGGGTCAAAGTGCTCAACGATGGAACATCATCAAACGTTAATCGAGGTAGGCCTCTTTCTTATATTGCACATTGTTTTATATAGCATATGTTGGAATTGAGTTGATTTCTACAGTCATACTTGTCTGTTGTGGTTTACCCTTGGCCATAGAGAGTTTTTCCCTTGTAATAGAAATGGAGAATCCACTGGGAAGAGATATTCCTTCTAAGGGTTGAAGTACTTTTTCTTCTTACATTGCTCTTTTTCCATTGTGTTTCTTGTCGTATCACTACTTGACATGTCCTATTCACTCTGGGTCTGAGTTTTCATCCTTTTCTCCTTGCCTAGCCTTATTTTGAATCATATACACCCTTTTTGACTTGACAGTTGCGTATACATGGTTGATGTCCCACTGCAAGAAGAGTATATACGCTTTGTTCTCTTGAACAGTCACGTATACCACTTCCCCTTGGTTGTTTTATTGGTTTAGTGATTGTTGGGTGGGATTTGAAGATTGTTGAGCCTTGTTAGGTCTCTATAGTGTCTGTTGAGATTATTTGGGATGACAGGAAACCTGTTTGGAGTTAAATTTTTGGGCGGAGTCTTTCTCTTTTTTTTCCATTTTTTATTTGTCCTTGTTCTTTGGGTTGTTTGCGTGGCTTCTTAGTATTCTGCTTGAGTTATTGCTTTTATACACAACATAATTTATATATCAGGTTTCTCATCAGTCCATGCATTTTCTTTTTAGTATATTGAAAATACAAAAAAATAGGCAATTTGCATTGGTTGGCATTTTTCGTCTTTGAATCTTTATTAGTATCTTAGCGCATTTAGTGAAAGAATGCATTTTACTTCTAAATTGTAGAGTTGAAATTGAAGACTTCACTATTCTTATTAGCATATCATTCATTGAAAATTTAAATATAGACTTTGCATTATATCCATATTTGTTTTCTTGCAGAGTCATAACATCATGAGTTTCACTTCCATACATTTTTGAGTAACCACGACTAATAAAATTTACACTTTAAACTAAAATTGATTAGCCACGATTTTCTTTTTTAGGGTGCACAAACTAGCCTAGGATTTAGTGCCTTGGAATAGGATCTTGTGAGTAAACTTCTCCAAGGCAATTAAATCAACATATGTGTCTGAGATAGGGAGTTGAGAAGTCCATTGTATAATTGGTAATATCAGGAGGCTTCGCTCACACCGGATTTAATCACAATTTCACACGAAGTTAGTTGAAAGGATAACCCCTGGATACTCACCTAGAGTCAGAGATATTTCTATGGATTTATTCATATTTGGGGATCTTTCTAGTACCCATACCTCTGTGAGAGGCGATGCTTTCAAGGTTTTGGGCTTTGCTACCTTGCCCATATGGTGATCCAGACTTATGACTGCTCGCTTGTGCATCGGTTATACAATGTTTTATTAGTTTCTTGACTTAGGTATATCATAGGTTACTTGCAGGGGTTATTCTTCTTGTATCCTGAGTCAGATAGGGGTCGGACAACACACATCATTTATGGAGGATTACCTCTCCGGGGGGATCTAATCGATTGGTTGTTAAGCCTACGAGGGCCCTTATAACTGATTCTATCACCTCCAAACTTCATCGGGGAGTTTTAGGTCCCTCTTGGACGAGACATACCTTCTTTAGCAAGGGAGGCCACTCAGCCGCTTTAGCCCATTTGCATGCATATTGGTTGTTTGACTTTTTGGTATGCTCTTTGACTACTAGTTGGCCTTAGGTGTCTATTTTGGGTTTCATCATTATGGACAACGAAGTTTCTTTTTCTCCCTCATTCATTGCTACCCACCCCATGATACCTGCTAATTTCATGGGGACAGACACTTTCATTTTTTATAATGGTATGCAGAACTATAATGCTCAGTCCGCACCTTGGGTCCCTAGACATTTTTCTATTGATATGCCTTCCCCCATGCAAACCTCTCCCTGGACCACATATATGAATCCTAGCATTGGACCCAGGGGCACCATAGCTCCGATGCCTACTTCTTCATTTGATATGAGTCGTGTCCCCATGGGAGGTTGGAACCTTCCCCCCTATGGAACCAATACTAGCTATTCTCTTTCAGGAGCCAACACTCATATGAGTATTTTTCCAACTTATTACACCCCACCCATGTATCTTTCATCCACCATGTCGGTTCCTTTGAACACTTTTTCCATGACAGGTCCCCAATTACCCCCAGGTATTTCATATGGGGAGAATCAATTTTACGGTTCGAGCTACTTATGGGACCCCTTCACAAGGGGGAAACATATATCCTCACTCGAATAATCCTTATTCTACCTCGGTCTCTTCGCAGACCTTAGTAATGATGCCCGTCCAAACCTCTTTGGACCATTTTAGCTTGAACCAACACCTTTCTGGGCTAGGGTAAGAGGTATACCAAGATCTTGCCTGGCTTGCAATTTTTCAAAATCAATCTTTCCCTGGACCGTGGAATAAAATGCCACCATCTATCGCCATCCCAATCATTGTTAGTCATATTGGTGCTCCATCACCAACCTCTGCCAGTCATGTCGGAGATGTGTTGACTTTTTCTACAAACTATGTCAACAACTTGCCCCCAACCTCTACCAATTATGTTGGGGGCACCATTATTTTTTCCCCGAATCATAACCATGTCACGTCTCTCGCCTCTATTCATCATATAGGAGACGACTCTCTTTCCCTTGCTAGTTACATCGAGAAGCCTAGATTCTTTAAACGTAAGCCTAAATTCCTTTGTGGGACTTGCGAAGGAATCCACCTTACTCGTTTGTGTTCAATTACTGTTGAGATACCAGAAGCATGGGGCTCACCCAATATCCCTTCAGATTCTGAGGCATCCATGGTTTCTCTTCACACCACTTCTCCCTTGATCGTCTCGGTGTTTCCACCGACACAATATTCTCCCGAAATCACCCCCTTTGTTAAAGGTGAAGTGTCTCTTGCCCCCATTACTATGCATCCTCTTCAACCTATAATTGAAGAAGTGGCCACACCAGTGCAATATCTAGTCAACCCTACTCTCCCTGAAGAGAATGATGCACCTACTAGTCATGTCATCAACATTCCAAATCCTCCCCCTTCTGAACTAGAGAGATTTATTCTTCCCTCGAATGCTCTCCCTCCAAGTCCTGATGAGGTTCCTTTCGATTGGGACGACCTGATGGGACATCCCATTCCCCCACCTATGTATTTTCCATTAAGAGACATTATTAGAACCATCACAGAGACTGTATTCTCTATTATCAACTTCTCCTCCTTGACTTGGAAACCCTTGGGTTTTCCCAAGCTCTTGCCAGCTATCCGCAATTAACTGACTTTTGGCAGAAGGTCGGGATGGGAGCCTTGGCCTCCCCCTTTACACGTTGATTAAAACCGAAAAACGAGTCTCATTTAAGCTCTTTTCCGACTCGTCTAAAAACTCAAAAGATCATCGAGTTATTTGTCCCTTTCATGCTCGTTAAAGTTGGATTTGAAAGGTCACGAGTCTTAATTAATCTCTTTTCTGACTTGCTACCAAAAATTAAAAATATTGTTGAGTGAACTTGTCTTTTTCACACTCGTAAATTGGATTTGAAAATACGTCTATTTGGCACACGTTTACCCCTTTTTCACACCAAGTAGACTAAAAGATATAAAAAAGGACATTTTTTGGTGTTAATTTGTGATTGCATCTCATGCCCTTGCTTGTAGTATTGAGCCTTTAGTCGGTTCTCACTTTGCATTATAAACCGTTTCCTCAGCAGTTTGCATCCTCAACCAAGCAGAGCCTTGTTTATATCCTTCACAATTTGACACCCTATACCCTGGAGGGAACATCACCCCAAGTGTCCATCTCCCACATGCATTCCCTTGCATTAAGCATAGGTACGTTCCACTGCTGGAACTAGTTTTGCTTACTTGCGACACTCATTCCCTCCTCTCTATCATAGAATTCATTTTTTATGAAAAAACCAAAAAATATGGGCATGAAGGGAGTATTATATTGTAATTGGAAGCAGTCATGTCGCCTTTGAACATAGCACAAAGTTATTGATTCCTTGTGTCATCATAATTTTGGGTTTAGCATGGCCTTAGGAAGCTGATCTCGCTACATAATTTTCTCTACCGACTGGTTACTCTTCCAGTCCCTACAGAGAACATTACGGATGCCTCCTGCATCTAATTGTCACATAATTGAGTCCATGCTGACGGAGTCCACCATATATCTCATGCTCTTGTTCAAAGGTAGTCTATCAACCTGTGTCGGCCACTCCTCATAAATCTTGACTTCGCATATCGGCCATACCCTCAGTTTTATCTCAGAATCACATGATACTTTGGTCTTATCATGCACCCTGGCCCTACTTTCATCATTGGTAGGTTACCTTGAACCCAACAATCGACACTTCATCATTGGTCATTGACTGGGTGGTTTCCCTTGTGTTTGACGACAAGAAATTTATTCACACTTTGGGATTTTTGCAGTGTCTTGGATGCCATTAGCCTTATTGGTGGTTTCCTCTCCTTTGTCAACATTTTTTCATCATTGGATTCTATTAAGAGGGTCTTTTTCGTGTACCTCTTGTATTTGGCACACATGAAATATGCACAGGGTCGTTGGTTCATGAACATGTT
>SNQJ01S0006915.1:312895-331428 GCA_010110895.2 Picea sitchensis | reverse complement strand
ATTTGAGACCTATTCCATTGGATTGATCTCTTTGCCATTATCACATTCACACATATCATTTTTCAGAAAAAAAAATTGACCCCACCCACCCTGTTTTGGTTCCCTCGTCATCATGGCCCATACCCATAGCCAAGACTTGGAAGCTCACTTCAATAACTTGCAATCTAATTTCACAGAGACCCAACAATAAGTGAAACAACTCATTGCCAATGTTTCCACCATCAATACAAACATGCATTCCTCCATCGCTGCCTCAATCAAGGAACTCAAACAAGAAATGACTACCCAGATTGAATATTTTGTTTCGATGATCTGCACCAAGATACATATCCCTACAGATAACCCTTTATCTGACCCACATCTACATACCGAAGATGAAACTTCCTCTCATTCCGATAATTTTCAGCACCATCACTTTCAGCGTGACCTACGCCTTCCGTAGGTGGATGTGACCAAATTTGATGGCTCAGATCCCACTGGTTGGCTGACCCAAATGGAACATTATTTCTCTTTATACAACATTACATATGACTTGGCCAAACTCCGGTATGGTGTTCTCCATCTAGATCNTGGATTGATCTCTTTGCCATTATCACATTCACACATATCATTTTTCAGAAAAAAAAATTGACCCCACCCACCCTGTTTTGGTTCCCTCGTCATCATGGCCCATACCCATAGCCAAGACTTGGAAGCTCACTTCAATAACTTGCAATCTAATTTCACAGAGACCCAACAATAAGTGAAACAACTCATTGCCAATGTTTCCACCATCAATACAAACATGCATTCCTCCATCGCTGCCTCAATCAAGGAACTCAAACAAGAAATGACTACCCAGATTGAATATTTTGTTTCGATGATCTGCACCAAGATACATATCCCTACAGATAACCCTTTATCTGACCCACATCTACATACCGAAGATGAAACTTCCTCTCATTCCGATAATTTTCAGCACCATCACTTTCAGCGTGACCTACGCCTTCCGTAGGTGGATGTGACCAAATTTGATGGCTCAGATCCCACTGGTTGGCTGACCCAAATGGAACATTATTTCTCTTTATACAACATTACATATGACTTGGCCAAACTCCGGTATGGTGTTCTCCATCTAGATCAAGAACGTTGGAAATGGTGGCAATGGAGAAAAACTTCCTGTCAAGGGAATATTGCTTGGACACACTTTGTGGTAGATATTTATGAATACTTTGACACTGACACCAACCATTTAGGCCATTTGACAAAGTTGAAACAATCCATAATAGTGGAAGACTTTATAGCTTCTTTTGAACGCCTGGATTTTTGGACAGAGGCAATGTATGATGCCTTTTTTTGAGAATGTTTTATCGTTGGCCTCAAGGATGAGATTCATGCCCATGTCCTCATGGCTTGGACTCAGATTTGGGTGGAGGCTACTAAAAGAGATAAAGAATCACAACAAGTTGTATCTTCTCAAAACTAGAAACCCTCCTTTCTTCCTCGCAGTAAACCAGTAAATAAGACTACCCCCTCTTCTCTAGTAAGGATCCAGAAATTGACCAGGGATGAAATGGCTAAATGCCAACTCAAAGGCCTTTGTTATAATTGTGATGACAAATATTTTCCGGGCCATAAGTGTAAGGAACATAAGTTTTTTATGGCCATTTCAAAGGATATTTCAGAAGAGGATGTTGAAACTCTCCTTGTGTCAGAGTCACCTGAAACCACTGACATAACCCCTCCCTCAGACCCTCCTGAAGTAGAACCTATCATTTCACTAAATGCTCTCACTACCTTCTCTACTCCCCAAACCCTCAAGCTAATCAATTACATCAAGCACAGGAAGGTCATCATTCTTGTTGATAGTGGAAGCACCCATAATTTTATTCATCTCCGCATTGCCCAAGAAAATCATTGCTATATCCATGCAGTCAATAATTTCCAAATCATTATTTCTAATGGAGGCTCCATGAAATGTGGAGGGCATTGTGAAAATGTGTGTCTCCAAATTGGTGACTACCACCTGAAATATCATATGTATGCTATCGACATGGGTGGTTGTGACATTGTGTTCGGTGTAGATTGGCTAAGGACTTTTGGTCCCATTCTCATGGATTTTAAGGAATTAACCATGCATATCGACCAGGAGGGACAAAAATATAAGTTCCAAGGCATCACCATTGGTTCAACTGAGATCACTAGTTCCCATCGCATGGAAAAACTGCTCAAAAAAGGTCATTCTGGCATTTTTTCCCAACTCCATGACATACAAGCAACTGAGACACCCTCGATACCACAAGACCTCCAGTCCATCCTCTCTAAACATAAAGTGTTATTTTCCACTCCCCGGGGACTCCCTCCTTCCCGTAGTGTTCATGATCATTCCATTCTCCTTGTACCAAGAAGCCTTCCTCCCAATATCTCTCCCTATTGTCACCCCTTTTCCCAAAAAAATGAAATTGAGAAAATGGTTCAGGAACTCCTTATCGCAGGAATTATCCACCCTAGTATGAGCCCCTACTCTTCTCATGTGGTCATGGTCCTGAAGAAAGTAGGTTCTTGGTGAATGTGTCCTGACTTTCGTGCCCTCAACAAACTCACCATTAAAGAAAAATTTCCCATTCTTGTCATTGATGACCTCTTGGGTGAATTGAGTGGTGCCCAGTTCTTTACTAAACTTGATATTTGTTCTGGCTACCACCAGATATGTATGAAAGAGGCAGACATTCCTAAGACTTCCTTTAGAACTCATGAGGGCCATTATGACTTTTTGGTCATGCCCTTTGGCTTGTGTAATACCACCTCCACCTTCCAAATCCTCATGAATCATGTCTTCCATCCTTTTCTCTATCATTTTGTCTTAATTTTCTTTGATGATATCCTCATCTATAGAAAAAACTAGACATACCATATTTCTCACGTGGATCAAGTTCTCCATCTACTCTCTTAGCATCAACTTTTCCTGAAATAGTCTAAATGTTCTTTTGGTGCCTCAGAAGTCAAGTACTTGGGTCATCTCGTTGGAAGGGATGACGTCAGGGTGGATCCTAAAAATATTGAAGTAATGAAAGACTGGCCTCACCCAAATACTCTCAAAATATTGTGTGGATTTCGGGGCTTAACAGGTTATTATCGCAAGTTTGTGAAGAATTGTGGAAAGATTGCAACACGTCTCACTGCACTCCTAAAATAGAACTCTTTCACTTGGAATCCATCAGTTGCTCAAGATTTTCAAACGTTGAATATGGCTATGTGCACAAATCTAGTCCTAGCTCTTCCTGATTTCACAAAGACCTTTGTCCTGGAATGTGATGCTTCAGGGAAAGGAATTGGTGTTGTCCTTATTCAAGAGGTTCATCCTTTGGCCTTTACCAACAAGAAACTTTCTGAATGAAATATGGGAAAATCAATCTATGAAAAGGAAATGTGGGCTATTCTGTATGGCATTGATCTCTCTCTCCCTTATCTATTGGGGAAATGTTTCCAAATTAAGACAAACCATCAAAGCCTTAAGTACTTTCTGGAACAACGCATTTCCTCCCTAGAGAAACAACAATGGGTGAAAAAGATATTTTTATATGATTATGAGATCATTTACAATAAAGGAAAACACAATGTGGTTGCGGATGCACTTTCCTTCAAATATGAATATGAAGGATCCCTTTTTTCCCTCTTCTTTGTTGTACCAGATTGGCTCCAAGCCGTTCGCTAGGAATGGCTATACAATCCAAAAATTTTGCATCTGATACAACAATTGCAATCCAATTCTCCAGTTTCCCCAGGGTACTCTTGGCTCCATGATGAGCTTTGATACAATGACCATTTTTATTTAAGTAAACAATCAAAAATTAAATCCATGGTACTTTCTAAGCTTCATGCTACACCCACAGTTGGGCACTCCGGGTTTACGAAAAACTATGACAGGGTCAAATGTTCTTTTTTCTAGGATGGTATGAAACAAGACATTTGTAATTTTGTCTCTGAATGTGATGTATGTCAATGAAACAAGGGAAAAATAGTCAAATCTCTTGTCACACTACCACTGCTTTCGATTCCACCTTCTATTTGGAGGGATATTTCTATGGATTTTATTACAGGCTTACCCAAATCGGGAAATAAATCAGTCATCATAGTGTTTCTTGATCTCCTTTCCAAGTATTCTCATTTATGTCCTCTTCAATGCCCATTTACAACATCCATTGTGGCTCAACATTTCATGGATCAAGTCTTCAAGCTTCATGGCATGTCACATTCTATTGTTTCTGATCGTGACACAACTTTCACCAACAATTTTTGCCAAGAAAATTTCAAGCTACAAGGCACCCAATTGAATCTCAACACATCTTATCATCCCTAGATTGATGGTCAAACTGAAGTTGTCAACAAGTGTTTGGAAACATATTTGAGGTGTTTTTCATTGGAAAAGAAAAATCAGTGGGCTCAATGCTTATATATAGTTGAATAGTGGTACAACTGTTCATACCATACAACTACTCACATGACTCCTTTTGAAGTGGTATATGGACAAAATCCACCTTCAGTTCTCTCATACTTACCAGGTGTCTCGAAGGTCCAGGCAGTGGACCAAATGATTACAAATTGAGAGGCTATTCTTCGTACCCTCAAAGAGAATTTGGTCATGGAACATAGTTGTATGAATAAACAAGCATATCAAGGTCTCTATGAACGTCAATTTGCAGAAGAGGATCAGGTGTTTCTTCGACTCCAACCTTATAAGAAAAATTACTTCAAGGCCGAGCATCGTTAGAAGCTGGCGACCAAATTTTATGGTCCTTATAGCATTCTCAAGCATGTGGGATAGGTGGCCTATCAGTTAGTTTTTCCAATTCATTCTAATATACATCCTATTTTTCATCTTTCATGCTTAAAGAAGGTGATTGGAACTAAGTGCCAAATTCAAACTATTAGCGACATTTCTTGTCCTAGGCGCAAGAGTGTTTGGGTCTGTAAGATGCACTAGAAGCGCCCAAGAGGAGCATTGAAAAATCTCATTTTAAGGCTTCCAAGCACGTAAGAGGGTGAAGATATGTCGTCGACGGTCCAGATTCATCTACAAGGGCAGATCAATGGTCATCAGGATATCGGGGCTTCCAAGTTAAATGATATATAGCGTCAGAGAAAGCGCCTATTCTTCATGGCTGAATCTAGGTCGTCTGATCTAGCGACACATAGTGCGAGATCTAGACGACATATCGGTACTCAGGATTTCGAAGGGTGAAAGTCCCTCATCTTCTCACATCTCAAAACCCCGAACCCCAGAGTGCCGGAAGTGCCAAGAGTCGGGCCCATATCACTGCGAAGCAGTTTCAGCCGTTTATCCAAACAGGACACCTAGTGCACGATTAGGCTCCTCGCCTTTTCTCCCATCGCGATTCCAAGGCGCAAAAACGGCTCCATCAGATTCCCAATGCGCGAGGTGTCGGGAGGATCCAGGACCCGAGCCCATGACATCACCAAGTAAGTTTAGGACCGTCGAATCTGGGAGAGACGCGCGACGCCCGATTGAGCCATCTCGGTGTTTCACTCATCGTAGCTGTGAATAAGCAAGGATTAACTCTTTCTATTCGCAAGTGCCAAAAGCGCTTTGGGAATAGACTCAGGGTCACAGCTCGTGGTCACTTGGGAAAGGAAGAAGTTGTGCAAAAAGGGGGCCAAAGGCGTCGAGTCTAGTCATCGAGAGAATCATCGTGATCTCCATGCACCATTTGATTCAACCTCGATCCTCATTTTTCACCTAGAGTAAATGAAGATGAGAAGAGGTAGTTGAAACCTCTACTCAGGCATTAAGTGTAAAGTATGGATAATATGGCAAGAGGTCTTCTTGAGAGGGCCCTGTGTACCTATTTTTCTGAAGAGGCATGCCGAGTCCTCGACAAGCCAGAGGAGGTCTGCACATGCTAGTTCGACACTTAATGGCTCAGCTACTCCCCTTGCAGGAGCCATGCGCAGTTAAGGGGGGCGTCTGACAAAGAATACATGCCCGAATTTAGATGAAGGGACACCAAGCCTCGGATGACTAAGTCCGCCGATGTTGGGCGATTTTCTCTGAGTATATAAACTCAGCCTTTGTATTTTGTAATCTATCGATGGTTGAGCAAGGCTCCCGGTGGTAAAATTTTATGAAGCACTATTTTCCTGGTTATGTCTGGACTCTTGAGACTTATTGTCTTATGAATGTCAGTTTTTCTTTCACGTATTTGTTTACACTTTATTAGAACGGCTAGGAATTGGAGAATCCAGTCGAGCAATAACTTTTATAGGATGATGTAGAGTTGGATCACTGTAACAGTTGCATTGTTTCTAATTAGTCCTTGTGATTTTCTTAAGCGTTGAATGACTTGGAATTGGAGAATCCATTCAATTTCCCCCTCTCAGTTCCTCGAATCTTTGAACCAGAGGATCTCACATTCAGAGTTTTTCTTCTACAAATTACTGAAAGGCCTGTTTCCTGAGGTAGTTTTTCCACTCCCCTCACCAAGTCTTCAACCTGCTCATTTTCAAATCAACCCATTGACTGAAGTTAGATCAAGACCTCCTTTGTTCCTCGCATGCCGGACCCAGTCCCTGAGTTTGAGTGATATCTTCCCGAGTCTCTACCCATTTGATCACCCATTAAAAACTACCATGACATAAAACTGATGGGTGTCGGGCTCTTCTCCTGCTGCAATCCAGGAATGACTTCCGTCGCCAACATTTATAGCGTTGTTGCCGGGGACGAAGTTGAATATTTTTCCCTGGGAAGAACGACATTGAGCCTCTGATTCTGAAGGTGCTTCAGACATTAGATCCCTTGAAGATTGCTACTGTGCACCTGGTGACTCCATTATAATGACTCCACTGTGGCGAACCTGCCGTGTCAATTATGGCTTTCAGAGGCAAACACACGCAGTCCCATCCATGGATGCCTCTAGTTACACCTGAGACTGATCAGGAGGTGGTCCTTGGAAAAGGAAAGGTCTCTGAAGGAGAAGTTACTGATGTTGAACCAGGTAATCTGCCATCTCCTTCTGTAGGAACTCCATTTTCTCCTCCTCAGTTTCCTAGGAGGCCACTTTCTGAAGTTTCCCGTTTCCTGAATTTCGGGAGTGTTCCTGTTGAGGTTTCCCCCACTAGTCTGGGATTAGAGGGAGAAATCCTTGTCACTCCCATTTATCCTGAAGCTGTACCTTTGCGTAGACCTAGGACCACAGAAGATTTCCCCACTCCTGGCTTTACTGCTTCCCCTCTTGTTACTGTTGCCGCTTCTGCGCGAAGGGAAACATCAGTCGACCTAATCTTGCTAGCCTTATCCCTAAATCCCCTAGTGTTTCCCACTCCCCTTAGAATCTCATCCCCAGTATCGCCTTTTCGATCTCCTTCCCCTCCGAGTTCTCCTCCACATAGTATCCCTATGGTAGGAGAAAATCCCCCTATGACCAGAATGGAGGCCATCATAGCCGCTAGGTATGCTCCCCTCGTACTACTGTAGCCTCTCAACGCCCTCCCAACAGATGGTTACCTCAAGCAGTTTCCCAAGTTTACAGGCGAGGGGGACATAACTGCAGAAGAACACTTAGAAGCCTTTTACAGTTTTACAGATGATAATGTTATCATGCATGCAGACATATGGATGAGGATTTTTGTCCATAGCCTTCAAGGCGAGGCTAGAAAATGGTTGAAGGTTCTGCCCCCTAGATCTATTGATGGGATCGAAGCTTTGGATAGTGTCTTTTTGAGACAGTGGGGAGATAAAAAAGACTTCATGTATTATATGATAGAGTTTGGGTCTTTGAAGAGGAAAGAAGGGGAGTCGGTCTCCGACTTCTCCAAGAGATTCAATAAAATGTACAATAAAATCCCTGTCGAGATAAAACCCTTCGAAGCCTCTGCAAAGATCACTTATGCTAGCGCCTTTGACCCTGATTTTTGCCTCCTGTTGAGGGAAAGAAGAGCCACTACTCTGGCTCACATGAAGGATTCAGTTGTGGAGGTAGAATCTAACATATTGTTTGTTGACCGAATCAGGAACGTTGTTGGTAGAAACATATCCAGGCAGAGGCCTGAAGCTTCCCCATACAGTCCCTCTACCCTGCCCCTTCAGATAGATGAGACAACTAGAGTACTAAAATCACTTTCTTCCAGAATGGAAAGATGGGAGTTAGAAGGGAAGCCCATGTACCGAAATCCCCAGAATGTTGATGGTAGAGGATTCAGAAGACCTAATAGCAATGGACCATAGGCTTTCCCAAGGGAACCAAAGGGGAAAGACAGGGAATAACAAAGGATTCAAACCCCTCTCCAAAATAACATGGTTACTCATGAGGGGGGGGAGGAGATAGATGAGATTGACCCTGAGATTCACTGTGTTGAAGAAGCTCCTCCTTTTCCCCATTTGAGTCAATCTGCATATGAAGAATCCCTCACGAGCATTCAAATTCATGAGTTAGGTAAGGGAGAAAAGGCCGGTTACAGCTCTAATAGATACAATCTTAGGTCAAGAAAGAAAGAAGGAGACTTTGACAGCCAAGACCAGCCCCTCATAATAGAAAATCCTACTAAGTCCGCAATAACCACTACTAAAGAAAAGAAAGCTCAGAATGCTTCGTCGGCAGTCAAAGAACCTATTTATGAGGTAAGGGAAGATCCTAAGCCTATTTCCTCCTTTAAATTTGAGCATGAAATCCAAAAGATCCGAATTCCCGTCCCCCTTTCTGAGCTAGTTAAAAATGAAGACCTCAAAAGGTCCCTCTCCAAGATGCTACAATCTGAGCCCCCCAACCTCCCTTTGACTCAATAAATCTCCAAGATGAAAAGACAACACTTGTCCTAGGTCCCATGGTAGAATATAGAGATGATGCATCCCCTCCCTTCTACACATCCCTGAACATACATGATAAAGTGCTACATAATTGCCTCATGGACTCAGGGGCTTCCCATAACCTTATGCCCAAAATAGTAATGGAAGACTTGGGACTGGAAGTGACAAAAGCTTATCATGATTTGTATTCTTTCGATTCAAGGAGAGTGTAGTGTTTAGGAGTCATCAAAGAAATAGTGGTTTATTTGTTTCAACTGTCCATGAAGAGTGTGTTCATGGATATTGTGGTAGCTGAGATTCCCCCCAAGTTTGGCATGTTGTTGTCAAGGTCTTGGATTAAAACACTTGGAGAAACATTACAAATGGATCTCACATATGCCACCATTACAGTTTTCGGAGGGGAACACAGGAGGTTGTATAGAGAAGCCCAGCTAGCCTATATTTTCAGTGATGAAGAAAACCCCACTAACCACCCCATCTTTGCACTTGACACCGACTTAGGGTATAGTTTGTTACAGATCACTGGAACTCCTGAGGTCCCTTTATAGATCAGAAAGTAGCCCATTCTTAATCAACACATACCTCCTCCAACCACCTCTATTTGGAAGATGTTCTTTGACGGAGCGTCCTCCAGTATAGGAGCACGTGCTGGAGTGATTTTCATATCGCCATGTCAAGAGATCATATCCCTGTCATACAAGCTGGAATTTGAAACTACCAACAATGTGGCAGAATATGAATCTCTTGTTCTGGGTATGAGGGCTACAAAAGAAATGGAAATTGAAGAGGTGTCAGTGTTCGGGGATGAAGAATTGATAATCCAACAAGTCAGGAATGTTTATCGGGCCAAGCATCCTCGGCTCAGGAGTTACAGAAATGAGGTATGGGACCTAGTTGATAATTTCTTCTCAGCTTTCAACATTACTTTTGTCCTAAGGGAAGAAAATACCTCGGCCAACTCCTTAGAGGTCTCGGCTAGTCTGTTCAGGGTCCCTCTGCCGCCAAAGATCCATGGTGAGGTCGAAATAAGATACAGACCATCCATCCCAGACAATGTGAAGCATTGGGAGGTATTCGGGGATGATCTTGAAATAAAAAAAATTCTTCAGTCCGTCGATGAGTTCTCGGCATTGCACATTGATCAGGATCTTGATTCCGAAGGTGATCCTCCCTCTGAGGTATTCTTTAACAAAATCGTTAATCACCAGATTATTCAACTGCCTAGCAATCACATTCTAAAGGGACTAGTCCCTCTAGAAAGGTTGTTCGACAAAAATGATGTGGCAGTAAAGGGTGGTGTTTTAAATAAAGATGTTGATACAGCCGAATGCAACATTGGCACACAGGAGGAGCCTAAGTTTATCAAATTATCAAGAAGCCTGACCAATGAGCAGAGGATGGAATATACTGAGTTATTAAAGGAATTCGCTGACGTGTTTGCATGGGCCTATGAAGACCTCAAGACTTATGACACATCCATCATTGAGCACAAGATCCCACTGAAAGAAGAGGCTAAGCCATTCAGGAAGAAGTTGAGATAGATAAATCCCATGTTGTTGCTTGTCATGGAGAAAGAAGTGAAGAAATTGCTAGATGCCTGAATCATCGTCCCCTTGAGATATTCCAAATGGGTGGCCAATTTGGTCCCAGTAAGGAAGAAAAGTGGAGAAATCAGGATCTGTGTCGATTTCAGGAACCTGAACAAGAGCTCAAGGAAAGACAATTACCCCGTGTCCAATATGGAACAAATACTGCAGAGGGTAACTGGTGCATCTAGGATATCCATGATTGATGGTTTTTCAGGCTATAATCAGATATCAGTGATACCCGAGGACAGAGAAAAAATGACCTTCACCACTCCTTGGGGCACATTCATGTATGCCAAAATGCCTTTTGGATTGATGAATGCAGGGGCAACTTTTCATCGAGCCATGGACATAGATTTCATAGGGGAGAAAGATAAGTTTGTGGTGATCTATCTGGATGACATAACAGTCTTCTCCAGGTCTGACAAAGAGCACTGTGGTCATTTGAGAAAAGTTTTTTTGAAGTGTCAGAGGTATGGCCTATCTTTAAATCCCAGAAAATCTTTGTTTTCTATGAAGGAGGGGAAGCTATTAGGCCATATTGTATCATAGGAAAGGGTGAGAATTGATCCTAGCAGGGTATAGGCAATTCAAACCCTGCCACTTCCTAGTTCCAAGAAAGAAGTTCAGGCCTTCTTAGGGAAGATTAATTTCTTGAGGAGATTCGTCTCAAATTTTGTTGAGTTGGTGAAACACATCACAGCCATGCTCAGGAAGGGAAATGAAGTGAAACGGACCACTGAACCCAGGGAATCTTTTATCCAGATAAAAAGGGCATTGACTGAGGCACCGGTGCTGATCAGTCCCGACTATTCCAAAGAGTTCCTAATTTTTTCTTTTGCTTCTTTCGATACAGTAGCAGTGGTCTTGTTGCAAAAAAATGAGGAGGGGCGAGAAAAACCCATTGCCTTTTTTAGTAAGGCATTAAGAGATGCAGAGATCAGGTATGAAATCATGGAAAAACAGGCCTATGCCTTAGTAAAATCCCTCAAAGCTTTCAGAGTCTATGTCCTGCACTCGAAGGTGACCGCATATGTTCCTTCAACCTCTGTGAAGGAAATCCTTGTACAGGCCGACATAGATGGGAGAAGAGGTAAGTGGATTGCCAGGATCCTAGAGTTTGATTTGGATATTAATCCCACTAAGTTAATAAAGGGGTAGGGTTTAGCCAAGCTGCTGGATGAATCCAATTGCAAGGCCTTGGGTATTAGCTTCATCAATGCTTGTTCAGAAAATCCGCAAGACGAGTCGACCAATAAAAATTCTCAGGGAACCTTATCACTAGCAGAATGCACCTGGTACAAGGATATCTTGTACTTTTTGCAAGAATTGAAGCCTTCCAATGGAATGGGAAAAAGAAAGGCAAGATATTTAAAGCTCAAGGCGGTAAGGTATTGCCTCATTTGCCAAGCCTTGTACTGGAAAGACCCTCTAGGGGTATTTTTAAGGTTCCTAGACCCAGAAGAATACCAGAAGATTATATTTCATTTCCATAACGGCCTTTGCGGGGGACATCATTTCTGGAAGACCATAGCTCATAAGATCCTTAGGGATGGATATTATTGGCCTACTTTATTCACTGATTTCTGCAAAGAAATCAGATCTTGCATCAAATGCCAAAAGATCTCAGGAAAGTAACAACTCAGATCACTGCCATTAAAGCCTATAATAGCTTCGGCACCTTTTCAGCAGTGGGGGTTGGACTTCATTGAAGAAATTCATCCTCCCTCAAGCGGTCAACACAAATGGATCCTGACTGTGACAGACTATTTCACCAAGTGGATAGAAGCTATCCCTACCAGGAGTACTTATCACAAAGTAATTATCAGTTTCCTGGAGGATATCATAGCCAGATTTGTCTATCCCAGCAAAATCATCACCGACAATGCCACCTATTTCAGGTCTGAGCCTTTGGTCAAGTTCTATGAACAGTTTGAGATTTCGCTGATCCACTCTACTTCCTATTATCCTCAAGGAAATGGACTGGCAGAGTATTCCAATAAAAGTTTGATTAAGCTCATCAAAAAATTATTGGAAGACAATAAAAGGGCCTGGGATTCAAAGCTCAAATTTTCTCTATGGGCCGACCGGGTGACGACAAAGAAGTCTCTGGGCATCTCACCTTTCCAACTTGTTTATGGAACAGAGGTTGTTTTTCCTACCCAGCTCGCTATATCTGTGGCAAAATTTCTCCAGGACCTTGAAGGAGAGCCCAACCATATGACGAGAAGGATTCATCAAATGGTGTAAGTACAACAGATTAGGGAACAAGCCATGAGCAAGGCCTACCATCATTAGCAGAAGATCAAGCAAACCTTTGACAGAAAAAGCAAAAATAAAGTTTTCGAGCTGGGTGATCTAGTGCTCAAATGGGATGCGCCCAGGCAGGATAGGTGCAAACACAGTAAATTTGATGCCCTCTGGTTTCGGACTCTCAAGATCTCTGAGGTATTTTCAAACAACACCTACAAGTTGCAGGATTTGGAAGGCGAAGAAGTTTTTGATGGCCCAGTGAATGGGCATTTCCTAAAAAGATGTTTTTTGTAAGCCGCAGGTGACTTCTCTTGTTTTGTAAATATTGTTTTTTGTTTTTTGTTTTCGGCTTAATCAATGACTCCATAGACCAACAAAAAGTCACTGAAGCTGCAAAAATAGTCCTTAGAGCATCGGAGGGATGAATCTATCCCCCATGGAGCCTAATGTTAGCGACATTTCTTGTCCTAGGCGCAAGAGTGTTCGGCTCTGTAAGATGCACTAGAAGCGCCCGAGAACAGTATTGAAAAATCTCGTTTTAAGGCTTCCAAGTGCGTAAGAGGGTGAAGATATGTTGTCGATGGTCCAGATTCATCTACAACGGCATATCAATGGTCATCGAGATATTGGGGCTTCCAATTTAAATGATATATAGTGTCAGAGAAAGCACCTATTCTTCATGGCTGAATCTGGGTCGTCCGATCTAGCAACACATAGTGCGAGATCTAGTCAGCATATCGGTACTCGGGAGTTCGAAGGGTTAAAGTCCCTCATCTTCTCACATCTCGAAACCTCAAACCCCAGAGTGCCGAAAGTGCCCAGAGTCGGGCCCAAAACACTTTGAAGCAGTCTCAGCTGTTTATCCAAACGGGACAACTGGTGCACGATTAGGCTCCTCGCCTTTTCACCCATTGCGATTCCAAGGCGTAGAAACAAATCCATCAGATTCCTGATGCGCAAGGTGTCGGGAGCATCCAGGACCCGGGCCCACGACATCACCAAGTAAGTTCAGGACCGTCGAATCTGGGAGAGACGTGCGGCGCTCGATTGAGTCATCTTGGCGTTTCGCTCATCGCAACTGTGAATAAGAAAGGATTAACTCTTTCTATTCTCAAATGCCAAAAGCGCTTTGGGAATAGACTCAGGGTCACAGCCCATGGTCACTTGGGAAAGGAAGAAGCTGTGAAAAAAGGGGGCCAAAGGCATCGAGTCTAGTCGCCAAGAGAATCATCATGATCTCCATGTGCCATTTGATTCAATCTGGATCCTAGTTTTTCGCCTGGAGTAAATGAAGATGAGAAGAGGTAGTTGAAACCTCTCCTCAGGCATTAAGTGTAAAGTATGGATAATCTGGCAAGCGGTCTGCTCGAGAGGGCCCTGTGTACCCATTTTTCTGAAGAGGCCATGCCAAGTCCTCGACCAGCCAGAGGAGGTCTGCACATGCTAGCTCGACACTTAATGGCTCAGCTACTCCCCTTGCAGGAGCCATGCGCAGTTAAGGGGGGCATCTGAAAAAGAATACCTGCCCGAATTTGGCTGAAGGGACACCAAGCCTCGGATGACTGAGTCCGCCAATGTTGGGCGATTTTCTCTAAGTATATAAGCTCAGCCTTTGTATTTTGTAATCTATTGATGGTTGAGTAAGGCTCCAGGTGGTAAACTTTTATGCAGCACTGTTTTCCTGGTTATGTCTGGACTCTTGAGACTTCTTATCTTATGAATGTCAGTTTTTCTTTCGCGTCTTTATTTACACTGTATTAGAATGGCTCGGAATTGGAGAATCCAGTCTAGCGGTAACTGTTATAGGATGATGTAGAGTTGGATCACTGTAACAGTTGCATTGTTTCTAATCAGTTCTTGTGATTTTATTAAGCGCTGAACGACTTGGAATTGGAGAATCCAGTCAAGTCCCCCCTCTCAGTTCCTCGAATCTCTAAACCAGAGGATCTCGCATTCAAAGTTTTTCTTATACAAATTACTGAAAGGCCTATTTCCTGACGTAGTTTGTCCACTCCCCTCACCAAGTCTTCAACCTGCTCATTTTCAAATCAACCCACTAACTGAAGTTAGATGAAGACCTCCCTTGTTCCTTGCATGCCGTACCCAGTCCCTAAGTTTGAGTGATATCTTCCTGAGTCTCTACCCATTTGATCACCCATTAAAAAATACCGTGACATAAAACTAATGGGTGTCAGGCTCTTCTCCTGCTGCAATCTTGGAGTGACTTACGTCGCCAACACAAACCAGCCTTCCCGAGTTGGACGAAGAGGGATCTATTTGGCTACAACCATAAGAAATTTTGGACCAGTGTTAGCATCGCTTGCATCAACGAACCTTCAAGGAAGTGTTAGTCCAATGGAAATATACAACTCTAGTAGATGCCACTTGGGAACCAACTACCATTCTGCAACAATTTCCACATCTCAAGCCTTGAGGACAAGGTTGTTTTTAAGGGGGAGGTCATGTCAAGGACCTAACCCTCATGTAGGTAGAAAAATATATTTGGATGTAATAAAGGTAAATATTAATAAGGCCTTGCAATAAAGTAGAATAAGTCAAATGTAATAAGAAATAATAGAAGCTTCTGCTTCTAGAAGGATCTTCCTCTAGACGGTTCTTTTGATAGACATATTTAGTATAAATAGGAGTCGAGGGTATGAAAACCCTAGCTTGGATATTATTGTAATAGAGCTCTGCTCGATTAGAGGTTTCCCCCTTGAAGAGGCCTATGAACATTGGTCTTAGTAATCGAATTGCTATTTCTGGTGTTATTATGTTATCATGTCAGTATTATTGTTGTGTTATTCTAGTTATACTGTTGTCTATCTTCCCTTTCTAGCATTTTATTTCCATTTTGCATACTTTTTATATATGGAATATTACAGATTTGATTAAACACGTATCATGGATGGAATGGAGAAGAAGATGGATGAAATCATAAAATTAATGATGTTAGATATGTATGGGACTCAAGAACTGCCCTTGGTTGGGAAATATAGAATGATGGAAACAAATGTAAAATTTGTTTTGGTGTGAGGGGGATGACCAAATATTGGGTAAACTGTGTTGAATGGTTGAGACTGCAAAGAAGTGGATGATCATCAAAATAAAGATATTTGGGACAGGGGTTTCAGTGATAGTCAATATTTGAGCCATGATATGGATATATTTTCAAATGTGGTGATGAAATGGGAATTCTCCAACCAAGGGTGACATGGGTTGTTGTGTACCAAGGAAAAAGATGCCATCGGTTACGATGGAAAAAATATATTCTACATGTTGGAATTTAAATGTGATTTATGCAATTACCAAATAATTAAAGAATGATTGTTTTGAATGTAAACATACCGAAATGGGCACCCCGATGAACTATGGGTTGACCTCATATGGGAATGGAATCGATGAAGGGTGGGGGACCTATTGGTTGGTTTTTGTACAAGGTAGGTGAATGGAGGAGGTGATTGCATATGGGAAATTGAGGTTGGATGAGATGGAGGGATAATGATATTGCATAGGTGCATTTAATGTAACCAAAAGGATGATGTGGGAGTCCATAATGGGGTGGTTAGCATGATTATTAGGAATAAGTATGAGGTTCTTACTCTCAGGTATAACACTACCAGGACTACCAAGCCTAATGGATAGAAAAACATGAATGTAAATATGCCAAGAGGTAAATATCTGTGGGAAAAATCATGGAGGTGAGAATGTTATCGGTTGATAGTACCTAAATTCAATGGAGGTGATTGTACCATTGAGTTGGGTGTGGGGATCCTAAGGGTAAATATCATGCGATATAACTGGGATATGCAATTGTTTGCAAAGAGTGTGAGTACGTGAAAGTTGTGAAGATGTACTTGAAGGGCCCATGGGATGTAAAATATTAAATAGGTTGTATGTGTTAATATTATGGTAGTTGCGGGAGGTATTTATCCCCACGTGTGAACCTGATGAGAATAGAAGACTTCAGGAAGCAAGATAAACCCTAATGAGTTGGCTAATAACCCTAGAAGCCTTGTCGGCTCAAGAAGATAATTTATATTAGGCTATTAGCCTTCAAGATAAGAAGTTGGCCAGAAATAATAATAATATATTGAACAGACACATACCCAGAAGGAGACGTTGTCTCCATCAAAACTGATAGGATTACTATAAATACAGGGCGCCAGTTCTCATTTGTAGCATCTCAAAATTGCAGTTTCCCAGTTGGTGCGCACTGCAGTTGCAGTTTGGTGCACAGGTTTGGAGGAGGGTTGCAGGTGCAGGTGCAACAGCAACAAGTTCTCATTTTTGGCTTGAATATCTCTTGGCTAGGGTTTGGGACTATCTGATCAGCTTTTGTGATGTGCTGTCCTTCGGGATTGATGCACTACTCTTTGTTTGGCTACCTGGCCTAGGGTTTGCTTCCAGAGTAATTCTCAGTCAAGGTTAAGGTGCTTGGAGGGAGGATTCATCCTATGGTTGGGTGACGAAGGTATCATCAATGGTAAAATGAGCACACCATATTATATATTCTAACAATTTATGGTCCCACGCCCCTTCAGTCAGCCTAAAACGCTGGAAGGAAACATAGCCACTAGACATTGAGATCGTTGAGGAACTGCCACTAGGGTTACTAACAGGAGTAGTTTCCAGAAGAACTGTAGCTAGGGTTACTGGCAAAAGCAGTTGCAGAAACCCTAAACCTCTTGTCGAGGCACCTTAAGTGATGATATTTACCTAATCTCCAGATAGATCAGTGCACCTAGCCCAACGCATCTCCTGGTACTCTTAGAATGCCAAGACGTGAAGTTTGGATTTCCGATCAAATCTAGGGTTTGACCAAGTCAAGCAAGCCATGATGAACTCTATGAAGTCTGCGAACAATATAGATGGAGCCTCTATATTTAGAGCATGGAAGACAAGCATTGAACTCATCCTTGCTAAGAATAAAGTGTTGGATATTGTGAAAGGAAAGATCGTGAAGCCAAAGTTTGAAGAAGGAGAAGAGAAGGAACTACAGAACGTTGCAGCTACGAAGAAGTTCAAAGATGTTGACATCAATGCTATGAGTATCATAGTGGATTCCATAAAATACCACTTGATACCCTACATCTCCCATATTTACTCATCGAAGAAGATGTACGATGCCCTAACAAATCTCTTCTCAGTCAGAAACATTGGACAAGTTATGATTATGAAGAATGAGCTACATGACATGAAGATGAATGATGACGACAGCATAGATATCAACTACAAGCTATTGAAGAGATCACTTCAAAAAAGGAATTGGTGAACATAGTACTCAATGGTCTTCCCAAGACATGGGATGCATTTGCCACAAGCATGAACACAAGGAAGGAGTACCCGACATTTGAAGAACTTTGGACTTGCTGTGCTCAAGAAGAATCAAGGATAAATGCAAAAGACAAACCTCAAAAGAAGTATTATGATCAAGCCTTCACGACAAGATTCAATAACTTCAGGGACAAAAGAAAGTTTGATTCAAGAAGGAAGCCAAAACAAAGAAAAGACATTTCAGAAATATAGTGCTTCAACTGTCAAAAGTATGGTCACTACAGGAATCAGTGTCCCGAGCTAAATAAAAGGAAGCAGAAACATGAATCATCGATTGTCGAAGAAAAGGAGCTTGCAAAGAAGACTAAGAAGGATGGAAGAGACTTCTTCTACTAAAAGGTAACAACACTCTTCTTGTTTTCTTGTACATATCTTGCTTGCATCGTCTCTGTACATATCATGTATATCTATCTCTTGGAAGATAATATGTTCCAAGAAGAACTATACCTATGAAAGAACAACAAGACAAGGATGAATATCATTATATAATACATATGAGAGGATGAAATACAAATCATACGGAAGACATTACAAGATAAGACCGAAATCAGAATCAA
>SNQJ01S0006915.1:300541-311420 GCA_010110895.2 Picea sitchensis | reverse complement strand
TGGTAGTTGCGGGAGGTATTTACCCCCACGTGTGAACCTGACGAGAACATAAGACTACGGGAAGCAAGAGAAACCCTAATGAGTTGGATAATAACCCTAGAAGCCTTGTCATATCAAGAAGATAATTTATATTAGGCTATTAGCCTCCAAGAGAAGAAGTCGGCCAAAAATAATAATAATATACTGAATAGACACATACCCAGAAGGAGAAGTCAGCCCCAACAAAACTGGCAGGATTACTATAAATATAGGGCGCCATTTCTCATTTGTATCATCTCAAAATTGTAGTTTCCCAGTTGGTGCTCACTGCAGTTGCAGTTTGGTGTGCACTGCAGTTGCAGTTTGGTGCGCAGGTTTGGAGGAGGGTTGCAGGTGCAACTGCAACAACAACAAGTTCTCAGTTTTGTCTTGAATATTTATTGGCTAGGGTTTGGGACTATTTGATCATCTTTTGTGATGTTCTATCCTTGGGGATTGATGCACTACTCTTTGTTTGGCTATCTAGCCTAGGGTTTGCTTCCGGAGTAATTCTCAGTAAAGGTTAAGGTGCTCGAAGGGAGGCTTCGGCCTATGGTTGGGTGACGAAGGTATCGTCAATGGTAAAACGAGCACACCATATTCTATATTCTAACAGTATGTACATTGTAACAATTACCTGCACATACAAAAATTAAATACCAGACGTGAAAAATATTTGATGATAAAAAACATATGATAGTTATTTGATATAAATGATATTGAGTAGGCGTACCTATTCTTTTAACATTGGTGGGAAAAATGGTCCCTTGATGAAAAAGTTGGGTGACCCTCAGAGGAGTGATGCAGGAGCATCTCCCACCTCAACAAACATTCCATCACATCTGCAAGCTAGCACATTAGTTCCCAAGGAGAAACGAGTTCTAAGGAAAGCGAGGTGCCAACCCTCTCATTTTGAACCCTATTTAAAATATTTAATGTAATTAAATGGAACTAAATGTTGTAAGGATCAGGGAAAGATGATCCATGTGTCTTTGTACATGCTGCATGTGAATTCACCTTTAATGGATGACATGTAGTTAGTATTAGTTCTGATGAGGACTAGAGGTCCATTTATTGTAATTGAATGCAATTCAATGTGAGTAGGTAGTTGGAAGGAAAGCTCGATGAGCCCCTTTTTTGTAAAAATAACTTGGATCAAAATTCATTAGTATTAGATATTTTTTGATGAGCGAGTTGAGAGATATGAACATAGGAGAGGAGAAGAGATAAGACTAAGTTGTATCCCAGCCTTGTAAACATTGTACATAATGTAATCAACATTCAGATATAATACAAAAGCATTTTTTTTGTATATGAGGTTTCTTTGTTTTTATGTGTGGTGAATGTTGACATTCTAAATGTTTTATGTGTATATATGTGGATGTTTTTAGATGCATATTAGTTCCCTTTGCAGGTTTAGATAGAATTCTCTATCTTTGTGAACTTATGAGTGTTCTTGACTCTTAGGATTGTGCAAGGAGTGCACATGAGAGTGATTGAAAGCTCTATGAAGACAACACAAAGAGTGTGTTTTTAGATCTGTCTTGAGTTCAAAGAAGAGTGTGCTATGTGGGAACACCAAAACAAGATCAAAATCAGAAGAAGGGAAAATTGTGCAAGGAGTGCACATCAGAGTTGTTGAACACTCTGAAGAAGGAATATTAGAGTTATTGAATACTCTGAGGGCTCTACAAGGAGTGCGTGATAAATCTATTTTTAGTTCTGTGAGAAGGTTTCCAAGAGGGAAAACCAGAAGTTAAAGCTTAGGAGGAGAAGTGGAAATCTTCATAGAGAGCACAAGGAGGGAACACGTGAATTATTATAATTAAGGACTCAAGGAGGTGAGTGAAAGGAATGAACAAATCGAACACACTATTGAATTGTTGATAAAGGCTCTAGAGGAAAAAGCATTGGAGTACCACAAGGGCACTAGAATTTATTAAAGGAATAAAGGGTCGAGACCCTTAGGACTTGAGTAAGTTGAATACTCAAGGGGAATAATGCAAGTGCATGAAAGGCATATGAAAGGAGTGTAGAAGGCAGAGACATTCTGAGTCCTACACTGTGAGGAAAGTGGAAGGTGAGAAAAAAGAGGATTTATTTCAAAGTCCAGATCTCGGGAGGAGTAGCATCCTTGAAATGAAAGAAGAGGCCAAAAATACATATCTACAAGAGAAAAACAATCAAAGGAATGAGCCCCTTTGAATTTTAAATCATTTCAAGATCAAGAGGTACAACACACTCTGAGGAGTTGGGCTTGTCGAAGAAAATCTCAAAGGAAAAACCTTTGAATTTGTTGGGAAATCCTTCTTTCGAAGGAAAGCACGGTGTGTAGAGGAGGAGAAGCTACAAAACTCGTTAGATCTATTGTCGAGAGAGATCTGGACCATTAGATCTGAGTCCATACTTGAGGAGGAGCGTGCATGGAGGAAAATAGATCCAAGATGTTGGATCTAGGTGCAAGGATCAAAATTCATATGATCCAAGTAATTTCCATGGGGTTTAACCCTGGAAGTCATTCAAACATCGTAAATTCATTCAACTTTGTGCTCTGAGCAGTCGAGGTTCCTGAATTCCCAGGGACCTGAAGTGAACTAGGACCGTCTATTTCCAGGACGCGTGTCAGCAGATCGGAGAAGGTTCAGAGCCTCATTGCTCTGGAAGAACAAGTACATAGGGTGCATAGAGTTGGGAACACCTGAAGCTATAAAGTCCCAGACTGCATCCCATCCCTTGAAGCAGGAGGACACGTTTCAGTCAATCTTGAGATCTAAAGGTTTACTACTTTGGATGGTTTTGTGAAGTGGATCATTTGGGCTAGAATTTGTCAAATCCCCGAAGAAGATCCTCACCATTGATTGAGAGGAGACACATGGTGCCAAATCTATAGGTTCAGAGGATAGACACTCTGAGAGAATAGAGGGGAGTGGAGTTCGATCTCCCTGGAGTCCCGAAGTCTGTAGTTGACATGGACTGTTGATCAAAATAAGAACACGTGACAGCAAATCCAGATGTTCATCACTCTGGAGAAAACATAGTGCAACATTGTTGATGACTCCCAAAGGCCGGAATCCATCGCAACATTTCATTGGAGGACGACATGTGGCAAAAGATACCATAGTTTGGGGACGTTTCACTTCAAAAACTTTGGGTCATCGTGTAGACAAGAACAAAAGTGTAAAAGTCCCAAAAGACATCCCATTCATCGACTAGGGAGGGGAAACATAGAGGAAGGATAACCTTTTCAGAGTTTCAACGTCGGGATATATGAAGGGTTGTGTGTGTAGAATGTTGTAGAAAATTATCGAAGCCCAAAGAGAAGATATCTCGGCTATCCACCCATCGAATCTTGAGGAACATATATTTGATACTTGGGTGTATTCACCAATTCGATGACCCAAGAGATTTTTTGGAGATGTGTTGAGGAAAAATCACTGAAGCTTGAATCATGGAAGTGGAGTAGAAGTCATTGATCTGGGGAGCACTGGAGCCCTCCGATCAACCATTTTGGCATTCAACATTTGACACTTTGCATGTGTTGTGCATTGGATAAGTTAGAATCACCGAATACTGAACTTGCAAAGTCATCCTCCATCGTGGATTTCAATGGGTCCGATGGACTATTGATATTTGTTGCTATCTAGTGCTCTGCCACTTTGATGTTCAAAAGGAGAACATTAGAAGTTTGTTGGGACTCCTGAATAACAACAACTCCGAAGTGGACCGAGGTAGCACCTTTTGGGTTAGCGGTTGGTCGTGACCCTTGGTCATATGATATTATGTAATGAAGTGAAGCGGGCTAGTGCATGAATTTTATTATTGGAAGTGAAGGGGGATAGTGCCTGAATTTTATGAGCCACATGTTTATTATTGGACCTGCATGAGAAGAAAAGGACCTTTTCATGGGATTTTGGGGGCTCGACAGGGCCCCGAGAGCCAATTTGTCTCCATATTTTGAACGATCCTAGATTGGGAGGTCAATGGAACCCAGGTGAGGGAGGGGGTCTGCATCAAGTGGTGTCAGAGCTTGATTTTGTCTGTAGGTAGTAGGAGAGTGAAGAAAGTTTTGGTGTGATACCATCAAGTGGTATGAAAACCTGATTTTTGTTTGAAGACAACATGAAAGAGAGAGGAGAAAATAGGGTGTGATGCTCTGTGAATATTGTTTGCAGGTGTGAAGTAGTCGGTAGACAACCAGAATGGTTGAAGAATAAATCCAATGGTTCTCTCACTTGTACAGAAGGAGAAGTAGACAACTAGGTGGGCTAAAAGAGAAGAATCGGTTGCATTCTTGAAGGCATAGAAGGAAGATGGCTACTGAAGCCCAGAAATGAGGTCAAAGAAAATACCACAAGCAGGTGAACAATGCAGAGAAGTATAAAGAGCTCAAGGAGGCTCGATAGGAGATGGATAGGTTGATGTTGAAGATGTAGTAGGAAGTGATAGAAAGATGGAGGTATGAATGGCCCTTGAAGTGAAAGGTAAGGTCACATGTCCAACAACTGGTTTCCAGGAGGAAGTGACAAGTATTGAGGAGGTGACTGAGGCATGCTGAAAAACCTCAGTTCCATAGAGGAGGAAATGGTTTTCGTTTGGGAGCCAAAGTTTGGAAGGAACCTCAGTGATGAGGAAGAGAGATCAGTTGAAGATCTCATAGATTTCCAGGTGGGAAATTAGAAGAGATCGGTGGAAGATCTCATAGACTACCAGGAGAGAAGGAGTGAAGCCTGAGGTTGTTAGGTGGGAAAGGAGGATGAGATGAGGCTATCTGAAAGTCTTGGGGGTTAATAAAGGAGTTCATAGTATTAAGGAATTCTGAAAGAAATAAATATGAGAAAATATGAGAGTCTCATGAACTCAGAGGAGAGGAGTTCGTATCAGCACAAAGTGCTGACAAAGGATGAGGATTAGAGGCACATTCTAATCATTGGAGGAATAAATATATTCCTACCAAGCAGCCTAGTAGAGGCCAGTGCAGATGTTGAAGGTGCAGAAGAGGAGAGACCATCAACCAAGACTATCAAAAAGGAGGAGGAGCAGACATTGACATCTCTCGAGGAGATGAGACAAGAAGAGGAGCATTCAAAACAGATGAACACTAAGTGGGAGAAGGATCTAAGGGTGCTGGAGGATTGGTTGGACAATCCTAAAATAAGGGAAGAATACTAGAACTATATAGTCATGTAGAGTGGAGAAGAATTTTAGCCCGAGGAGAAGTTGGATGAAGTTTTAGTTCATACCAGCACAAGGAGAGGAGTTGAAAAAAAGAGAACTATCAGAGGAGATAACTAAGTAGAATCTCAGTGGCACTACTATAGAAATGGAATCTATAATGGAGTGGAAAACCAATGCCACAGGAGATAGAAAAAAACATGGGATATCATATTGATATTATCGTTGATTTGTGTGAAGGAGTGGAAGACATGGGAGAAAGGGTAATGGGATAGAGCTAACATATCCACCAGGACAAGTTGGAAATTGATGAAGAAGATATGAAGCAGAGAAAACTGCAAAGGAGGAGCCAACCCATGGACCAGTTGGATGAAGTAATAGAGTAGATAAAAATGTTGATGTTGAAGTTAGTAGAGGAGACAATCAGTAGAAGGAAGACGTTTAATAGAGGAGTGTCTGCAGTAGTAGTACAACAACAACATCAACACCAAGGAGGAGGAGCGGATGGAAAACTCCAATTTCAGATTTGGGACCCTGGAGGATCTCAACCTTAGTAACAAAGGACACATGAGAAGGAGCTCATGATTTTGTCAGTGTGAGAGTATGATGCAGGAGTATCGCGCCACCTCAACAAACGTGCCAACATATAAATAAGAGAGTGCATCAACGCACAAGGAGGAACTATTTCCGAGGAAAGAGAGGCACAAACCCTCTCATTTTGATCCCAATTTAAAATTTTTACTGTAATTAAATGGAATTAAATGTTGTAAGTCTCACGAAAATCTGATCTATGTGTCTTTGTACAGGTTTCATATGAATTTTTCTTTAATTGGTAACAAGTAGTTAGACTTAGTTCTGATCCAGACTAGAGGTCCATTTATTGTAATTGAATGCAATTCAATGTGATTAGGTAGATGGAGGGAAGGCTCAAGGAGCCCCTCTTTTGTAAAAAGATATTGTATGAAAACTCATTAGTATTAGAGAGCTGTTGATGAACGATTTCAGAGAAATCAAGAGAGGAGAGGTTAATTGCTAAGACTTATTTGCAGTCTAGCCTTGTAAACATTGTAAACAGTGTAATTAACATTCATATATATTACAAAAGAAACTTTTCTTGCATATGACATTTCTATGTTTTTATGTGTGGTGAATGTTTACTTTTTGAAATTTTTCTACGTATATGTGTGGATGTTTTTAGATGCATATTAGTTACCTTTTCAGGTTTAGATAAAATTCTCTATCTTTGTAAATTTCGAAGTGTTCTAAGATCTTAGGCTTGTGCAAGGAAGGAAAAACAAAGTGATTGAAAACAATGTGAAGCCAATGCAAGGAGTCCATTTCAAACTCTATCTCAAGTTCAAAGAGGAGTGTGGTAGTTGTGTTGGGTATGTGTTATATTCTTGGCATGAGTAGTAGTGTTTGCGTTGCACTGATAATGCAGGGGGGTTTGAGGGGGGGTGCAGGGGGGATGTTTTTTTGGCACATGTTTTTGCTGATGGTTTTATATTTATGGTTAAGGAATTAGGGTTGTTGACTAATACAGGTCATTGGATTAGGTTTTTGGATGTCGTTGGCTCTTATATGTATATTTTATTGTAAAAAATGTATCACTATGAATTAATATAAAATATGTTGGTTTTCCCGGTTTGGGTTTCTAGAGAAAATATCTCTATGTAATGTTTGTATTTTCCATTGTATCTTTTCTGTTCTTTTACTGAAAATCTATTTGCAGTAAATATTGTACAAGGTTAAAATCTACATTTGGCATCAAAGATTCATTGGCTTCAAGGGGACACCTTTGTCGTCAAGGGTTTGGCTTGGGACTATGATAAGCCTTGTTACAATGGGAGGTCTGTGGTATTGATTTTCAGGGGAAAATAAATGGTGAGAAATTCGAAAATGGAGATCAAGAATTTTAATGGGAAAAGTTTTGAGATGTGGAAGCTCAATATGGAAGATCTGTTGGTGCACAAAGATCAATGGATTGTGGTATATCTAGGTACTACACCTACAAAAAATTCAATAGAAGACTGGAAAACGTTGGATCGAAAGGCAAAGAACACAATCTAACTGGGTCTCTCAGATTCAATATTACTGAATGTGTCAGAGGAAGCTACAACCAAGGATTTATGGTATACATTGGGGAAGTTGTATCCGTTTAAGTGCCTAGTAAGTAAACTATTCCTGAGAAAGAAGATGTATAATCTGAGGATGAGAGATGGAGACTCGGTGGCAGAGCATTTGAACACTTTCAATATTGTGGTAAGTCAGTTAGTATCAGTTGATATTAAAATTTCAAATGAATATAAGTGTATCAAATTATTGTTTTCTTTACCAGACTTGTGGGATAGTGTGGATGTGGCCATAGGTAGTAATACAACTGCCTTGAAGTTTGATGAATTGGTCTCATCCTTGTTTTCAAAGGAGATGAGACATAAGAATATGGAAGGACAGAGCACAAACACATTATTTCCAAGAGGACACTCTCAGGAAATAAATAGATCTAAGTTCTCAAGTGGGATATCTAAGTATAATGGTAGATCTAAATACCCTAGAAAGTTTGTAAAGGTATGTTGTAGATGTGGAAAATAAGGGAACTACAAGAGGAAATGTAGATCCAAAGTTGAGAAAAGTAAGGGATCTGAAGAATCTCCTTCTATAGAAGAAAATACATCCAAGGAAGAAGGAGGGGATGTGTACTTGGCTTCATATGAATCTCCACAGGGAGTGGTTCTATGAATATGAAAGGTATGATCGAGGTAATTTTTTACTAAGTGATGATTCGACAACCAAAATCATAGAACAAGGAAAATTCAAGTTGAGGCTCATAGATGGAAGGATTGGAACATTACTTGGTGTTCTGCACATCCCAGGTTTGGAGAGAAATTTGATTTCTATAAGAAAAATGGACGATGCAGGGGTAAAAACAATATTTGAAAAAGAAACATGTAGGATGGTTCAAGGAGAAATGGTGTTGTTGAAGGGATTTTGGTTTGGAACTTTGTATAAGCTAAAAGGTATCACTATTAGTGGTGATTGTAATAGTTCCATTTTTCCTGATATTGAAGTTGAAGAAGAAATAAATCCTACACTCTTTCGAGAAAAGGTTGTTCTATGGCATCAAATATTGGGGCATATCGGAGAGAAGGGTATTCGACTACTACAAGGTAAAGGTATGGTTGAAGGTATGTCTATCTGCTCTCTTTATTTTGATTTTTGTGAACATTGTGTATATGGGAAGCAGAATCAAGTAATATTTCCCTCTGGTGCATCGAGATCATAAGGTATTTTACAACTACTTCACAATGATGTTTTTTGAGTTGTATTGATCACATCATTGGGAAAATATATGTACTATGTCTCATTTATATATGACTTCTCAAGGAATACTTGGATATGTTTACTCAGGAAGAAATCTGAAGGCTTTGACAGGTTTAAAGAGTTTAAGGCTCTTGTTGAGAATCAAACAGAGAAGAGAATTAAGGTGTTGAGGAAAAATAATGACAGAGAGTTGTGCGGGAATGAATTTGAATAATTATGTAAGAAGTTCAATATATAAAGGAAGAATACTACTCCATATACACCTTAGCAGAATGGAGTTGCAGGAAGGATGAACATGACATTGATGGAAAAATCAAGGTGCACGCTCAATGGTACCAGGTTAGGGAAAGAATTCTGGGCAGAGGCGGTGCGCATTGCATGTTACCTAGTCAATAGATCACAATCATCATCCCTACATGACAAGACTCCACAAGAGGTATGTACTGGTAAGAAACCTTCTCTCACACATCTCTAGGGATTTGGTTGTGAAGCATATGTTCATGTTGCAACGGAAAACATGAGTAATCTAGATAAGAAGGATGAAAAGTGTATCTTTATTGGATATAAATATGATCTCAAAGGTTATAATATTTGGAACCCAGAAACAAAGAAGGTAGTGTATATCCGAGATGTGGAATTTAAATGAATCAAGGATTTTGTTAAACATGAAGTCCTACCAAGTAAGGAAGAACCAGAGAAAATAGAGTTTGATTTAAAGGATGATGAATCAGACTCTACAGAAGAACATGAATCAAAAGAAGAAGATCCTCATACTCGAGTATTGAGGATATCTATTCGAGAAAGAAGGATACTAGAAAGGTATACTCCATATGATTTCGGTTCAAATTTTTCTTTGTCTATTACTATTGATGATCTTAGAACTGTCAGAGAGGCAGTGGATTTAGAGGATGGAAATCTCTAGAAAAAGGCCATGGACAAAGAAATGGAAGCTTTGGATGATAATGAGGCTTTGGATCTAGTGGAGTTTCTAACTAGAAGAAATCCCATTGGTAGAAAGTGAGTATTTAGAAAGAAGTTGAATGCAAAAGGAAAAGTGGAGAAATAAAAAGCTTGGTTAGTAGCAAAGTGTTATTCCCAGGTCGAGGGAATTGATTTTGGCAATATTTTTTCTCCTCTTGATTTTGGCAATATTGGTTTAGCTCTATAATATTTATGTTATCTGTTGTTGCATTTGATTTTGAAATAGAACATATGGATGTGAATACAACATTCACACATGGGGATCTAGAAGAAGAAATCTATATGAAGCAACCAGAAGGTTATGATGTGAAGGGAAATAAGGAGTTGGTGTGCAAGATGAAAAAGTCCCTGTATGGTTTAAAGCAATCATGAAGGATGTGGTATAAAAAATTTGATACTTATATGCTAGGACTTGGATTAACAAGAAGTAAAGAGGATCACTGTGTGTATTTTAAATTATTTGGTGATCATTTGAATTTTTTGCTCTTGTATGTGGATGACATGTTGTTGATAGGAAACAACAAGGAGATTATCTAGGATGTGAAAACTTAGTTGTCCTCTAAGGACATGAAGGATCTTGGTGCTTCAAATTTAATTTTTGGCATGGAAATTAAAAGAGATCGTAAAAAGAGGAAACTAGGGTTAAATCAGAGAAAATATGTCGAGACAATATTGTAGAGGTTTAATATGCAGGAATGTAAACTGGTCAAGGTTCTTATTCTTGTTGGTATAAAGTTATATGTGGATCAGTGTCCCAGGATAATTGAAGAGGAGGAGGACATGTCTCGTATTCCATATGCGAGCACAATTGGTAGTTTGATGTATGAAATGGTATGTACTATACCATACATTGCACATGCATTGGGAATTTTGAGAAGGTATATGTCAAAACCAATGAAAGAGTATTGGAAAACAGTAAAAAGGGTTTTCATGTATTTGTGTGGCACCACTAGCTATGGATTGTGCCACCAAGAAAGAACAATATTGGATAGAGTATTGGATATACATGGATTTGTGGATGTAGACTAGGCTAGAAATCTGTATCGTAGGAGATCTACAAGTGGGTATGTGTTTAACCTGTTTGGAGGAGCAAAAGATAGGTTGTAGAGTGATCTGAAAATAGAAGGCTGACTTGTTATGCTATGCAAGCACCCCTACTTCATTAAAATAAAATTTACAGGACCTTGCTTCATGTGTTAAAATATGCAATATAAACTTATGTGTTAAGTTCGTGCTTCTTCCTGTAAATGCTTATGTGTGAGGAAATGTTCTTTTAGATGGTTAAATATGTACTTTAAACAAATACACAACAACTCAACTTGCAGCAAACAAACCATCAAACTCAGAACAATCACAACATGATAAAGGAGTTCACCCCCCTCCGGGC
>SNQJ01S0006915.1:267539-297116 GCA_010110895.2 Picea sitchensis | reverse complement strand
TGGATCCATTGGTGCCGTTTTCACAGACATTTGAAGACTCTTCATGCAATGTTTTCACCGTTGAAGTTTCAGGAAACTCTAGGGAACTTTCATCCCTCTTTGATGGAGGACATGGTTTGGTGAGCCTATATTTGTTTCCAGTGATTGAATAATCATGTTTGGCTAATTAATATGCTCTGAACACATTGGGACAGGTTTCAGAGGCTTTTGAGGACTTTTATAGGTGTTTTTTTCCAAAGAGAATCTCATAGAAACTTATGACCACATGTAGAGGAGGTCATGCCCGGATGAACCATGATCCGTTTTCAGAGTTGTATTAGTCATTTTTGGGGGTTTTATGTGTCCTGATCTCAATGGTGCAGTCTGTTTTTCCATTTGAGTTGAGAAGCAGCTTGTAAAAGAACTTTTCACTAATTAATCCCAGAGAGCCAAGTCCATTATGGAGGCTCAAGGAGATGTAGCCCGTAGGGAGGTGAACTCCTTTATCATCTTGTTCTTGTTGTGCGTTTGATGGTTTATTTGCTGCAAGTTGTGTTGCTGAGTATTTATTTCAAGTACATATTTAACCATCTAAAAGAACATTTGATCACACATAAGCATTTACAAGAAGAATCACGAACTTAACACATAAGTTTTATCTTGCATATTTATACACATGAAGCAAGGTCCTGTAAAGTTTATTTTAATGAAGTAGGGGTGCTTGCATAGCATAACAAGTCAGCCTTCTATTTTCACATCATAGAGGAAATTTCAACTATAGAAGTTTAATAAATGGTAGCCACTCATGCAAGTAAGGAATTAATATGGTTACAAAGATTATGTTCAGGTATTGGGTTGGTACAACAAGTTGTAAGATTAGATTTTGACAGTCAGAGTGCAATTTTTCTGGCAAAGAACCCAACTTATCATTCAAATACAAATCATATTGATATTCAATATCACTTTGTGAGAGACATGGTTGAAGAAAAGAAGATATTGTTTATGAAGGTGGACACTTTGAAGAATGTTTAAGATTCATTAAAAAATCTGTGAGCACTGAGAAGTTCTCTTGGTGTAGAGGATCCACCCACATTGTTGCCCTGGATTGTTGGCTATGTAACCTTGTATCCAAAGAAAACAATAAGTCGGAGAATGTTGGTTATGCATTACATTCTTTGCACAAAAAGTAGTGTCTGTGTTGTTTCATACAAGTAGGGGGGAGAAATCCCCCTGTGCATGGATTTGGGTGCAACAACCCCGAGAAATGTTTTTTTCCTTGGGAAACATGTCAGATTTTTGCCTTATTTTTCATGTTGCCTCGATTTGTGTCCATTGTTGGGAATTTCTTCGACACATGTTTTTTTCCGATGGTTTTCTATTTTTGGTTAAGGAATTAAGTTTTTTGACTAATACAGGTCATTGGGTTAGGGTTTGGGATGTCGCTGGCTCCTATATGTATATTGTATTGTAAACAATGTATCACTATGAATGGATATAGAATATGTCGATTTTCTCGATCTGGGTTTCTAGGGGAAACATATCTATGTAATGTTTGTATTTTACATTGTATTTTTTCTATTATTTTACTAGAATATGTTTGTAGTAAATATTGTACAAGGTTAAAATCTACAAGGTGGACACCCTTGAACAATCTCAAACCCAGAATAAGGAAAAACTATTCAAGGAGTGCACATCAGAGTTGTTGAACACTCTGAAGAAGACATACCATAGTTACTGAATACTCTGAGGGATATGCAAGGAGTGCATTTGGGAGGCACAAGGAGTGCGCGAGAACTTTGTTTCAAGTTCTATGTGAAGGTTGAGAAGAGGGAAAACCAAAAGGTAAAGCTCGGGAGGAGAAATGGAAATATGCACAGAGAGCACAAGGAGGGCGCAAGTGAATTATTAGAATTTAGGAATCAAGGAGGTGAGTGTAAGGAATGCACAAATCCAACACACTGTTGAAGTGTTGGTAAATACTTTGGAGGAAAGATTGTTGGAGTGCTAGGAGGGAACGAGAATATATTAAAGGAATAAAGGGATGAGACCCTTAGGACTTGAGTAAGTTGAACGCTCAAGGGGAATAGTGCAAGTGTGTGCAAGGACTATGCAAGCAGTGAAGAAGGCAGAGACAATTTGAGTCTTATACTATGAGGAAAGCATAAGGTGATCACAAATAGGAATTATTTCAAATTCGAGAGCTTGGGAGGAGTAGCATCTTTGGAATGCAAGCAGAGGCCAAAGAAACAACCCTGGAGGATAGAAACAATCAAAGGGATGAGCCCCTTTCAATTTTAGAGCATTTCAAGCTTAAGAGGTACAACGCAGGTCGAGGAGTCGGTCTTTCTAAAGAAAATCTCAAAGACCAAACCTTTTAATTTGTTGAGAAATACTTCTTTAGAAGGAAAGCACAATGTGTAGAGGAGGAGAAGCTATAAAACCTATTAGATCTATTGTCGGGAGCGATATGGATTGTTATATATGAGTCTAGACTCAAGGAGGAGTGCACATAGAAGAAAATAGATCCCAGTCATTGGATTGAGGCATGAGGACAAAAAACTATCCGATCTAGGTAAGTTTCATGAGATTTAATATGGAATTACTTCAGACTTTGTAAATTCATTCATTTTTATGCTCTGAGCATCCAAGGTTCCCGAAGTCCCGAGGACTCGAAGTGAATCAGGATTGTATGTTTGCAGGATGCATTTCAGTAGATCAGAGAAGGTTCAGAGCCTCAGTTCTTCAAAAGTAAAATTACACAGGGCACACAGAGTCGGGAAGACTCAAAGCTTCGAAGTCTCGGAGGGAATCCTAGCCATGGAAGCAGGATGATAATTGTTAGCCGATCCCAAGATCCGGAGGTTTTTGTGAAGTGGAGAATTTGGGTGAGAAGTTTTCCAAGACCATAGTAGATCCTCACCATTGATCGAGAGGAGACACGTGGTGCCATATCTGGATGTTTGAAGGATAGACACTTTGGAAGAGTAGAGGGAAGAGGAGTTTGATCTCCCCATAGTCCTGAAGTATGAAGTTGATATGGACTATTTCTTAAAGGAAGGACATGTGACAAAATATCCATAGGTCCGACACTCCAAAGGAAACAAATTGCAACATTATTGAGGACTCCCGAAGGCCTGAAGGCTGGAGTCCATCCCAGCCATATGTTGGAGGAAGACACATGGTGATAGATCCCGTAGTTTGGGGATGTGACACTTATATAAATTTGGGTCGTTGTATAGACATGAAAGAAAGTCTGGAAGTCCCGAAATATATCCCAGTAATAGACTGGGGAGGGTAAATGTATAAGAAGGATAAGTGTTTCGATGTTTCTCCATCGGGAGATACTATTGTTGACCCCAACCCTTGGGCTGAGATCTTCTCAGGATCGTTCTAAATTGTCCTTAAGCCGAAGTGGCTTCTTTGGATCCCTGCAGAAACCTTTAACAAATCCGATCCATAGGTCCTTGTGAAAATTCACCTTGAGCAACTAACACCAAGAGAGAGCTTTACACTTCCATATGACCACGACCTGATCCTTGCACAAACACCTTTCACAACTCGCCAGTCACGAGTTCATGGGTTGAATACCCTCAACTCCCCTTTTCCAAACTCTCGATACCCAAGATGCGATGGGATATGGCTCCTCCTTGTTAACGCCCTCCATGTGTAACCACCGGCTAGGGCTAAGCACTAGTCTCACTCGCAACTCACGAGTTGGAAGGTTGAACCTTTGGGCCCTTCTTTTTATGAAACTTTGAGACACAAAAGTTAGAGAAGGTTTGACTCCTTCACCTCTTCTCGGAACTCGCAAATTCGTGACTTGAGTGGTTGAGCCTTTGTGCTCCTTTGTTGCGAGAACCCGAAGCACGAGAAGTCAACAGGGTGTTGACTCCTTCCCAGGCGACGAGTGTCCACCTGTCAAACATGTGATCCCCACTTGATGGACGTGCCACATGATCACCCGAGACCTCATCCCTCAGCTCTTCATGACTCCTGCAGTCAAAATGGATTCCTCCCAACCTACGAAATCTTGATACGCGATATAGAGAAGAGGTTTTGACCCAATGGTTGTTCCTACTTCTCACTATTTTGGAATTCGTACAACCAAAGGATTTGGTCTATCCTCCGAACTCATGATATGTGATACCCCACGAAGACGCAGATCTGACGGTTCTCCTGTGGCTTGGATCCAATGGTCTGGATCTCTTCCTCTACTTCTCGCAACTTGGGACTTCACAATTCCAAGAGTTTGGTCTTCCACCTCCAAACTCACGAACCCCGAGTTCGCGAAATGATCTGGCGACCCAAATTGACCATGATCGATGGTCTTCGTTGATCCTTGACACCAATGTAATGGGTTCGTACAACCCTTATTCACCCTGTAACTCCTCTGGATCCTACGGTCCTCGCAACTTCGCGTGTTCTCCATGGAGAATTTCGACTGTTCGATTTCTTCCTCACGAATCTCTGTGAAACGAGCCAATGTTCTTCCCCCAAAACTTAACCTTTTGTGCGATGATTTCTCTTCCTCGTCTACCTTTGAAGTGTTCAAAGGTGTTATCCCTCTTGAGCTTTAACTTGTAAACTCCAGTCTCTAAAAGGAATCCTACACGCACTCCTTGCAGAAATCTTTCAAATACTCCTGGGTATTTGATCTTTCGACTCTGTGCACTTTCTGCAACAATAGTTCTTCAACCCTTCAACCTTAGTTGATAAGTTCTAAGGCCTCAACTAGCCTACGCACACCTTACACGGTTTTTGTGCTTCACCTGCACTTCTGCTGGAATGAGAACAATGGTATCCCTCTTGAGCTTTCTGAGATAAAACTCAGAACCCTTGTCAATGCACACCTTGCGGACATTTCATTGTACTCCTTGCATGAACTCTCAGGATGAGAAACAATTGAAACTCATTCTTCTCCTCTTTCAGACTTCATATACTTAACATGAAATCACACATTCAACACAACATTGAAACATAAAAAATGCATAACAGATAGAATAAAACAACCATAAGCATACCATTCACCATGTATAAGAAGAAAACATCATAACACCATGAAAACTGATTCAAAGCTTCATATATTAATTCAAATCTCCTGTACATGGATTCTTCTTTCCATCTCTCTCATACATATCTCTATGTTGATAATTTTACAAAAAGATACAATAATACAAGAGTGAGGGTGTCTATATCCGTTTTCCCTCCTACACTTCTAAAATGTCTAATCTCTTAATTCAAATCTACCTACTTTCATTAACAGACTTAAATGCCTATTACAGTTTGAGAGATGGGAGTAATCCCTTCAAATCTATTCATATCTCCTAGATATAAATGCAAAGTATGCCTTCTTCCTAACTATTACATTAATGCTTTTGGTTTTTTTTCAAAATTCAAAACGGTCTTCATAAAGACGTGCCCCTTTTCTTCATTCATGCATCTAGATATTTCTTTGGCTAGGTGTGTGCCTTGGCTTTGCACGATGCTCCTGCATCATACCCCCTTTCTTGAAAATTTTCATGAACTCTTGTTCAAGAGATCTTGCACGGTCTGTCAATGCTTATGGATTTATGTTTCATCTTTCGAACTGGCATCTTCAACTAAGTGTCCTTTCCACTTGACCATGTATTCAAAATACTCTTTTCTCCTGGTCTTTTTGGCTGACCCTCTTGTCAATTATACTTTCCATCTGTGGATTTTTAGCTACATACATTTGTTTTGTCCATTGAACCTCTTTCTGTTCATTTTCTGCTCCTACTTCTTCAGCTTTATAAGGGTACAAATCCGTGACATTGAATATCGGTGAGATTCCGATCCCATTGGGTAATTCAATCTCATATGCATTTGCCTCAAATTTCCTTATGACCTTGCATGGTCCAATATTTTTCATATTCAGTTTATTATACGTTCCCCTTGGGAACCTTTCCTTCCTTAGATGTGCAAGAATCAGATCACCAACTTCAAATTGAATTTCTCGCCTATGTTGATCTTCTCTCTGCTTGTATTATTGACTTGAATTCTACAATCGCTCCTTAATTCAGCTATGAAGCTCCTTAATTGCTTCTACAAAGTCTTCTTCACTAGCACTCCTAAATTCAGCTTGTTCTGAATCTTTGAATTCAAAAACTCCCCTTGGCTACATTCCATATACAATTTGGAATGGACTCTGTCCTATGATTTTGTTGAGAAAGTCATTGTAAGAAAATTCCGTCTGTGGCAGAATGTGATCCCAATGACTATGGTGTTCAGTCACTAAGCTCCTCAGCAAACCTCCCAAGCTTCTGCCCATCCGTTTGAGGATGATATGCTGAGCTAAAAGATAAACTTGTCCCCAGATTTTTCCACACAGTTCTCCAGAAATGTCCAATGAACTTGGTATCCCGATCAGACACAATACTCCTTGGTAAGTCATGAAGTCTGACGAATTCCTTGAAAAACAAGTTCACAATATGATTTGCGTCACTGGTTTTTTGGCATGGTATGAAATGCACCATTTTTGAAAATCTGTCGACTACCACAAAGATTGAATCACATCTTCTTTGTGTTCTTGGCAGTCTCAATATAAAATTCATGCTCACTGTGTCCCACAACCTTTCTGATATGGGTAATGGTTGATATAACCCTGTGTTCTGTCTTTTCCCTTTTGTGTGCTGCAAAATCCTGCATATGTCCACAAATTTCTTAACATCTGTCCTCATCCCTGGCCAAAAATATGAGCCATTCAAATTTGAGAATGTCTTATCATGACCAAAGTGTCCAACCAATCCTCCACTGTGTTTTTCATTCAACATATTCTCCCCCATGGAGCATTTTGGAATACATAGTTGATTGCCCCAGAATAATAATCCATCTTGGATCATATACTCAACCCATTGGCTTCTGTCCCTGAGAACTGGATTCTTAGATGACTCATATGCCTCCTTAAAATATGGGTCATCCCTATAGATTTCTTTGAGGTTATCAAAGCCCAAAGTCTTGACTTTGAATTCCTGCATAAGCAAACATTTCTTGCTCAAAGCATCAACAACTTTGTTAGCAGTTTGATAAATAAGATTAATTACAAAAGTAAAATTCTGCATGAATTCAACCCATTTAACATGTTTTTGGTTCAACTTCTCATGTTGAGTCACGAATTGTAAAGCATGATTATCACTGTACAAAACAAACTCTTTTGGAACCAAATAATGTCTCCATTTCTTCAGTGCTTGTATGACTGCATAGAATTCCTTTTCATATGTTGAGTACTTAATCTTCGCTTCATTTAGTTTTTCACTGAAGTATGTGATCGGCCTATCATCTTGGATCAAGACCGCTCCAATTATAAATCCACTCGTGTCACACTTGACCTAGAATGTCTTGCTAAAATATGACAAAACTATTATGGGCTACTCAGTGATCCTCTTCTTTAGCAGATTGAAGCTCTTCTCTGCTTCTTCTGTCCAGTGAAAATATTTGTGTCTTTTCTTCACCGTATCCATCATTGGTGCGCTAATTCCACTGAAGTTTGAGATGAATTTCCTGTAGAAACTTGCCAAACCATGGAAGGTTCGAACTTCAAACACACTGTTCGACGATGGCCAATTCTTAATTGCATCTACCTTTTTAGGATCCATATTCAACTCCTTCTCAGAGATAACAGAACCCAAATAAATGAGTTTTGTCCTCATAAATGACGATTTATTCATATTTATCATCAATTTCTCTTGCTGTAATCTTCTCATCATCGCAACTAAATGATTTAAGTGTCTTCTTCTATCTTGCTGAAAATTAATATATCGTCAAGATATACAATGACGAATTTCCCTATGAAATCCTTCAGGACTTCATTCATCAGTCTCATGAAAGTACTGGGTGCATTCATTAAGACAAATGGTATGACAAGCCATTCGTATAGCCCTTCATTTGTCTTGAATGTTGTCTTCCATTCATCACCTTCTCTCATTCGAATTTGATGATACCCGCTTTTCAAATCAATCTTTGAAAAAAACTTTGCTCGAGTCAAGAAATCCATCAAGTCATCCATCCTTGTTAATGGAAATATGTATCTAATGGTAATATTATTGATTCCCCTTGACTCTGTACACATCCTCCAGCCTCCATCTTTCTTTGGGATGAGCACTGTTGGAACAACGCATGGACTCAAGCTTTCTCTAATCAGAACTTTGTCCATTAAGTCATGGACCTGCCCCTTGACTTCCTCATTCTCCTGCGGTGTCAACCTGTACGCGTCTTTGTCTGGTAAACTGGCTCCAGGTATAAGATCGATGTGATGGCTTATACTCCTGATAGGTGGCAACAAACAAGGTAGCTCATCCACTACTATATCAACAAACTCTCCCAACAACTTCTGGATTTCTTCTGGTAAATCATCTATCCTTGTACTGGTTAAAACAATTTTAGGCTTCCTGACCACAATAAATTGTGTTTCTTCCTTCTTCTTAACCTCCTTAAGAAGTTCCTTCCCACTCATGATAAGTACAGTCTTTCTCATCTCTATTTTCAGCTCTTGGTTTTTAATTGGCAACAACATGTGCATCCTCCCATTCTTCTCTAGGGTGTATGTGTTCTTTCTCCCATCATGAATCACGTTCATGTCATATTGCCACAGTCTACCCAGAAATAGATGACAAACATCCATGGGAATGACATCACATAATATTTCATCCTTATATCCCCTATTTTAAATTCAACTAAACATTGTTTAGTGACATTTACCTGATGTCCTTTTTGTAGCTACAAAACTATGTATGGGCTTGGATGTACAACAGTCTCCAGCTCTATCTTTTCTACCATCTCTATAGATATGAGATTGTCTATGCTACCGCTATCCACTATGACTTTGCATACTTTGTCTTTAGTTTTGAAATCAGTCTGAAACAGATTGTTTCTTTGGGTTGGGTTCTCTACCTCCTTCTCTAGCTTCAAGATAACTTTCCTCATCATCAAAGATATTCCGCCCTCAACATCTTCTTCCTCAACATTCCATCCTTTAGCTTCGACAATGTGAGTTTCACCACCATTTTTCTTCCTATCTGGACACTCATAGGATTTATGTCCAATCTTTCCATAGACAAAACACTTTACTTCACCGCCTCTGCCTCTTCCTCTTCCTCTGGCTTGAGGAAAAGTATTTCTATCAGCATATTGCCCTCTCTGTGAGATTCCTCCTCTCTCATGTTGAGATTGAGGTTTCTTTCCCTCTTCTTTAGGTCTCTGAGTTTTTTCTTGTGCAATTGTTTTGCCTCTGGCCTAAATTCTACCTCGACCTCTTTGACCTTACTTTCGGCTCAACTTCTCTTTAGATTTCAGAGCCATCTGATAAGGATCTTCCACATTTCACATAGTCATCATTCTCATCTCATCTTTAATGTCATATCGCAGAAAATTCATGTACCTGGCAACTTTTTCATCATCGTTTTCTTGATGACCTTCTCTGATGTTTATCCTGTAGAATTATTCAGTGTATTACTTCACTGACATCCGCTTTTGTCTCAAATTTTGCATCTTCCAAAACAGAGAGATTTGATAATCCTTGGGTATAAATTTGGCTTTCATCTTTGCAACCATTCTATCCCAACTTTTGATTTTTTGCTTGCCTTTGCAGTGTCTGTCAACCTCCAGTTCATCCCACCATATTGTTGCATGCCCTTTAAGTATAGTAACGACATGTTTGACTTTCTTTTCTTCCTCAACATCCTCATAGTCAAAGTATTTATCCAGAGCTCTAATCTAGTCTAGAAGCTCTTCAACATCTAAGTTTCCCTCATACACTGGAATGCCCATTTTTTCTCTGGTACCTATCCTTACAATAGCCCCGAATAGGCATTTGTCTACAACATCTTTGATTGCGACTTCTTCTCCTTCGTGTATAGCTTCATTTTCATTTTCAGCTTCGCTAATATCCCTAGTGTCAATTGTGCACCTCTGTGCTGTCTGGATGGCATCAATCCTGGCACGTAATTCATGCATTTCTCTTTCCACAGCTGGATCAGGCATTGGTCTATCTCTTCTTTTCGGCGGCATGGCTAAGATTTTTTTTTTTCTTTCTCCCTACTATAGGAAGCAAAGACTTGTTATGTTCTCTGATATCACAATTGTTTTTGACCCCAACCCTTGGGCTAAGATCCGCTCAGGATCGTTCTAAATTCTCCTTAAGCTGAAGTGAATTCTTTGGCTCCCTGCTGAAACCTTTAGCAAATCTGATCCATAGGTCCTTGTGAAAACTCGCCTTGTGAAACTAACACCAAGAGTGAGCCTTACACTTACATACGACCACGACCTAGTCCTTGCGCAAATGCCTTTCACAACTCGACACTCATGAGTTCGTGGGTCGAAGACCCTCGACTCCCCTTTTCCAAACTCCCGATACCTGAGATTTGATGGGATATGGATCCTCCTTGTTAGCGCCCTCCACACGTAACCATCGGATAGGGATAAGAAATAGTCTCACTCGCAATGCGTGAGTTGGAAGTTTGAACCTCTGAGCCCTTATTTTATGAAACTATGAGATGCGAAAGTTAGGGAAGTTTTGACTCCTTCAGCGCTTCTCGAAACTTGCAACTTCACAACTTGAGTGGTTGAGCCTTTGTGCTCCTTTCTTACAAGAACCCAAAGCATGAGAAGTCAATAGGGTGTTGACTCCTTCCCAAGTGACGAGTGTCGACCTATCAACTACATGGTCCCCACTTGATGGACACACCACATGCTCGCCCGAGATCTCAGCCCTCGGCTCTTCGAGACTCCTACAGTCGAAACTGATTCCTGTGAACCTATGAAACCTCGATGCATGATATAGCGAAGATATTTTGACCCAATGGTTGTTCCTACTTCTCGCTATTTGGGAATTCGTACAACCAAAGGATTTGGTCTATCCTCCGAACTCATGATATGAAATACCCCACAAAGATTTAGACTTGATGGTTCTCCCGCAACTTGGATCCAATGGTCTAGATCTCTTCCTCCGCTTCTCGCAACTCGAGACTTCGCAAGTCCAAGAGTTTGGTCTTCCACCTCCAAACTCACGAATCCCGAGTTCACGAAATGAACCGGTGGCCCAAACTAACCATGATCAATGGTCTTCGTTAATCCTTGACACCAACGTAATGGGTTCGTCCAACCCATATCCACCCTGTAACTCCTTTGGATCCTATGGTCCTCGCAACTTCGCGTGTTCTCCATGGAGAATTTTGATCGTTTGATTTCTTCCTCAAGAATATCTGTGAAATGAGCCAATGTTCTTCCCCCAAAACTCAACCTTCTACATGATGATTTTGATTCCGCGTCTCCCTTTGAAGTGTTCAAAGGTGTTATCCCTCTTGAGCTTTAACTTGTAAACTCGAGTCTCTAAAAGGACTCCTACACGCACTCCTTGCAAAAAGCTTTCAAATACTCCTGGGTATTTGATCTTTCGACTCTGTGAACTTTCTGCAACAATAGTTCTTCAACCTTTCAACCTTAGTTGATAATTTCTAAGGCCTCAACTAGCCTATGCACACCTTGCACGGTTTCTGTGCTTCACCTGCACTTTTGCTGGAATGAGAACAACGGTATCCCTCCTGAGCTTTCTGAGATAAAACTCAGAACCCTTGTCAATGCACACATTGCGAACATTTCACTGCACTCCTTGTAGGAACTCTCAGGATGAGAAAAAATTGAAACTCATTATTCTCCTCTTTCAGACTTCATATTATTAACATGAAATCACACATTCAACATAGCATTGAAACATAACAAATGAATAACAGAGAGAATAAAACAACCATAAGCATACCATTCACCATGTATAAACAGAAAACATCATAACACCATGAAAATTTATTCAAAGCTTCATATATTAATTCAAAGCTCCTGTACATGGATTCTTCTTTCCAACTCTCTGCTACAAATCTCTAGGTTGATAATGTTACAAAAAGATACAATAATACAAGAGTGAGGGTGTCTATATCCATTTTCCCTCCTACACTTCTAAACTATCTAATCTCTTAATTCAAATCTACCTACTTTCATTAACAGACTTAAATGCCTATTACAGTTTGACAGATGGGAGTAATCCCTTCAGATCTGTTCATATCTCCTAGATATAAATGCAAAGTATGCCTTCTTCCTAACTATTACATTAATGCTTCTTTTTTTTCCAAAATTCAAAACGGTCTTCATAAAAACGTGCCCCTTTTCTTCATTCGTAGGTCCAGCTATTTCTTTGGCTAGGTTCGTTCCTTGGCTTTGCACGATGCTCTTGCATCATATACAGAGGGATGTCTGTGTATGATGTAGTCGAAAATCATTGAAGCCTAAAGAGAATATATCTTGGTCGTCCATCCATTGGAGCTGGAGGATCGTAGATTTGATACTTGAGTGTATTTGGTGATTCAATGATCCAGGAGATTTTGTGGAGAGGTGTTGAGGAAAAATCGTTGAAGCCCAAAGTGCGGATGTGGAGTAACAAGTGTTGGTCTGGGGAGCACCAGAGCTATCCGATCAACCATTTTGGTGTTCGTCATTTGACACTTTGAAAGTGTTGTGCGTTGGAGAAGTTAGAATCATTGAAGCTTGAAGTTGTGAAGTTATCCTCCGCCGTGGATTTCAATAGGTCTTTTGGACCATTTATCTTGGTTTTTGGTCAGTGGTATGCCACTTTGTCATTCGAAAGGAGCGTGTTACAAGTTTTTTGGGACTCCCGAATCATGATGGCTCCAGATTATCCCGAGGTAGCACCTTTTGGGTTAGCACCTGGTCTCAACCCTTGGTCATATGAGATTATGTCCCGAAGTGAAGGGGGGTAGTGCCCGATTTTTTTTTTAAAAGGAAAAGGGGCTTAGTGTGAGCCGCGGTTTTATTATTGGACCTGTATGACAACAAAAGGACCTGTGCATGGGATTTTGGGGGCTCATCAAGGCCCCGAGAGACAATCTGACTCCATCTTTTGAATGATCCTAGATCGAGAGGTCAACATGCCCTAGGTGAGGGAGGGGGTCTGTATCAAGGAGACCAAGGAACAATGAGTTCCTAGAAGAGGTAATCCCTGAAGGAGGGTAGGAAACAATGAGTTCCTGGAAAAAGGTACTCGCTAAGAGAGGTCATGGACCAATAAGTTCATGAAAAATGAACTCCTTGAAGGAGGTCATGAAACAATAAGTTCATGAAAAGGAAATCCATGAAGGAGGCCAAGGAACCATGGGTTACTAAACAAGGCCCTCCCTAAAGGAGGGCAAGGAATGATGGGTTTCTAAAAAAGGAACTCCTTGAAGGAGGACACAGAAAAATGAGTTCTTGGAAAAGGAATTGCTTGAAGGAGGTTATGGAGACATTGGTTCTTGAAAAATGAATTCCCTAAGGGAGGAAATGAAAGAATGGGTTCCTAGAAAAGGGTATTCGCTAAAGGAGGTCATGAAACCATGGGTTCCCAAAAAAGGTACTCCCTAAAGGAGTCCATGTTTCCCGATGGTGGGAACTGAAAATGACCAAGGCTAAAGGGGGTATTCCATAATAAGTAATGAAAATATCATGGTGCATCATTCATATGAGGGCATGTGGATTTTAATCAAATGATGTCTGGGGGAACTAGACATAGGGTGGTTCTATAATGGTTCCCATGAAGGGTATATTGTGATTTGGTGTTGTGTCAAGAGTTAGGTCTTATAGGACCAATGTGGGAAGTGGTACTTCCTTGTGTATTATTATATGAGGACTGGGGGAAGGGTCTTTACCAAATACCCAAGATTATGGAACAAAGGTAAAATAACAGACAATTTAAAGTTGAACATCCACAAAATAGGATTTGAAATAGTGTATCAGATCCATTATTTTGTGTAATTTCTATTTTGGGGTATGGGACTTAAAACTATGTGGTGACATCTCCTATATGGGAATGATTAGTTGTCATGGAACTGGAGTTTCTGATATCCCTATCAGTGATAAGATATGAATTTATTTTAGAGGGATTAATGAACTTATCAAGGGATATAATATTAGATGGTGCATCAATTGAATTGTCGGGACCCTTCCAATAGTCGATAGGAGAGCCTAGATTGATGTTATCACTAAGAACATTAAATGAAGTAGTATCCTCAAAGGATTATTCGTTCTCTAGGAAGAATGTAGTTTAGAGGTCATGGTTTGTTTTGGGTTTGGGGGAAGAAACATGCATAGATTCCCCCAAGGATGAATGAATGCACCTAGTCTCCAAGCCAAAGTAGTGAGGATATGGTTCTAGATCCATGGGATCATATTTAGGGGGATTGGATGCGACATGAGTAGTGGAATTGGACACATAGTGCATGGAATCAATGTGAGGACCATGATGTGATATTCTATCATGAGAATCTTGATGGGGCAGATTAAGATAGGACAATTGATCGATCATGATGATGCATCACTCATGCGGGAACATCATGACTCAAAAGAGTGAAAAGACCACAACATTCATGGCATAGATGAAATAATGAACCAAGAGAATGTTGTAATCCATCGAACCATCCATGACAAGAACATCGATCTAAATTGGTTTACCACATAAATCAATGGGGATATTAGGTAAGATCCCTAAGGGGGAACAAAGTCTACCATTAAAGTATCTTAACTTAGTCATTGATGATGTAAGAGTAAGAGAACATAGTTGTTTCCAATATGATGAGGAAATAATACATAAGGATGACCCATAATCTATTATACATCGACAAAATATATGTTTTTTAACGATGATTTGTATCTGAAACGGGGTAGAAGATGGAAGTCGTTCTTCGATAAGTTGATCCCAATAAATGGTGATGTCCCGTGATAGGTGTGAGTATACACTTACAGTTTCCTAAAATGAAAAGGTCTAGTAAATATTGTGGTACTAAAGGTGGAATGGGTACCCCAAAGTATACATGATTGAGCCTCAATCGAGAGGTAGATTGGATGTGATGTGGGGTTACCCATGTGAGGGGTGACAAATGATGTTAATATGCATGGATCCTCACATGTGGAGAAATGGGTGCATGTTGGGGGAGGGGGAATGTTTGAGTAGTGTAAGGAGAACTACTAATTTTATTGTGTTTCATGCTCTCCAAAAAAACTACATGGACTAGCTCTGGAGTGAGTCCAGGCCACTGATGGGATGGGTGACCATAGAGCTCACAAAATGCGCAAGGGTGATTATTCCATGTATTGGTGGTACATTTATGCTTGGTTTTATTATAGTTATGGTGGGAAATATGAGTTCCCCCATTTGTACAAGCATTTCCCCCATACCATGGGTTCTAATAGTGGGCATTTGTATTCTTACTCTTTGTGTGTGGTAGATGACAAATATAACTAGGAGAGGGGGCACAAATTTGTCATAACTGGGAAGAAGAGGATGTAGTTATATATGGTAGGTTTTGTGGTCCTTCCATGGAGGTTAATGGTTGAAGAGACAATTCTTGAAGAGGAAGGGATGCTAGATTGGTGGATTTTTATGGATATTCATTCCTAGCAAGGTGGACCCAAGCAAAGATAATCCTAAAAAAGTGGCACTCAATGGTATGTGTGTTGATTGTGTTGACGTGTCAACCAAATTGGGAACATATCCTAAGATTGGAGGGAGGTTTTTCAGACGTCTAGAGTGGTGGGGATGTTTTGATTCTCATATTATTATGGACTATATGTGAATTTGTGCACGTGGTAGTGATACAAACAAAGGGACAAGTGCTTTGGGTAAATGTGAAATATCTCAGCAATGTTTCGAAATCTATATGTAATCAATGAGTGGTAATAATACATAAACAAGTAACAATGTAATATGGTTTTGGGTATTTATCCACATGGGGGAATAAAAAAAAATGGATGTGTCCTATCAATCCTATCATCCTTCCTCTCAAAAAACATTGGGCCTTCCAAAAGAACTCAATAGTGGGGCATGAACCCACCGGAAGAGGAGCTAGTGAAGGTATGAATCATTAGTTATAACAAGGGGTAAAGGGGGAATATCCTAAAAGGATTGGAGATATTTACCAACAGTCGTTCAAAAAATAATTAAGGTTTTATTGTACCCCACAAATGCCACTTGGGTAGATACAACCTAGAATTGGCCATTAAGTCACCTCGACCAAGCACCAAATTTAGATTTTTGGCCTAAAAAATCCATTAGACGCTAGATTCTTTCCAAGGGTTGGGTGACCGAAGGAGGCTCACATAGAACAACTAGACCTTGACCTTCGACCCTTCATGGGTGTCTCCCTGTCTTATGGTGTAGGAATTCTTGATTGAGAGTATTTTGGTACCCTATTTTAGAACCCTCTAAGTTCCAATGAAGAAAATATAATGGGGAGTTATTTGGAAAGCTATCCCCAAAATAGTAACTTAGACAACAATTTTCTTTTGGTGTTCCTCTTGTGGAGGTTAGAAAATGTGTTTTTTATGATTTCTTTTAGAATTTGAATTTAAGCTGTGAAGTTGGGTTCATGGGCCAACTTCGTTGTTTAAAAGTGGTGTGACCAAAATTTTGGTACTAAACAATGAATTCCTTTTGATCCTCCCAGATTGCTTATGGGTGTAGGGAGAAGAGAATACTATTGTTTAAAGTCTCTAGTAAAAATATTTTGAATATGTGGTGATGTTGTGTTGAAGAAGTGAAAGTGTGTAATGGTTTTTAATTATTTATTGAAAACTATTTTAACATTTGGATATCGCTTGGTCCTTTACAAATTGTGCTTAATTCTAACTCACTAAGTTTCACAAGCAATCCTTGCAAAAAATGAAAAATCCTTAGATAGTTATCATGGTGGAAATGTGAGTCCTTAATATTGAGCTTTTAATCTCCCTAAACTGTTATCTAATATAAGAGAGATTTGAAACTATCCTATAGTTTAGACATGTGGCCATGTAAGGGGCCTTACAATTCCTTAAACTTCCTAGATTGTTTTCTCTAAAAGTTTGAAACTATCCTAAGATTGTATACATATGGGCATGTGCGGGCCCTTACAATTTTTTTAGATTATGTTGCAATAAGTAAACTAAGAGGTATTGGACTCTCCTAAAATGATTTATTTAGTTGCATGAAATGAGAAAACAAAGAGGTATTGGCCTCTCCTAAAGAATGATTTTGAGAGGGAGATGGAGATTTATTTGAACAATCTCTTTTTTTTATTTTCAAGGTCACACTAAGGTGGAAGGAAAGATCATACTCCAAGATTGTTAAAATATTCCCTAGTCCTGATTTAGTGTGATGAATTACAAATGAAAATAAGAACCTGCAATGCATAATAGGCCATCCATGCAGAAACCAAGGAAGTAAAAGATGAAACGATTAGTTTTTATCCCCCCAAATCACTATGAGGATGAGTATCTATGCAATAATGAATATAAAGCCTATTTTTTGTGGCTTTTACAAAGTACCTAATATAAACCTAGTATAGTTGATGAAAATGAGCTCAACAAGCCTTACAATCTGAAAAATAAGACTTGTGCGTGGCTATGCAGTGATACAGTCGTGCATAATGCACATTGTACCCAATTTATGAGTGTGGACAGTGCACACAACTGCATTGTTTGTGTGGTTGTTAGACCTAAACCCGCATGCACATAAATAAATGGCGGGTCAAAAATTTGAAATGACTTGAACCCACACAAGACTTAATTGTGGCATTCTAAGGGTAAGATATGTTGGTTTTAGACCCTGCAAACACCATAAAGTGATAATAAAAAATCTAATAGCCTAATTGAGGAGGAATATGGATTCTAATCCCTAGTGTGGTCACCAATGTTCCTAGGGTTTTTTATCACAACGGTGAGAAAAAAGAGACCTCGATGATTGTCTTGGTAAGCCAAGAAAGCAACAAAAAAAAATGGTTAATAGGTTAGTTTACCTACAAACTAGAAACCAAGAAATAAATCAAGATATGAATAACAAGCCATGGAAAGTAAAAAATGAAAATAATAACAAAGGATGCATGAAATTGAACACAAAGACTGGTTACCCTTTAGCGAATGGTCTTTAAAATTGAGAATACCAAGAGGAGAAATGTAGGATTTATGAATGCCCTATTTCTCCTAGGGAGGGATTTTAAATCCCTCAAAGTAGAGCTAATAATATCCTATTTTTTTCTTGAAAATGGTGAATAAATCTATGGAAAATATTTCTAAGAGGTGGAAATCTTTCCCTATTCTATACTTTCCCAAGTTATTCTTAAGAGAAAAAATGGTTTATCCAAGAGAATTTGAGAAAGATAACAATGAAATGAACTTTTTTCTTTTTGTGCATACAATGGCCATATATTTATAGAACCATAGAATGATATTTGATATCTTTCTCCAACTATGAATGAGAGGATTTTTAGGTACATCCCATCTTTCCAGCAATCCTAAGGCAAGATTTTGGGTCGATCTTGGGGTATCATCTTGAATTACATCACCCTGGAGGTGGTTGAGGTCAAACCAAATTCATAAATGCATCATTTCCACATCCACACGAGTTTCATCATTCAAATTTGTGTGGTACACATGCTATGCACATTTGAAGTTGTTTTGTCCCACAAGGATGCACGCACACTGAATTTGTTGGAATTACACACAAATTTATGGGTATTTTTCATAGTTTTTGTCATCTTGCTAGGATTGGTTCTGTAAATACTGGAAGTATGTTGTATAGGTGCTGATTGTTTCTTCATCCATTATCTATGTTTGTATGAGAAATTTCTTGGTGATAACACATCCGAACTATGGTGCAACTTTGTAAATCATCCTAGTTCAGGAAATTCTTGGCATTCCCATGTTTTGTAGTTTTTAAAATTCAAAATTATGAATATTAGATAATGGGAAACAAAAGTAGGTAAATATCGTCTGAAATGATGTTCGTTAAAAAATGTGAAGAGACTCTCTTATCTTAAAAAAAAGATATCCCAGTTGGATAGAATGACTTTTTTGGATTGTGCATATTGATGATATTATTATCTCTCCATGAATAAGAAGTAGAAGGAACATGGGATAATAACTATTGTCAAATGTATTAGGGATTTTTTCTTTTGATATGCTTGTTGTGGGTCATTATAGATAATTTTCATATAAATTATTTATATGTGTTATATTTAGGATTACTCATACATGTTATGATTCCTGAACGAAAGATGTGTTATTGTTACAGGTTTAGTTTTGAATTAGTTGTGATAAAAAAATGTGATTTCATTTTGTTAACATGCCATTGAGTGGTATGAATTATTTCTTCTCTTAGTAACACTATATTTGGATGTATTTATTTTTATTAGTATTTCCCCTGATCAAAATAGGTTAAAGTAGAGTAGATATAGTTTAGAATTTATAATTTCATTTCTAATCTATATAAATTAGATCATGATTTCGATTAAGTTGATGAGAAGCAATCCAATTGTCTTCTCCACCTCTAATAACCCAATAAAAACTAGGAAGACATATTGGTCGGAAGTGATACTCCAAATGAGAGAAAGCCTAATTCAGTCTTTCTATAAGAAACTCTCCCTTACCCTCTTTACATGCCAATTCAACCTGTCAATAAAAATAGTGCTAGAAAGACTACCATCAAGTTCAATGGCTTGCAAAGAATTGAAAAATCCTACCCATACTAATCCATTAATGAACCCTACATAGAAAGGTGAAATTACGTCTTCAAACCCTAATCTAATGATAAATTCACATGCCTTCTGAACAAACCGATCAATATAGTGTGTCTATCACCGAATCCACAATATCTCAACCTATTGAGTTAAGACACAATGTCTACAAATGTGTTTTAGAAAAATATCATGTGATTACTCACAATCTGAGAATAAATATTGGACTCAAACTTTAATAGTTTCCTTAATATATTATCCAAACTGAAGCATGACCTGAAATATCTATTGTTGGAAGTCAACCAGTCAACACTTGTAACACAATCATCGACCCCCCTAACTATCAGTTATCTGAAACTCTTTAGGGATTAATTAACTCATATGAATTAAATATTGGAACTTATCGATTACTTTGTTCATGCCTTCTTTTTCAGGAATGCTTTGATTTTGGGGAATCGTCGCTACCCAACTTAAATATGAAGAGCAGTGGAAGGAGTCAAAAGAATTACATTCCAGTTGCATGATTACAAGCTAGCAGAAACAATTAGAAGCATTGTGGGCTAACTGAAAGTGTAAAAGTAGAAGAAGCAATAAAAAATTCTATTTAGAACTTATGGGAAATAGAGTGTGACATGTTCATATAACATGAATTAGTTGCGACAGAAAATATTTAGGGTTGTAAAAATAATTATTTTTTGTTAAGAACATGTTAGAGATCAATAAAAGTTTCTTTGGATTAGTTTTTGATAAGAGGTATTTCAATGGTTAGATCAACTGCAAGAAGCCACAAAATACAAAACTATGGTAAAAAAGAGGCTTAACTAGACTACTAAAATTGTATCTTCTCTTCATTGGTTAGATCATCATATATCGTGAGTTGTAGAATTTTCGATGTAGATTGTTCTATAGGGTTACATTATCACATTTTCTGCAGAGACTCATCAAGACTTCTCAAAGGCTGAAGAAATATTTACAGAAGGATCCAAAGGAATACTATTGTGGGAAATACCTATGTGGTTAAAGGTTTTATTATTGGAAGAAATAATGTTACCTATTCCTTCAAATGATATGGAAATGTAAACCCCTATGCTTGGGGGACTATGGTTTATGAGAGGATTCATGAATTAGGTCAAGGAAATTTTTCTAGGAGATATGGGGAGTCGTGGAGAGAAAATTGAAAGGGATGAAAAAAAGCAAAGGAGGGATATGATTATTGAAAATATATGGAAAACATAGATGAGAAAAGTAATGAAGAGATCCGGTCAGTCACAAAGGGAGATTGTCTTTGAGAGTAGCCATAGGAGATATTTAGAAGAGTTGCGAGAGTTGTAGAGACAATGAACATTGTCCATTCGATGGTTGAAGGAGAAATTTGGTGAAAGAGGTGAAGGTTTTTTAGGAAGAATAGATGAAGAAGGAATTTCATAAGATAAAAATGAAAGGGAAAAGATAAATGCGTCCACTGAATAAGAATACTCAGCCAAAACCCCTAAGGATGTCACAGAAGAATCAAAACCTATGACTCTAGAAGATGGTGGATTGCATCAAGAGATAAGCAAAGCAATTCAAATGAAATAGACACCCAAAATAATATAATTTCACCCCATTGGTAAACAAACCAAACCTAAATCACCCATTTCTCCAGCGCCATCTACAAATATGGTAATTTCTATAACAAACCCTTCTGTAATTTTTTTTATTCCTAACCTTTCAAGTTTAGAAAGTTTTAATAGTGGTAGTAGTGGAAGTTTGGAATGTTTTTTAGTTGTATTGAAACCATGAACTTTGGGGTTCATTTTAGTGGGGTTTACAAATCCCTTGATGGTGAATAAACATGCAGGATCCCTCACCCAATACCTTGAATTTTGGGAAAATGGTATGAGGATGTGGAGCAACATTGGTTTCTATGATGGTGAATAAACATGCAGGATCCCTCACCCGATACATTGAATTTTGGGAAAATGGTATGAGGATGTGGAGAACCATTGGTTTCTTTGCGAAGTCATTTGGAGGTATCATATAAATTTGTATGTAAAAAATTTAGTTGAGTTCCATACTACCATGAGGGGTCACGTTCTCAAATGGTACATGAAGGAAATTCAGCTAGGATCTCCAGGTCAATATTTCATGCTCACTCAGGTAAAGCAGAGATTTATTGCAGAATTCTAGTTACCTCAATTAGAACAAAAATCTCTCTTTGAGTTACAAGATATAAATAAGAGAGATGGTGAATCTTCTTGGAAACACAACTCGAGATTTAAGGATGTGATAGGGAAATTAGAAAACCTTATCCATGAGGATCATCAAAGATAATGATTCATTCATTGGATTTTACCTTTAATATATATCCCTTTAATTCAACAAAGAATATCTACTTTGGGAGAAGAATTGGAACAAGCCATGAAGATCGAGGATATGATGGGTTATCCAGAGAGATTAAGAATCATGAAACCTCTAGAATATGGAAATATTTCAGAACCACAAGGCCAAATCTCTATGTTAATTGAGAAAATTTAAGAATTGACCATTTCTAAAGTAGGTCGACCATAATTTTGGTGTACATGTTTTTAAAAAGAAGACCACATAGAAAATGAATATCCGATATTGAAAGGAATAAGGCCCTATAATACACTAATGGCTTGATCCAGGGGGCCATTCGTCATAAAAAATTCAACTGATCCAAAGTTATAAAAGAATGGTACAATGTTGAAGTGATCGTCGACACGAATCTGACGGTGCAAAAATCACCTCAAACGGACTTCGTATGAAGAAGTTATGGTTGGTTGAAGTTCGAGTGCGATAGTTAAAAAACAAGTCAAAGTCAAAGGGATGAAGTGGAAACTGGTCAAGGCGACACATGGCAGCTTCAGTGATGTGGTAGTTCAAAATGTCCAGGTTTGGTAAAAGAAGAGGAAAGAGGCTTAGTGGGGTTTGTACCCTCAACCTCTCTTTCTTAAGTCAAGTGTTCTACCATTGGACCATGGGTCATATGCATGTGAGCATTATATTATATGGTTGTCATTAATATAAAAAAAAGGGAAGGAACACACAATTTATATTAACAAAACCATAATATATATATGTCATAGCAACCATATGCTAAAACATTGGCATGGAAGTTTAATTGTAAGGTTAGGTGGCACATTTAAATGTTGTATACCATATATATTATGGTTTGAAACAACCATATTACAACTATGCGTGCAAGATTTTTGGCATGGTTAAGTTTATGGTATTAAACCATATCAACATTATATTGAAACTATATTATTGGCGAAGGATTGGTTATATCATATATATGATATTAAAAAAAAAAACATATCCAAACAAATGCGTGGTGGTTATTGTATACCATATATAATATGGTTAATACATATCAAAAACAACTATAATATGCCAAAACGGGTGTGCCGAGATTTGATCGCACGACCTCCCAATGGGGGAGTTTTACCACCTATTTTCCAGCCACAAAATCCGGAGTGTTGGATCTGTTTAGAAGCCGAAAGATATTCTTTTTGTTATGCAGTTGCGCACAGAGATCAGTATTGAACACGCCAAGGTCGGGGTCGAACTCTTGACCTAGGCTTATAAAACCATGTGTTTTGGCCAATCGCACAACAGAGCTTCAATATAATTATAGTCTAGATATTGTAATACTTAAGTTGATCTTATTTTTTGTGTATCAGAGCTTCCCAATCCTATTTGGAGCTCAAATTGTACTTTTCAGGGAAAAGGGTCTTCAGGACTTTTGTGCAGCGTTCAATTCTGGAGTTGCAGAAGCAGAGTTGCAGGTCTGAAAAATATTTGTACCTTTCAAAATATTAATGGATTGGTACTCATTGAAGAGGGACTCAGAGATGTAGCCCAGTGAAGGGGGTGAACTCCGTTATCAAACTCTTTTGTTCTTGTCTCTCATTTTCTGTTTCATGTTCTCTTTCTATTGCTTTCAGTTTGTAGATTTTAGCATTTAATAAACACATTAATGCTTTTAAATAATCAAATTGCAAACTAATGATAAGCATTAATAGCTTTTACATGCACATATGTTGAGATCCGATGGATCATGGCTCCCACTCTAGTTGGAACAATGGGAGGAGTCACTGAAGTTGCTACTACAACATTTTTTCATGGGCTCGTATAATATCATGAATTTCCAAATACTCAAGGAAGTCAGAGTTTTGAGTATTGTGATATATACATAAGTCACAAACACTCCCCATAATATCACCCTATTTTATAGAAGTATACATCCACTCCGAAAAATATGTATTGTCAGTTCTATCGCTCTCCCTCTCATAATACCATTTTTTCTAGATTTTTGGATGCACTTGCAAACATATTGGACTAGTCTACATTAAGACTCAATGAAGGATCTCTGGGACCTAGAAGGGTTTGCGAAGGTGGAGTATATTGAGGAGGAAGAACTGGTGGAAGAGGAAAATTTCAATACTACAATTGTCATGAGAAAGGACACTTGGAGAGGGAACATCCCCTTCCAACAATACCTTGGTGTGCACATTTCTAGAATAACAATGATGATAATGAAGACTCTCTGAACCTAATTGCTAAATGGGAATATCACTCCAGGAAAAGAGGTCCCAATCTAATAAATTGTGAATATATAGACATGGTCGAAGGACGTGGGCCTAATATTGATACCATCACCAGAGGAGGAGAAAACACTAGTGTTGATGCATGGATTCCTCATCAAATAAAAATTCAGAAGGTTGTAAAAGAAAATACCAATCATAATCATGTAAGGAAGAAGTAATTATTTAAGAGTGAAGTATAAATTTTTAGATAGATGCCTAGTCCTTCAACACATGCTCTTGCAAAAAAAGTTTCAATTCATATCCCCATCGACCAAGGATTGCTAGAGAATATCATGCTCAGATGGAACCCTCAGATAAATCATAGAAGGATTTTTACCTTTGGATTCATTTTTTTTTTATATTTTGGATCATGAATATCTCATTGAGAAGTTGCAAAACACTATCAAAGTGGCCTTGGGAGCCAAAGGAAACTTAGAGGAATTGTTTTCTGCTAACCTTATGGAAAATAATTCAAGTAGGGTTCAAAGGAGGAAATGGATAACTACATGAGAGTTTAGGTTGAATGTTCATATTGATAACTATGAAATGAATTTTGTTATGTTGGATTTAGGTTTCAACGTTAATATATTGCCAAAGAAGAATTGGGAAGAAATGGGAAAACCCAAGCTAGTATATTCCCATATTTAGTTGTGGATGGCTAATGAATACTACATTTATCTTGTAGGAATACTGCAAAATGTTGAAGTATATGTGGCTATAGTAAAGAACACTAGATGAGTTTGAATTCATTGAAATAATGGGGGAGAAGGACCCATATCCAACTCTTTTAGGAATTGATTGTTCCTACAAAAAAATTTCTTCCATCCATATTAATATGGAAACTATGACTTTCGATTATGGTATTTGTATCTCATTTTTTCCATTTGAACCTTCAACCTATGATTCCTATAGCATATTGAACAACCCTTCCTCTAGCATATAATTTTGATGGAGGATAGAAATGGAGAAGGTTCATCCAACCGTTCCTCAATGATGATATTATCATCATGGGGTATTTGGTGGAAGGGTGAAGCGACCCTTATTCATGCATGACATTCTCTTGGATGGGATCACAAACAAAGGTTAGCTAAGCCTTCCTCAATGATGGTATTATTTTCGTGGGGTATATAGTGAAAGTGTTGGTTGAACCTTCTATGACCATAATATTCTCATGGAGGGGAAGCATTGAGAAGGATTGGCCAACACTTATTATGCGATGGTACTCATGTCTCATGGTACCTATTATAAGGGTTGAACAAAAATTTCTCAAGATTGTTTTTCTCATAAGGGGGATCCTTGGGAAGGGTAGATTGAACCTTCCTTTAATTTGATATTCGCATGCAGTGGGAGGAAAAAGAATGGTCAATCGACCCTTCCTACATAAAATAAATCTCATTTAGGGGATAATTTAGAAGGGTTAGGTAAATCTTCCTTAATGATGATATTATCATTTGCAGGTATCTTGTGGAGGGGTCAACTCACCATTCCTAAGCCATAGTATTCTCATGGAGGGGGATCATAGAAAAGGGTTAACAAAACCTTCCTTGGGTATGGTATTAACATTGAGGGGTTCCCTCTAGAAGAGTCAACTTACCCTTATTCAATGATGATTTTCTAATTGTGTGGTGTCCAATGGAAGGAACAACCAACCCTTTTAAAATAATAGTATTATCATGAATACGATCATGGAGAAGGGATGGTTATCCATTTCTCAATGATGGTATTCCTGCCAAAAGGTGCCTAGTTGAAGGGTGGGTTAACCCTTCTTAAAGTATATTATTATCATGGATGGGGATCATAGAGGAGGGTTGTCTTACCATTACAGGGTATTGGTACTCATGTCCCAGGCTATACCATTGAAGGGTCAATTGAGATTTCCTCGCAATTTGTTTTTACATGAAGTGGATCCTAAGGAAGGATAATATGACCCTTCCTCAAATATAATACTCTCATTGATGTGGAGTGTGGAGAATTATCAATGAACCCTTCCTCAAGGATTTTATTTTCATTATGGTTTATCTATTGGAATGGTCAACCAATCCTTCCTCAAGAATGGAATTTGTGTCATTGTTTATCTCTTATATTAGATGAGCCTTCCTCTAACATAGAATTATAATGGAGAGGGATATTGGACAAGGTTCAATGGACCTTTCTAATGATGATATTCGCATCATGGGTATTCATCGGGTATCGAGTGGAGGGTGCGTCCAAACCTTCTCCAAGACTAGAATTATCATGGAGGGGGGGGACACTAAGAAGCGTTGGTTGGACCATCCTAAAATATGGTATTCATGTTGGGGGGTATCCCATGGAAGGGTATATTGATGCTTACTTTATAAAAAAAAATCATAAGGGGATCCCATTTGAGGTCGATTCCAAGGAGAGGGTCGATTGAAATTTCCTCAATAAATGTTTTCCCATCATGGGGATCTCAAGGAAGGGTTTTTTAACCCTTACTTCATTATATTATTCATATAGAGGGTGGCATGGAGAAGGGTTTATGAAAAATTCCTCAACATTGGTATTCTTTTCAAGGATTCCCATTGACAGTGTTAGGAAAAGCATTCTTGAAGCATAGTATTCTCATGAAGGGGGTCATAGAGAATGGTTAGATGACCCTTCTTGAGGGATGGTACATGTTTCATGTTGTATCTAGTTGAAGGATAAATTAAGCCTTGTTTAAGTAATTTTTTCTCATAAGTAGGATCCCAAGGAATTATTGAGTGACCTTTCAACTACCATAGTGTTCTCATGGAGAGTATAATGAAGAATGGTGAACCAACAATGATAATATTAAGATAATGAGGATTATTGTTGAAAGAATGGCCATTTCTTCTTTAAATATAGTATTATCATGTTGATGAAGCATGAAAAATGATCAATTGGACCTTATTAAATGATGGTATTCACATTGAGGGGTATCTATTAGAAGGGATTGTTGACACTTCCTTAACATTTGTTTTTGATAATGGGGATTTAAGGGAAGGGTCAATATACCCTTCATTAATCATAGTATTCCCATTGATGTGCGAATACATAAGGGTTGGCAAAACATTCCTTAATGTTGGTATTATTTACATGTTGTATCTAGTTGAAGGGTATTTTGACCATTCCTCGATAAAAATATTCTCATGGAGGGGAGCATGGAGAATATTCATATAAACCTTTCTAAGATATGTTATTTTCATCTCAATGTATCAAGTGAAATGGTCGGTTGATCCTTTGTCAAGAAATATTTTCACATAAGGGTGATCAAAAGGGATTTTTATATGACACTTATTCCAACATTGAATTCTTATCAAGGGGAGGCATCCAGAAGGGTAAACCAACCCATCTTCAACGCTTATATTTACTTCAAGGGGTATCTAGTGGAAAGGTTTGTTGACCCTCCCTCACATATTTATTTTGAAGAACTGGGGACCTAGGAAAGGGTTTACTAATCTTTCCTCTCACATAATATTCACATGGAGAGGGGAAATGGGAATGACAGGTTATGATTTCTCAAGAATTTATTTTGAGTAAGGGGGATCCTTGGACATGATCGACATACCCTTCCTACTTCATAGTAATATTATGGAGGGGAAGAATCTATAAGGGTTTGATGACCCTTTCTGAAGGATGGTATTTACATTATATGGTATCCATTGTAATGGCCAACCAAATCCTCCGGAAAAATTTGTTTTAAATAAGGGGAATGGAGAGGAAGGGTTGGATGAACCTTCCTCGAAAATAACATTATTTGATAGAGGATTCATGGAGAAAAATTGTCCCACCCTTCATAAAGGATGGTATTCATGTCATGATGTATCTAGTGAAAGGGTTAGCTGACCCTTCCTTGAAAATTATTTTTTAGTAGGGGGGATTGAGAAAACATGGGATAACCCTTTAAGACATCATAGTAGTCACATTAAGGTATAAAATTGTGAAGGGTTTTTTTACAGTTCCTCAATAGTGGTATTCATGTCATATTGTACTCATTAGATGGTGTATTATGTGGTCATTGATGTCAAGGGATTCATGTCATAGGTTTGATGTCAAGTATTTTCATAGTGATGTGTTTGTATCATTGATGTATTGATTATTGGATTATGTGGTCATGGATGTAATCAATATCAAAGGGTTAATGTCATGTCATGTCATAGTGTTGTATCATTGATGACATGTTGGTTGATAGGAAGTACCAAATGTATGAACTCCAAAGTCATCCCCTTATGGTGAAATCCCTCACAGGAAGACTGATTTTCAAGTCTAATTGGTTAAGTGGTCAAGTCATCCTAGATGTGTGGTTTGGTAGCCTCGACAATGTAGTGCTTGTTTGAGGAATAATGTAATGAAGATCAATGAATTTTCATATGAAGATCATTGAAGTTTCATATGAGAGTATTCTAGATGGATAGTCCATGTCATGCCATTTCCATTGATATGTGGAACGTCACATAACTCCTCGTGGTTAGAGAGTTATGGCCATGTGAACTTGGAGAACCCTCATGAATTATCTAGAATCCCCTAGAAGGTCAAAGAAGTTAAAATATTCTAGAAGATTCCAGAATAAGTTGACCAATCAAAGTGGTTACTCATGGGTTAAGTGGTTGAAACAAGAAAACAATTAAAAATAAATTTGTTTCAACTAGAAGTGGAGAGTTTACTATTTGTGGATAAAGTGGTTGTTATAAGTCAAAGTGGTTGTAAGTGGACCAAGTGCTTACAANAAATAAGAAAGAAAGGGTCTCTTATGAAGATCAATATTTTGAGCATATTGAAGATATATTTTTGGTGAAAGGTTCATTGCAGTTACGCATGGACGAATCAGAAGTTCTGCAAGTCTGAGGTAGCAAGGAAGTTTGACGGTGAAAGTTTTAGAGGTTCAGACAACCCTAGTTTTATGAATCTATACACATGATGCAATGGGCAAGGTTGTGTAAATGTGCAAGCTATAGAAGGCCATGGTGCCTACATAGGCTTGTTGAATAAACATAGGTTACATATATTTGAAAATAAAATAGTTACCAACTTAACGAGAACTCTACTGAGTTCTCATTTTTTGGGGGGTCCAATTTTTTACCCTGTTTTTAAAAATGGTGCTACCGGTAGCACCCCCTCTCCCTTTTTAAGTGTTGTTTTGATATTTTAAATTTTTCGATCCACAATGTTTCCACATTTTTTTTAAATGCTTATTTTTCATCTATTTTCAATTTTTTCATTTTTTTTTTAATTCAACAATGTTTTTAGTAGTTTTTCCATTTTTAACACATTGTTTACTTTTACTTCAATACATAGAAAAAATTGCAATTAAATAACACTATTTTTTTGTATTTAGCAAAAAATTATAATTGAATTTTTTTTGCTAAATTAAAAACTAAAAAAAAATAGGAAAAATAAAAGAATTGAAATTAAAAAAATATTAAAAAGAAAATTTGGATAATAAAAAATCTTCAAGGAAAACTTAAAAAACTAAAGAGGAAAAA
>SNQJ01S0006915.1:255789-266373 GCA_010110895.2 Picea sitchensis | reverse complement strand
AATTGAATTTTGAATATATGTTTTTAAAAGTGTTTTTTTGATCATTTAAAAAAATCATTTGCAAAGATTTTGTTCTTTCTATTTATTTAATTTTAATGTAAATTTAAAAAAAAAGGGTTTGTAAATATATTTTCAAGTGACTATTTGGGGTCCAATTTTGGATTGTTTATTTAAGTAAGGATTTGTTGTCAATGTCTCAATTTCAATTAGGTCATAAAGATCTGTGATTTTCATGTTTAGGAAAAAGCATTTTGTTTTATGTGGCATCACTTTTTAATTTAGATGTTGATTTTAAGGTTTTTCTGAGCTATTGTCTGAGTTTCAAAGGCCATATTTGAAAAATGTTGTAATTTTAACCTCGTTTAAAAAACTTGTGCTATCGGTAGAAACACTTTTTGATTTGGGGGTTGATTTTCATATTTGTTTATGCAAAAATATGGGTTTTAAGGGCTACAGTTCTCATTTTGAGGTCACAGTTCTCATTAAGACGGTAAATTTGTTAAAGGCCTAGAAACTCTTGAGTAGATGATAGTGCCAGGTTCCTAAAGTCTGAAGAAATCTCCCAGGATATCATTCTATAGGTTCAGATCTGCTAGAGAAGTTCTGGTATGGTTATATGTTGCATTGGTGATTAAATTTATTCATTGTATGGTAAGTTATTGAAGAATTCTTTTTATGGTTGTCATTATGTTTTGATATGGTAGATGATGGTTGGATGGTTGAATGATTTTGTTCTGATATGGTTCATGGATATTTATGTTCTATGATGGTGTATGAATGAGGAACATGCTTAGGTTTTTGGATGGTGTAGATTTGTTTGTGGTTGGGATGGTACAGGTTGGGAAGTGGCAAGATGATTTCAATAATATGTTACAAGTGGATGTGACAGAGGCAACAAGGGTCTGAAGTGCCAAAAGTTTGAAGTTTCAAAAACCCTTGTTTTCTGAAAGTGTACGTAGGACGACAGTGGAGGAGGATGCATGTTTATGGTGATTGCATATTGAATATGTATGTTTTTGAGATATGTTTACATTCAAACAATTAGTCGTGATTGAAATTAATGAATAACGATATTTGAAGTGGTTGCTAACTAAAGTTTTTTAAAGAGATGTAAAAAGGGCCTCACACTGATTCATCCCCCCCTCTCAGTGTGGTCAGTATGTCCAACAATTGGTATTAGGTTCAACCTTCATCATAAGCCTTACAATCTTTAAGGAGATCCATCCAAACACAAATGGATGAAAATGCAGATGAAGTTCCTCTCTTTGATGAGACAAATTACTTAACATGGAGAGTAGAAATAAAAGGGTATTTGAAGGCAAAAGGAGAAGGTGTCTGGAATACGGTTGTTTTTGGACCATTTCCCTCAAAGAATCAGTCAAAATTTGTAGAAAAGAAGAATAATGCAGTAGCATTCAAGACCATCTTGAATGGAATATCAGGTTATATCAAAGAAATCATAGGAATGTGTACCTTCACCAAGGACCTATGGCTAAATCTAGAGAAGGTATATAAGGACAAAGAATAAAATTTCATCAAGGACAATGAAGGTAAAGACTCTCTAAAATATTTTTATTGCAATACTCCTAAATGCAATGATGTTTAATGTTCTCCTACAAATGAGGAAGAAGATCTAGAAGTAGTTTCTGTAGAATCAACTAACGATTATCTTTTAGATGAAGAGGAATATTTGTTGAAGCTTAAATAGAAAGTTATGAATGGTTTAGAAGAAGTGAGCATGGAAATAGGATACGGTTGAATTTATTTTGAGTATATTTATAAATACACTAAGGAGTCCCTAGAAAAGTAGCAAAGACTTACCATGACACTAAGAGAAATGCTCAAGAAACAAGAAGGAAGTGAAATAACCCAACAAAGGACCCAATCAGAAGAAAAAGAAGAAGATATCCAAAGACTAAAGAATGAAATAATTATTCAAGAATAAGAAAAGAAGAAGGTAGACAATGAGCTTATAAAAATCCTCAATCTCAATGTCAATCTAAATACCCAACTTGAAGAATCCAAAAGGATAGAAGAAATATTGAAGAATCAAGTAAATGAAAAGGAAGAATCATGCCATAAGCTAGAAGAAAAAGTTGTTGATCTTAGAGGCAAATAAGAGAAGTAAAAAGGGTTCATGAATAACTCAACAATCTTGGATGAAATCTTGGATATTCAAAGATCACCAAATGATAAATCAGGTCTTGGATACAACAAGGATGTTGCACACTTTGGATATAGAAATTCTAAGAAGCATGAGGTAAGTCCTTCATTCTCAAAAGGTGGAAGGAAAATTGCAAGTCAAACATGTACATAGGCAAGGAAACTTTCATAGGAACATAGAAAGGAAGAAACCAAGAATCCATCTTTACACCTCAAAGAAAATTTAGAAGAGAGACACCTTCAATGTGTACACCAAAGAAAGGTTATGAAAATATTTGTATGGTCACTCCTTCTCATGTAATGAATATAGTCACAAATCTTTGTATTGCAAACATTATGCAATGAAATATGTTGGAAGGTTCCATAACATCCTTATATGTTGGAGATGTAATCAAATAGGACACATTGTTGTTTATTTTCACACCATGATATGCTACAACTGCAGTGGGTTTTCCCACAAAGCTCAGGATTGATGGAATTCAAGGAGCCAATCAATGATGTGTTCTTCATATAGCATGGAAAGAATAGAACATGTAACTTGGAAGGAAGACAATGTTGAAAGTATGGAAGATGAGAGTACAAGCACAAAGAAACCATGACACCTTCAAGAGTGGATGAAGACGACTGAACAACGAGACATGAGTGAAGGCACAAGGAATGAGGAAATACTTACATTTTCGGAGGCATACGCGGGTTCTTGTGGAAGCAATAAAATACATATGTGATGTGATCTATATAAAGGTCACGTAAATACGTGAGGTGATCTATAGAAAGGTTGCATACATATGCGAGCTAACTGAGGAACAGATCATGTACCTATGGGAAAATCCTAAAAAGAGAGGTGTACAGATGAGTTGTAGAATGGTTTAATGATATAACTCTTTTTTTGTAGGGTCTGAGATGGTATGCTTCAGGTTTCATGTTTTTAATGTGTTTGATGAATGTATGGTAATATTATGTTGTTGATTTTTGTAGCATATGCGTGATTCCTATATTGGATGAATGGTACTAACCCTAGAGTCTGGATTAAGGCATTTTCTGTTAACATACAATGTTAGTTATGTTATGTATTTTATTAGTGATGTTATGGAACTTTTCTTATGAGATATATCATTATGATGTGATGCTAGCTAGAGATATTTCATTGATTTATTGAGGGACACTCTTGGTACATGTTTAGAAGTACTATTGGTTGCTTAGTACTTGATATAGTGAATGGTTTTGAGGTAGATGGATTATAGTACCTTGTTGGTACATATGTGAGCTCCATTGACATATCTTTTGATGTAATTTTAAAACCATATTTGTTGGATGTCTTGGTTCATGTATTTGGCATATGATTCAACCACATATTGGGACATCTATTTGATGAGCCATAGCCTGATCTATAGTTGATGCATGCTTAGTACAGACTTACTTGTTTCATTGGAACATGGTTTATGGATGATGTGGCATATGTGTATGGATATCTTGGTTGTGGTTCATCTTGTTGAGGTTTTGTGAATGGATGATGCACTTTTTATGATACAAGTAGTGATACATGTTTGGTGCATGGTTTATGCACTTGTTGATGGTATATGGTACAATATTGATGCTTGATGGTTGAGATACATTTCTTGTCTTGTGGTACTTGGTTTATGATAGAGACATATCAGGTGTAATATTAAACGTTTTTGAGGAACATGGTTGGCACATTCTATGATTGATGATGTTATTAGTACATTGATAAAGGAAATTCTTGATATATGCTTGATACACTTTTGGCACATATTCTTTTCATATGGTTAATACACTTCAATGATGATATCTTATGATATATTTGATGGAGTTGATGCACATAGTTGATGTGCATGGTTTGTACATGGTATGGCATAGGATGTATATGGTTGATGGTTTGTTCATGATTCACTATTCATTGTTGACATATCCTTTGCTTCATGGTTGATGCATGGGATAGTATGTATGATTGGAATACACTTGATGTATGGTATGGAACGAGTTTATATGGTTGATTCATGGACAGGTCCAAGGATTGTCATAGGAAGAGAATATTATTCTTGAGAAATTGATCTATGTTTCAGTTGAGCAACAACATTTGCAATAGAAGAAAATTGCAGTGGTAGTATATTTTTCATCTTCCAGAGAAGATAGGGGGAGGCATACCCATAGGGGGAGTTATTCTTATTCCCATGATCGGTTTCAAAATCATGATTCTAGGATGAGAGATGATTGGTATCCATTTCATCAACATTACATTAGAGTTATTTCCATTGTCAAAGGGAGAGAAATTATTTATATGATGGATTAGTAGACAGAAGGAGAAGCCCCAAAGATATATACCATTTTCCATTGACATCAAAGGGGGAGGTATAGGCACATTAATGTGGTGAGATGAACATTCATGAGGAGCGATGATCATAAAGGGAGTATGGGCATTTCCATGTCTACATGTTTCCATCAATGATTGGTATTAACATCAATGTTGGTGTTTCCCTCAATGCCAAAGGGGGGTATTGTTGTACGATGTTGTCATTGATGTCAAAGGGTTGCTGTCAAGTATTTTCATAGTGATGTGTTTGTATCATTGATGTATTTATTATTGGATTATGTGGTCATTGATGTAATTGATGTCAAAGGGTTAATTTCATGTGGTGTCATAATGATGACGTGTCATAGTGTTATATCATTGATAACATGTTGGTTGATAAGAAGTACCAAATGGATGAACTCCAAAGTGGTTCGCTTATGGTGAAATCCATCATGGAAAGACACTTTGAAAACTCTAATTGGTTAATTGGTTCAGTCATCCTAGATTTTTTCTAGTAGTCCCAATAGTGTAGTGTTTGTCTGAGGAATAATGTAATGAAGATCAGTGAATTTCCGGATGATACTATTCTAGATGGATATTACATGTCATGTCATTTTCGATGATATGTGTAACATCACATAAATCCTCACGGTTAGAGAGTTATGTGCATGCAAAGTTGGAGAACCATCATGAGTTATCTAGAAGCCCCTAAAAGGTTAGAGAAGTCAAATTGTTCTAGAATATCCTAGAAGAAGTTGGTGAGTCAAAGTGGTTAGTCATGGGTTAAGTGGCTGCAAAAAGAAAAAAATTAAAAATAAATTAGTTGCAACTAGAAGTGGATAGTTTACTATTTGTCCATAAAGTGGTTGTTAGAATCCAAAGTGGTTGTAAGTGGACAAAGTGGTTAGAAGTGGGTTATCCCCAAAAGAAGGAAGTTGGTTAGGAGATAACCCCTAGAGGAAGTTGATTGGAGTGTAGAAAAAAGAGAGAAAGGGTTTCTTATGATGATGAATCTTTTGAGCATATTGAAGATATATTTTTGGTGAAAGTTTCATTGCAGGTACTCATGGAAGCATCAAATGTTCCACAAGTCTGAGGTAGAAAGGAAGTTTGACGGAGAAATTTTTGGAGGTTCAAAACACCCTATTTTTCTAAATCTTTACAGAGGATGTAGTGGGAAAAGTCACGTACATACGTGGGATGAAAAAGGATAGGGTATTCACATACAATTGTTGAATAAACATAGGTCCTACAAATTTTAAAATGCCAAGAAAATATTGGGTAGATGCTAGTGCCAAGTTTCTAAAGTTTGAAGCAAGTTGTCAAGATATCATTATACATGTTTAGATCAACTACAAAATTTATCGTATTATTATATGTTGTATTGATGATTATATTTAATCATGGTATGGTGAATGCTTGATGCATTATTTGTATGGTTGTTATGATGTTTTGATATGGTAAATGTTGGATAGTTGGTTGAGTGGTTTTGTTCTGATATGGTTGAGGGATATCTATGTTATGTGATGGTGTATGCATAAGGAACATGCATAGGTTGTTGGATGGTGTTGATTTTTTTTGTGTTTGGGGTGGTCCATGTTGGATAGTGATAGGCTGGTTACAGTGACATGATACACGTGGATGTGATAGAGGCAACAAGGCTCAGAAGGGCCAAAAGTTTGAAGTTTTAGAAGCCATAGTTTTCTGAAGGTGTACGCAGGCTGACAGTGGAGGAGGATGCATACACATGAATGATTCAGTATAGATAGGTTGCATACATATGTGTGATACAATATAGACAGATAGCATACCTATTGAAAGATTGGTTTTTATCTACAAGTTGGGTCTTGTACTTGGGGGTTGGATTCCTCAAATCTTGGTTGGTGTTGAGATATGCAAGTTGGGTCTTTTATTTAGAGTTGGTACTCTATTGGAATTGTTTCTCTTTTCAGTTGATGCTGATAAAACCCTGAGATTGTAGTATCATGTAACACATATTACAAAAATTATGTAGATATATATATATATATATATATCTTATGTTCCTTGTGTTCTTTATGGTGATGGTCTATTGATGATGTATGTTGTTGATATATGTTTACATGAAAAAAAATAGTTGTGAATGGAAGTAATGAATATATATATTCTAATTGGTTTCTAACTAATCTTTTGTAAATAGTTGTAAAAAGAGCCTCACACTCATTCACCCCCCCTCTTTCAGTGTGGTCGTTGTGTCCAACAATCGCAAGGTTTCCAACTATTATTTAAGCATAGTATTCCTAGAGAGGGTTAGAGAGTAGAAGGGTAATCCAACCATTAGTAAAGGATGGTATTCACATTGAGGGATATTAAGTGCAAGTGTCAACCAACCCTTCCTTAATTATTGTATTCTCATGTAGAGGGAGAATGTAGAAGGGCGTGATGATGTTTCCTCTAAAATAGTACTCATGGAGAGGTAGGACAAAGAAGGATCAATCGAATCTTCCCCAATGATGGTATTTTCAGAGTGGCATATCTCATGGAATATTTTGTTGAACCTTCTTCAAGCATAGTGTTATAATTGAGAACGATATTGGAGAGGTATTTTTGGAGCCTTCCTAAAGGATGTTTTTGGAATCAAGGAGTATCTATAACAAGGGTCAAGCAATTTTTCCTCTATAAAAAAATTAAAATAAGGGGGATCCCATGGAAATATAGTATGACCCTTCATCCTCATTGATATTATGATGGAGGGGGGACCATGGAAAATTGTTGGTTGAACCTTTTCCCCATCATCATACCCTTTACCCATAATAGTGTTTTCATGGAGGGGGGGATGTGGAATTTTTGACTAACATTTCCTCAATGATGGTACTCAAATGATGAGGTTTCTAGTAGAAGGGTTAGATAACTCTTCATATAGCACAATATTCACATGGATGATAGCATGGAGAGGCCTATTTCGACCCTTTGTCAAGGGTGTCTTCATTTTAGATGGTATATAGAGGAAGGGTGGAAAATACCTCTTCAATCATAGTATTATGATTGAGATGGATCATGGAGAAGGGTCGATTGAATTTTCCTAAAGGAAGGTACTAATGTGGAGGGGTATCCAATGGAACTCTCAATTGCCCCTTTATTGAGAATTTATTTTGAATAGAATTTCCTTTTGAAATGTTAAACAAACCCTTCCCTAGAGATATTATTATTATGTATTGGGATCATAATGAAAGGTTGATAAAACCCTCCTCAATCATGGTATTCTCACCATACAGTATATCGTTCAAGGGTCAAACATGCCTTATTCAAGAATAATATTTTCATGGAGGTGGAGCATGGAGAAATGTGAGAAAACCATTATTTATGGATGGTAATTCCGTTGTGGGGTATCCTATGGAATCGTCAACCAACCTTTCCTCCCCTAATACTTTTCATAATGGGGATCATAGAGAAGAGGTAGTCAATCCTTCCTTGAGCATAACATTGTCATAGTGGGGGATCATGTAGAAGACTTATACATCTCTTCCTTAAATATGGTATTCACATAAAAGTTTATATATAGGAATGGTTGACTAACCCCTTCTAAATCATATTTTTCACATAAGGGAAATATCGAGGAAGAGTTAGCTAACCTTTCCTCTAGCATAGAATTTTCATGGATGGTGAGAATAGAGAAGGTTCAGCTAACCCTTCCTCAACGATGTTATTCTTGTCACGATGTACCTAGTGGAAGGGTTGTCCAACATTCTTTAATAATATTATTCTCATCGAAAAGGAGCATGGATAAGGGTCAGTGAACCCTTCCTAAAACGCGATTTTCATGTCAAAGGGTATCCATTGCAAGGGTTAGTTGACCATTCATATTGATTTTTTTTTAATAAGGGGGATCCCATGTAAGGGTAAAATAAACCTTCCTCCTACATGAATTTATCATGGAGGGGGGGGGGCATGAATAAGGTTCATGATCAATTTTTTTTTTTCATAGTCAAGATCTTGAGGAATAATAAATTTTCCCTTCCTTCATAACAATATTTTTATGGTGGGGAAGTAATTTGAAGGGTTGGAAAACACTTCCTCATGGATCATATTCATGTCATGATGTATGCAGTAGAAGGGTACATAAACCTTTCCTTAAGTAGTTTTTTTCATAAGGGGGATCCTAGGGAAGGGTTAGTTAACCCTTCCTATAGTATAGTATTCTCAAGGATAGGAGCATGGGGAAGCATTGGTTAACCATTAGTAAATGATGTGTTCTTGTCATAACATACATAGTGGAAGGGATCGTCAACCATTCAATAATAACATTCTCATGGAGCGGAAGCATGAATAAGTTTTGACCAACCTGTCGTGAAGGATGATTTTCATGTGGATTGGTATCGAATGGAAGGTTTAGAAAACCCTTTCTCAATAAATTTTTCTTGAATAATGATGTTTCGATTAATTGATTGGCTGACCTCACCACCAATATAGTATTATCATGGAGGGGGGTTCATATAAAAGTAGTGTTTGGTCCTTCCTAAATGATGGTATTATCCTTTAATGATATGCAAGGAAACAATTAGGTGACCCTTCTTCAAGCATAGTAATGTCATGGAGGTAAAGTATCGATAAACCTTAAATGAAACTTATTGAAGGATTGTATTTGTGTTGTGAGGAATCATGTGGAAGGGTTATCCCACACTTTCGATAGAAAATATTTTGCATAAGGATATCATTTTAAAGTGTCATCTAACACTCCTTGAAAGATGGTATTAATGAAAAGGGGTATCCAATGGAATATTTTTCCAACCCTTCCTCAAAAAGCATTTTCAAATTATGTGTATCTCTAGGAAGGGTCAGATGACCCTTTCTCTAGCACATAATTATTGTGTAGGGGGAGAATAGAGAAGGAGTGGATAACCATTCCTCATTGATGATACTCTTGGTGAAATTTATCTAGTGGGAAGTTTACCTGAATATTCTTTAGGCATAGTATTCTCATGGATGTATATCATGGATAATATCTAGATAACCCTTCACGAGAGATGGTTGTCATGTTGTGGGGTATCTTGTGAAATGGTTGAATGTCACTTCCTCTAGATAGTTTTCCACATAAAGGGTATATACGAGAAGTGTGGATTAATCCTTCCTCTAGTATTGTATTCTCACATAGTTGGAGTGTTGAGAAGGGTTGGTCAAAATTTCTCAAATTATGGTTTTCATGTTGAATTATATCTATTCGAGGGGTATCCTAGAGAAGGATAGAAAAACATTCTCATCAAAAGGGTAGAAAACTATTCTCATGTAGAGGTAACATGGAGAAGGGTTATTTGAGCCTTCCTCAAGGATGAAATTCACATTGACGTTTATCTAGTAAAATAGTTGGATAAACATTCTGTAATAACAATATGTGCATAAAAAATTATCAATCAGAGGTGTCAACTAATCCTTCCTTAATCAATTTTTTTTTGTGTATGGAGGATCCCAATGAAAGATATGTTGACCCTTCATCAAACATAATTTTTTCATAATGGGTATTTTTGTGAAAGGTGGATACAGCCTTCCCCAATGATGGTATTCTCATGTACTGGTGTTAATTAGAAGGGTCAACAAAATCTTATTCAATCGTAAATTTCAATACATAAATGAGATATTGGTGAAGGGTTTGATAACCCCCATAACAAGGTATTCTAAAGGAGGGATAGAACTACGAAGAGCTTCCATATGCTCCCTCAAGATGACATTTTCTTTAAAATGGGGCATTCTTAAAGAAAGGTTTTTCCATAAGGGAAATATAGTGTAAGGGTTGGTCAACCTCTTCTCTAAAATAATATTCTCATTGAGGCTAATAATGGAGATTTTTAATTCAACCCCTTCTCAAAATTCTTACTTGCATCATGGGTTATCCAATGAAAGTGCCATCTTAACTTTTCCAAGGATAGTTTTCTAGTAGTGGGGGACCATGAAAAATCATTGACTAACCCTCGTTCTCACATATAAATTATTTGTAGGAGATCTCAAATAAATATTCACTAACCATTATTATACAAAATTATTCCCTTCAAAGGGGTGCGTATATAAATTCACTCTCGAGGAGATCATGGGAAGATTTCACCAACAGTTTTTTTTGAGATCGTTCCCTTCCAAAATAACGC
>SNQJ01S0006915.1:233996-244241 GCA_010110895.2 Picea sitchensis | reverse complement strand
TCATTATCCAAATACGCTTAAACATTCATAAAAATTTATACGTCTTAAAAGTTCAAGTGTATCATTTAATAATTTCACTTGTGAATAGAAAATAAAAGTGTCTAGGCCTCAAGTAATCCTGGTTGTCTAATTCAAAAGGTGGTGTTACATACACCCAACCTTTGAGAAACATATTCTCGAGGTGGTCAAAAAAGTGAGGGTGAGCCTCGTCGTAGTGTCTTGATGTCTTCCCATGTAGCAGATCCTAGACTATACTTGTCCCACTGGACCTTAAGTTGGTCTACCAGATGGTTCCTGAGCTGTCGGACTCTATGGTCCAATATGCATAACAATTATACCATGAGAGTTCCCACGTTTGATACCTGCAGTTCCTTCCAATTTAGTTTATGTGATTCATCAGCAACATAATGACGTAAAACATATACATGAAAAACATTATGAGTTTTATGCAGGTGGGGTGGCAGTACTAGACGATAGGCAACGGGTCCAATTTTCTCTTGGATTCTGAATGGTCCTATAAATCAAGGTGACAACTTTGTTTTCCCATCTATTTCAGTTTTCCCATCTATTTCAGGATGATAATTTGTGCTTAAGTTCAACCGAGTCCCCAACACTGACTGCAAACTTGTCCAAAACCTAGAAGTGAATCTGGAGTCCCTATCTGAAATGATATTCTTAGGTATCTCGTGCAAAGGGATAACCTAACTTACAAACACATGTGCCACATCAGTGACATCATAGGTGTCTCTAACCAGAATAAAATGAGGACTCTTGGTTAACTTATCAACTCTCACAAGAATGGAATTATGTCTATGAGATGTGAGTAGAAACCCCACAACAAAATCCATAGAGATGACTTCCCACTTGGACATAGGGACATCATGTGGTTGTAGGAGGCCTACCGGGTGGTGGTGGTCGGATTTCACTTGTTAACACTCTAGGCATTTGGCGACGAAATGGACTACATCACGCTTCATGCCTACCCAGAAGAGAAGCTTTCTCATGTCTGCATACATCTTCTTCACACTCGGATGCACAGAATAAAGTGCTCTATGGGCTTCCTTCAGTATGATGCTTCAAATATGCCATGTACATCCTTCCCCGATATCTTAACTGTCCATCTTCTTCTAGACTATATCCTTCATACTTTGGATCTAATTGCCTCCCACTCTAGAGGTTTGAAGTAACCTCTAAATACCAACTGTCTCCTTGGAGTTTCGCCAACACACGTTCCCTCAGATTGACTTTTAAGGGTACCAAGGAGAAGACATGTGGTCTCCTGCTCAAGGCACATGCGACCACATTTTCCTTTCCTTTGATGTATTAAATACCAAAATAGTACTCACTCATAAAATCACTCCATCGCCTTTTCCTGGCATTCAACTCCCGTTGAGTGAAGAGATGTTTTAAACTTTGATGGTTCATTTTGAGCTCAAAGTTTCGCCCCACGAGATAGTTCCTCCAAAGTTTCAGAGCTATACTTACAGCTTCCAAGTCTAAATCATGAGTCATGTATAGCTCTTCATGTTTCTTCAACTTCCTTGATGCATAAGCTATCGCTCCTCCGTCTTGCATTAGCACAACCCCCAACCCTTGCTTTGAGGCATCCGTGCAGACTGTGAAGTCCTTTTCCATATCCAACACTCGAAGAATTGGTGCACTAGTTAGTAACCTCTTAAGCTCAATGAATGCACTATCACATTCTTCTGTCGATTCATACCTGACCCCCTTGTGCTATAAAGTGGTGATGGGTTTCGCTATTTTTGAGAATCCTTCCACAAATCTCCAATAATAACCTGCTAGCCCCATGAATCTTCTCACCTCATGGGAATTTTTCGGCACTGGCCATTCCATAATGGCCTTTACCTTTTCTGGGTCCATAGAGATTCCTTCACTGGAAATGATATGACCTAAATAGTGTATTTACATCTAGAAGAAGGAACACTTCGACAACTTCCCATACAATTTGTTCTCTCTAAGGCAGGACAACACCACTCGCAAGTGTTCCTCATGTTCTCTTTCGTTCTTAGAATAGATGAGGATGTCATCTAGAAAGACTTGTACAAAATGGTCTAAGTACTTTGGGAATATGTCGTTCATGAGGCTCATGAATATTGCTGGCACATTGGTGTTAGCGATATTTCTTGTAAGGGGGGTTAGAATGCAAAAGTAGGGGTTTAAAACCCACTTGTCCTAATTTTCGAACGCAAGTGCGCCTGAGGGGCGGCGATTCATGTGCCCGGATCGACGGTGCATATGGGATTCTGGACCCCCCCCCACCTTTCTACCTTTAAGAAGAGGGGGGGGTCCGGAATCAGGGGTGCATCTCTTCAACGGTCTAGATCAGCGCACCCGGATCAATGGCAATAAAGGCAATTCCGTACCCCCCCTCTCCTTTCTACCTTTAAGCGGAGGGGGGGGGTCCGGAATCGAGCACGCAACTTTCTGATGGACCAGATCTTAGCGACCGGATCAACGGCGCTCACGCGATCCCATCATCCTCAGCTGCTTGGTTTTAAATCAACGTGGGGCCCTCTTTCTTGTCGTGTCACCTTGCCATCCGTCCATCCCCCCTCTTCTGTTTATGTGGTCCATCCCACATGTCATCACCCACTTACCACTCACCGCATGACCCGTTCCCTTCCACGTCAACCTCCCACTAAGGGTGTGTCCATTATGTGTCATCTCCCATCCCCTACGCTTATTCCTTTTTCCATTTGTCTCTCCTATAACCTCTCTCGCCCCCTCATCTTTTCAGGCCTCGCCCTCTTAGTCCGACGCCACCACTCCTGTCATGCGCCCCATCCTTCGCGCTGGCCTCCACGCCTATTCTTCAAGCCATTCAGTTATTCCAGGTGGCAGCGTGAGGAGTCCTCCACATCCCAAAGTGATGAGTTGGCCAGGTCGTCTTCAATCCCCATGAAGCAGTTATTGAGGCAGTTGGTGGTGGTTAGACATCGTCTCCGCCATAATGGGAAAGTCGGACAATGAATTAAAGGCACGTCGATTCGCCGATGAAACTATCAGAAGATCGATTGCGTCTGCCATAAGTTGCTTGAACATTCAAAGATTGCAGCTACAGATTGTCAGAAGCCATGCAGACGCAAATCTTTTAATGCTACGTCTCGATTTTGTTGTTGTTGCTAGTTTGAGTATATGAAGGCGTTTTCGCCATTTTTGTATCTATCGATGGTAGAGCTGAGCTCCCGACTGTAAAGTTTCAACAACTATTCTGTTTTCCAGGTTATGCCTCTGTGTTTGAGATTTCTTGTTTTATGACAAACAATCCTCCTTTTTCATCTATGTTTCATCTCATGCTAGAGAGTTCATGATCAAATGATTCGCGTGGATTTTTGCAATTATGTTATGATAAAGGATTTGTTGTGACATTATTGTATTCTCTGGTCTTCTGTGTTTGAATCTAAAAGGATCTTGCGTTCGGATGCTTTCTTCTCCAGTCTGTTACAAACCTGATTTTTATGATAGAACTTCGCACTCTTCTCATGCAAGTCTTCCCCCTACTCACCCTTTATTGCAACTCACTGTTTGAAGTTTATCAAGACCTCACTCGTCTATGCATGCTTGGCCTAGTTTCTGAGTTGAAACGATATCGTTATGAGTTTTCCTCCGCTTGATCACCCTTTTAAACAAATCGTGACATTAAAATGATGGGTGTCAGGCTCTGCTCCTACAAGCAATCCAGGAGTGACTTCTGACGCCGTTGCCGGGGATGAAGTTGAATATTTTCCCCGAGATTGAACGACAATGATCAGCTGATTCTGAAGGTGCATCAGATATCAGAACTTAAATATTTCTACTGTGTACCTGGCGACTCCACTGCGGCGAACCCATTGGATTAGTGGTGGCTTCCAGCGGCAGACACACGCGGTCCCATCCACAACTGCCTCTGGCTACAACTGAAGAAAATACGGAGGGGATTCTTAGAAAAGGAAAGGCCCCTCAAAGAGAAAGCTTCGCCTTTGAATCAGGTATTTCCCCACCTCCTTCCATAAAAACTCAATTTTCTTATTCTCAGATTTCGAGTCATCCTCCCTCTAAGGCTTCTCATTTCTTGAATTTCGGGAGTGTTCCTGCTGAGTTTTCTCCTACTGGTCTGATACCAGAAAGAGAGATCCTTGTCACTCCCCCTTCCCTGTAAATTGTGCCTCAACATAGACCTCAGGCCTCAGAAGGTTTCACCATCCCTCCTTTTATTGCTACTACTACACAGAGAGAAGCATCTACACATCCAGGTCCCTTAGCCTTCTCTTTGTTTTTCCCTTCGTCTCCTTCACGAACCTCTTTTCCAACATCTCCCGTTCACACTCCTTCTCCTCCTAGTTCTCCTCCACCTAATATCCCTATGGTTGTTTCTAATCCCCCTCCGAACAGAATGAACGCCGTAATAGCTGCTAGATATGCTCCCTTAATCCTACCTCATCCCATGAATCCTCTCCCTGCTGGAGACTACTTGAAGTACATGCCCAAGTTCTCTGGGGAAGGGGACATAACTGCAGAAGAGCATCTGGCTGCTTTCTATAGTTATGCAGACAACCTAAACAATGAAAATGAAGATGTCTATATGAGAGTATTTGTCCAGAGCCTGGATGGCGAGGTTAGGAAATGGTTCAGGGGACTGGCCCTAGGATCTATTGCTAGAATTGAAGCCCTGAATAGTGTTTTCCTGAGGCAGTGGGGAGATAGGAAAGATTACATATATTACATGACAGAGTTTGGCTCCCTGAAGAAGATGGAAGGAGAGTCTATCTCTGACTTCTCCAAAAGATTCAATAAGATGTATAACAAGATTCCTGCAAAGGTAAAGCCCTCTGAAGCCTCTGTTCAGATTTCCTATGCTGGTGCATTTGACCCTGATTTCGGTCTTTTATTAAGAGAAAGAAGAGCCACTTCCTTAGCTCAAATGTAAGATGCAGCTATAGAAGTAGAATCCAACATATTAGCAGCTGACAAACTAAGGACCAAGGTCGACGCAGACAAAAGAAAAGGAAAATCGGAAGCATCAACTTCCGACCCATCACTGCCCCACCCTCAAGTGAATGAGCTGACCCAGGTGATGAAATTTTTGAAAGAAGAGATGGAGAGATTGAAGGTAGAAAGGAGGCAAACATATAAGGGCCCTCAGAGCACTGAGAACAAAGAAGGTTTCATAAGGCCAAATAATTTTGCTCCTCCAACTATGCATAGAGAGAAGGAAAGAGACAGGGACGACCAAAGAATTCAGGCTCCCTTCCAGAACAATTTTGTGGCCGATGAAGAGGAAGGGGAAACAGATGAGCCTGAGCCTAAAATCCACTGTTTAGAAGTCACTCCCCCTTTCCCTCACCTGACCCAAGCAACATACGAGGAGTCTTTCATGAACAGTCAGCTAAACGAATTGAGCAAGGGAGACAAGGTTAGCGGTGGTCGAGGCAGGTATAACCTGAGATCCGACAAAAAGGCAGCATCACCTGATGCTCCGGAGCATTCCACTAGAGCAGAGAAGCCTGCTAATGAGGTAGCAGATAGTCACAGAGGTAAGAAGGCCCAACCCCTCTCTCCTATTGTCCAAAGTCATGTTCCTGAAATAAGAGAAATTATGAAGCTTACATATCCCTTTAATTTCGAGCATGAGATTCAAAAGATCAGAATCCCTATGCCCCTCACTGAGCTAATCAAACATGGTGAATTCAAAAGGTGCTTCTACGACCTTTTGAAATTTGAAGCCTCATTCCCTTCCACAGACTTCATAAACCTCCAAGATGAAAATCCATCAGTTGTTCTGGGCCCCATGGTAGAAGACAGATATGATTCCTCTGCTCCCTTCTACACCTCCTTGCACATACATGACAAAGTGTTGCACAACTGCTTGGTGGATTTAGGGGCCTCTCACAACCTCATGCCCAAAACCATCATGGAAGAACTAGGAATGGAAGTCACCCAAGCCTATCATGACCTCTATTCTTTTGACTCTAGGAGGGTGCAATGTTTGGGAGTCATCAAGGACCTGGTAGTTTCTTTGTTTCAGCTACCCATGAAGAGTATGGTCATGCATATTGTGGTAGCTGATGTTCCCCCCAAGTTTGGCATGATGTTGTCAAGATATTGGATTAAGAGACTTGGAGGGACGTTACAGATGGATCTCACATATGCCACCATTCCAGTCTTTGGAGGGGAACATAGGAGATTGTACAGAGAAGCCCAACTAGCCTACATTGTCAGTGATGAAGAGAACCCCACTAATCACCCCATCTTTGCACTCGACACTGACTTAGGTTCTAGTTTGTTACAGGTCACTGAGACTCTTGAGGCCCCTTTGCAGATCAGAAAGTAGTCCATTCTCAATCATGAGATGCCTCCTCCAACCACCTCTATTTGGAAGATGTTCTTTGATGGAGCTTCTTCCAGTATGGGTGCAAGTGTCGGGGTAGTATTCATGTCCCCTTCTCAAGAGATCATATCTCTATCATACAAGGTGGAGTTAGAAGTCACCAACAACGTGGCAGAGTATGAAGCTCTGGTTCTGGGATTAAGAGCTGCAAAGGAAATGGGAATTAGGGAGATGGTCGTGTTTGGAGATGCATAATTGATTGGCCAGCAGGTAAAAAACATTTATCAGGCCAAGCATCCTCGACTCAAGAATTACAGGAACGAGGTATGGGATCTAATTGATAATTCCTTCTTGGCTTTCAACATCTCTTTCATTCCAAGGGAAGAAAATGCTCCAGCCGAAATTTTATCTTTCACAGCTAGTTTGCTCGAAGTTCCTGCGCTGCCCACTTTCATATCTGGTGTTGAAATAAAATACAGACCCTCTGTACCAGACAACGTCAAGCATTGTAGGGTATTTGAGAATGATCAGGAGATCGAAAAATTCCTCCAATCTGTTGATGATTTTTCTACGTTGCACATAGATGAGGATCCTAACATGGAAGGAGAACATGACCATCACCCTGGGGAATTCTTGAATAAAATTGCTGACCACCAGATTATACAGCTACCAAGCAACCACATACCGAAAGGACTAATCCCATTAGAAAGGTTGTTTTATGGGAATGATGTGGTAGTAAAGGGTAGAGTTTTGGGTGATGATGCTGACACAGCTGAATGTAACATAGGCACACCAGAGGAGCCCAAGTTTGTCAAGTTTTCAAGGAGTTTGACCGAGGGGCAGAGGGCCGAATACACTGAGTTGCTGAAGGAGTTTGTTGATGTGTTCGCATGGACCTACAAAGACCTCAAAACATACGACACATCAGTTATTGAGCACAAGATCCTACTGAAAGAAGAGGCTAGGCCATTCAAGCAGAAGCTGAGACAGATAAATCCCATGTTGTTACCTGTCATGGAGAAAGAGGTGAAGAAGCTGCTGGATGCCCAAATCATTGTACCCTTGAGATATTCCGATTGGGTGGCCAATCTGGTTCTAGTAAGAAATAAGAATGGGGAAATCAGACTCTGTGTCGATTTCAGGAACCTGAACAGGAGCTCAAGGAAAGACAATTATCCCTTGCCCAACATGGAGCACATATTGCAGAAGGTCACCGGTGCATCCAGGATATCCATGATTTATGGTTTCTCTGGTTACAATATTATATCAATCATGCCTGAGGACAGATAAAAGACAACCTTCACCACTCCGTGGGGCACATTCATGTATGCCAAAATTCCTTTTGGGTTGATGAATGCGGGAGAAACATTTCAGCGAGCCATGGACATAGCCTTCATCGGAGAGAAATATAATTTTGTGGTGATCTACCTAGATGACATCACAGTCTTCTCCAAGTCTAATAAAGAACATAGTTTCCATCTGAGAAGAGTTTTTTCGAAGTGTCGCAGGTTTGGCCTTTCCCTGAATCCCAAGAAATCATTGTTTGCAATTAAAGAAGGGAAGTCGTTAGGTCATATAGTGTCAGCAAAGGGAGTGAGGATTGATCTGGACAGGGTAGAAGCACTTCAGCCCTGCCACTTCCCAGATCTAAGAAGGAAGTTCAGGCCTTTTTGGGGAGGATAAATTTTCTGAGGAGATTTGTCTCAAATTTTGCTGAATTGGTGAAACACATCATAGCCATGCTCAAGAAGGGGAATGAAGTGAAATCAACCTCTGAACCTAGGGAATATGTTGTCCAAATAAAAAGGGCATTGACTGAGGCACCTATGCTAATCAGTCCTGACTAATCCAAAGATTTTATGATTTTTTCTTTTGCTTCGTGTGATACAATAGCGACAGTTTTGTTGCAGAAAAATGATCAAGGGAGAGAGCAGCCTATTGCCTTCTACAACAAGGCATTGAGAGATGCAGAGCTCTGGTACAAGATCATGGAGAAGCAGGCCTATTCCCTCGTGAAATCTCTCAAATCTTTCAGAGTCTATGTCTTACATTCAAAGATCACTGCATATGTCCCTTCGGCTTCTGTGAAGGACATTCTTATACAACCTAACATAGACGGGAGGAGAGGTAAATGGATCGCCAAGATCCTAGAGTTTGATATGGAGATTAAACCCACCAGGCTGATAAAGGGGCAGGGTTTGGCCAAACTGCTGGCTGAGTCCAATTGCAAAGCCTTGGGAATTAACTTTATCAATGAACCAGCTGAGCCACCCAACCAATGTTTCCAGGGTACCTTGTCATTAGCGACATGCGCCTGGTACAAGGAAATCTTGTACTTTCTGCAAGAATTGAGGCCTCCTCATGGGATGTAAAAAAGAAAGGCAAGAGATTTAAAGCTCAAAGATGTCAGGTATTACCTCATTGATCAAGCCTTGTATTGGAAAGACCCTCTGGGGGTATTGCTAAGTTGTCTGGACTAGAAGCAAGCCCAGAAGGTTATATTCGATTTCTATAGCAATCTCTGTGGAGGTCATCATTTTTGAAAGACCACAGCTCACAGGATCCTCCGAGCTGGGTATTATTGGCCCACCTTATTTCCTGATGTCTGCAGAGAAATCAGAGCATGCATCAAATGCCAGAAGTTCTCGGGAAGGAAGAAACTCAAATCTCTGCCATTAAATCCTATAGTAGTGTCAGCACCGTTTCAGCAGTGGGGGTTGGACTTTATCGGAGAAATTCATCCTCCCTCAAGTAGCCAACACAGATGGATCCTGACTGCAACCGACTATTTCACCAAATGGATAGAAGTTGTCCCTACCAGAAGTACTTCTCACAAAGTAATTATCAGCTTCCTGGAAGATCTCATAGCTAGGTTTGGTTTCCCCAGCAGGATTTTCACTGATAATGCCTCTCCCTTTCGGTCTGAGCCTCTGATTAAATTCTGTGAACAGTTCAAGATTTCACTGATTCATTCCACTCCCTATTATCCTCAAGGGAACGGACTGGTAGAGTCCTCAAATAAAATCCTAATCAAGCTTGTGAAGAAGCTACTGGAGGACAATAAAAGGGCCTGGGACTCAAAGCTCAATTTTGCTCTTTGGGCTGATCGGGTGACAACCAAGAAATCCCTGGGCATCTCACCTTTCCAACTTGTTTATGGAATAGAGGTCGTGTTCCCTATTCAACTCACCTTATCTGTGGCTAAATTCCTCCAGGACCTTGAAGGAGAACCTAAACATGTGCTCAGAAGGATTCATTAGATGGTGGAAGTGCAACAGATCAGAGAACATGTCATGAACAGAGCCTATACTCACTAGCAGAAGATCAAATAGGCCTTTGACAGGAAGAGCAAAAAGAAAGAATTCGAACAGGGTGATCTGGTGCTAAAATGGGATGCACCCAGGCAGGAAAAGGGCAAACACAGTAAATTCGACGCCCTATGGTTCGGGCCTTTCAAGATCCTTGAAGTATTTTGAAACAACACCTACAGGTTGCAGGATCCGGAAGGCAAAGAAGTTTTCAATGGCCCAGTAAATGGGAATTTATTAAAAAAATGTTTTCTGTGAACCACGGTTGGCTCTTTTTGTTTTGTTTTGTAAATATTGTTTCTGTTTTTGTTTTTTGGACTAATAAATGACTCCATAGCCCAATAGCAAAGGCACCGAATCTGCAAAAGAATTCTTAGAGCATCATAGGGACAACTCTATCCCCCATGGAGCCAAATGTTAGTGATATTTCTTGTAAGGGGGGTTAGAATGCAAAAGTAGGGGTTTAAAACCCACTTGTCCTAAGTTTTGAACGCAAGTGCGCCCGTGGTAAGCGCCAAGCAAGTCCGAGTGGCGACGATTCGCGCTCTCGGATCGACGGTGCATATGGGATTCCGGACCCCCCTGCCTTTCTACCTTTAAGTGGAGCGG
>SNQJ01S0006915.1:217031-233986 GCA_010110895.2 Picea sitchensis | reverse complement strand
ATGTGGGGCCCTCTTTCTTGTCGTGTCACCTTTCCATCCGTCCATCCCCCCTCTTCTATTTATGTGGTCCATCCCACATGTCATCACCCACTTACCACTCACCGCATGACCCGTTCCCTTCCATGTCAACCTCCCACTAAGGGTGTGTCCATTATGTGTCATCTCCCGTCCCCTACACTTATTCCTTTTGCCATGTGTCTCTCCTATAACCTCTCTCGTCCCCTCATCTTTTCAGGCCTCGCCCTCTTAGTCCGACGCCACCACTCCTGTCATGCTCCCCATCCTTCGTGCTGGCCTCCACGCCTGTTCTTCAAGCCATTCAGTTATTCCAGGTGGCAGCGCGAGGAGTCCTCCACATCCCAAAGTGCTGAGTTGGCCAGGTCGTCTTCAATCCCCATGAAGCAGTTATTGAGGCGGTTGGTGGTGGTTAGACATCGTCTCCGCCATAATGGGAAAGTCCAACAATGAATTAAAGGCACGTCGATTTGCCGATGAAACTATCAGAAGATCGATCACGTCTGCCATAAGTTGCATGACCATTCAAAGATTGCAGCTGCAGATTGTCAGAAGCCATGCAGACGCAAAGCTTTTAATGCTACGTCTCGATTTTGTTGTTGTTGCTAGTTTGAGTATATGAAGGCGTTTTCACCATTTTTGTATCTATCTATGGTAGAGATGAGCTCCCGACTGTAAAGTTTCAACAACTATTCTGGTTTCCAGGTTATGCCTCTGTGTTTGAGATTTCTTGTTTTATGACAAACAATCCTCCTTTTTCATCTATGTTTCATCTCATGCCAGAGAGTTCATGATCGAATGATTCGCGTGGATTGTTTCAATTATGTTATGATAAAGTATTTGTTGTGACATTATTATATTCTCTGGTCTTCTGTGTTTGAATGTAAAAGGATCTTGCATTCAGATGCTTTCTTCTCCAGTCTGTTACAAACCTGATGTTTATGATAGACCTTCGCACTCTTCTCATGCAAGTCTTCCCCCTACTCACCCTTTATTGCAACTCACTGTTCGAAGTTTATCAAGACCTCACTCGTCTATGCATGTCTGGCCTAGTTTCTGAGTTGAAATGATATCGTTCTGTGTTTTCCTCTGTTTGATCACCCTTTTAAACAAATCGTGACATTAAACTGATGGGTGTCAGGCTCTGCTCCTGCAAGCAATCCAGGAGTGACTTCTGACGCTAACAATTGGTCAATCCGAAAGGTACTACGACAAACTCGTAATGCCCAAACCAAGTTCGAAAGGAAATTTTTGTGATATCACCTTCCTTAATCCTTAACTGATGATACCTGGATTGCAAATCAATCTTTGAGAATACCGCTGCCCCTTTGATCTGATAAAAGAGGTCATTTATTCATGGCATTAGGTACCTATTTTTCACTCTAGCACGGTTCAAGTCCCTATAATCTATACACAGTTGTAAGGAACCATCCTTCTTCTTCACAAAAATTATTGGTGCACCCTAAGGTGAGACACTGGGCCTTATTAGCCCCAAGTCCAGTAACTCTTTCAACTGCATTTGCAACTCACAAAGTTCTGGCGCTGTCATCCGATACGGAGTCTTGGAAATTGGTTCTGCACTAGGTGTAATCTCAATAGTAAAATCGAGCTCCCTCTCAGGAGGTAACCCTAGTAACTCGTTCAGAAAAACATCCTTAAATTCTAACGATACTGGGTACTGATCTAAGGAGGGTCCTTTCCTTTCATTCACTGCTTCAACAAAATAAATTCGAAACCCTTGCATCATGCACCGTTTAACTTTCATAGTTGAGATAAAGCATAGAGACACCCATCTCCGTACACCGTGGATCTCTACTAGTCTTCCTTCATCATCGACACAAAGCACCCTTTTTGCGAAACAATCTACCAAATCTCGATGAGCTTCTAACCAATCCATTCCAATGATTAGGTCATATTCCCCAAGAGCAGTGACATATACCTTCAACCTGGTAGTACACACTCCCAGGTCTACTATACAATTGTTGACGCTAGGTCCTACTGCTTTTTTTTCCCCTGAAGCCATCTCAACTTGTTTAAAGTCATCGTGCTCGTAGGCTGCCAAACCACTCTTTTCTAATGCAGATGGTGAAATGAAACTATCCGTAGCACCAGAATCAAATAAAATCTTAACATTGATATGATTTAGCGTACGTGACGACTCCACCACCATGGATTGATGTTCTTCCTGGGGATTATTAACCACTGCATAAATCTGGTGGTTTCTACTGGCTGTTCCCATTGGGGCCTTTCCTTCTCTATGCACGAATCTTGATTGTAACTCTGGGCAATCATGTTGGTAATGGGGGCCTCCGCACCCCCAACAGGTAACATGAGATTGAACCTGCGCACTGTTCTATGAATTTCTCTTAAATGAGTTCCTTCCCTTGGAACCCCTTCCCCTACTAGCTGCTCCCTGAGATGGCCATGGACCTGCCTCTGTCGTTGGTGATGAACGGGATGCTGAACTTGTTGCCATTGAAATCCCTGTGACTATTGTCCTTGGTGCGACTCTATTACCATATGGAGCTAGCCTTCAGCCCCCTCCCCTGGGAAATGTCCTAGGGGCCTTCCCTACGAATCCAGGATGATGCAAAAAGGTCGGTCTCATACCTCTGGTTAAGTTCATGTGTTCCTGCACACAACGTGCATTCTCCACAGCTTCTGCTACTGAAGACGGTTTCCACATCCGCACCATAGCACTTATCTTAGGGTTTATCCCATTGATGCAGGAGCATCTCAAGCGAGCCAGTGCAAAAGAAAAAGAGAGTTGGACAAGTGCCATCACAGATTTTGAAATTACCTTGAAGTTGATGCACAATCTTAAATGAAGTCATTAAGAAGAAGCGCACTTGTAAAATGTAAACGGACCTTGATCCATTTTCTCTCGTCCTTAGTAGGTAGAAGGCATTTATAGTAGTTAATGCAGGTAGATAGAATTGAATGTTAGATTACATAGTTTTAGAGCGCAAGAGGGAAACGAGATATAGACACCCTCATTGTGTATTGTAACATAAGCATGCAAAATTATTGAGGAGAGCATAGAGGATAATAAGAGAGCTATGTAGCAGACTCCATGTATAGAAGTTATGAATTAATACAAAGAAAGTTGTAATTCAGACTCATGGTGTTCATATATTCTTTGTGTATGCATCTTTGAATGTTATGCTCATGAATGTTTTACTCTTTTTGTCATGCAATTTCTTTTATGATATGTATGAATGATTTCTTGTTGAATGTTTGAAATCTGAGAAGAAAGGGTGATGGAATGAGTTTCAATTGTTTCTCTATATGAGCAACAGTCCCTGCAAAGAGTGCAGTTGAAGTGTCCGCAAGGAGTGCGTCGACAAAGTATTTAGAGATTTTTCTCTGGAATCTCAGAAGAGATAACTTTTGTTCTCATTTCTACAGAAGTGCAGACAGGAACAAGAGTCGTGCAAGGAGTGTGCAGGCTGAGTGAAGCCTCAGGGATGCGAACCTGAGTGAAAAGTTTAGAGACTGCTGCTGCAAAGACTCTGCCAGTCGAAGATTTTCAACACTTGGAAGTGGTTGAAAGTCTGCCGCAAGGATTGCGCGCAAGAAGTTCTAAAAGACTTGAAGTTGGAGAAAGTTCAGAAGGATCTGAAGTCTTCAAAGGTCATTGAAGGCATAGTGACGAGGGACCGCAGGAGGACGAGCTCTCAGAGGAAGAGACAGACAGTCGAAATTCTTTGTGGAGAATCTTCGAAGTCTCGTGAATTGTCAGATCTCATAGAGAAGCAGGGGAGTTATGGTGAAAGCGTCAAATAATTCTAATCTTAGGAGGAGTAGGACCATAGATACAAGCCACAAGGGTCATTGGATTTACACACGGATACTTATATCGGGTTTTCATGGATAGAAGTCCCATAAACCTTGCAACGGGAATCGTGATATTCTGAAATGTGAAGTCCCGAAAGATAAGAAGATTTGTGTGGTCCACGGAGGAGTCAGTAAGTGGAAAGGTGGCGTATTGTTGATACAGAGTCAAACTCCATTTACCGTTTCGGAGAATCGTGGAGTAAAATTATGAAACCTTTGCATTAGGATTCACAATATCGCGAAGTCCGAAGTGTCAATGGAGCGAAAGGACTGTTGAAAAGTCAAATCTCGTGAGTGTATCGGAGTTTCGACAAATCGGGTTTTGGGAATCGGGGGAACAAGCTGCTTGACATCGTGATTGCCTAAATCGCGATAAGGAAAATCTTGAAAGGAAAGAGGAGGTTCAGTGACGACTGTTTTGGGTTTCATGGATTCGAGAGACCAACGCTCGACCTACGGACTCACAAAATTGCGAAATACGATCTCCCAAGTGTAAAGAGGGGATCTCGTGAGAGGCTTTTGTGGGAGTAGATTTCCTGATAGGGAAATAGAAGAGTCATTTTAGAGTTCTTCGGGCCAGTGGAAAAGGAAAGATCCTGTGTTGACGTGGACCTTTCGACCTGCGGGTTGTGGAGGGAGCGTGTGTTGGCGTCAGTTTGGTATCAGAGCTCAGAAAGGTTCTTTTCTTTCTATAGCAGAGAAGATAAGATATTTCACCATGTCACCAAGGAGAAGGGACAGGCAAACATCCAATCCACCAGAGGATAGGGAAATGCTGCGAAGAAGAGGCAGGCAGATGACTGATCCAACTATGGAGAGAGAGATGCATGATCTACGAGCTAGACTCGAAGACATGGAGACAGCCCAAAGACATACAGTCAGTGCTGGGGATCTAAGTGATTCCGAAAGTGAGATTGAGGTTGAACGTGAAGAATAACTTGTAGCTAAAGATGCAGCAAACGAACGTTTGATCAAGGCTATTGCAAGAATGGGTGCAAAAGAGAAGATGGACATTCCAGTTTATGAGGGAAATATGGATGTAGAGGAGCTTCTAGACTGGATTAGAGATCTAGACACATAATTTGACTATGAATATGTCGAGGAAGACAAGAAAGTCAAGCATGTTGTCACAAGATTAAAGGGACATGCGACATTGTGATGGGATGAACTACAAGTTGACAGACGCTGCAAGGGCAAGCAGAAGATCAAGAGTTGGGATAGAATGATCACGAAGATGAAGGTGAAATTCATCCCCAGATATTACTAGATTACTTTGTTTATGAGGATGCAAAACCTGAGACAAAAGATGATGACAGTGAAAGAATACACTGAAGAATTCTACAGGATGAACATCAGGGTAGGTCATCAGGAGAGCGATGATGAAAAGGTTGCCAAATACATGAATGGATTGAGATATGATATCCAGGATGAGATGAGCATGGTAACCATCCGAATGGTGGAAGATGCTTATCAAATGGCTCTGAAAGAGGAAGATAAGCTGAGCCGAAAGCAGAGTCAGAGAGGTCGAGGCAGAAGTCATCCCAAAGGCAAATTAGTTGCCCAGGATAAATATCAGAAGCCCAAGGAGGATTGGAAGAAACCTCTGACTCGAACTGAGAGAGGTGGAAGTTCACAGAGAGTGGAATATGCTAAACAAAGAGGGCAACATACTGAGCAGAGGGGATATTATGCTGATAATAACTCTTTTCCTCGTACTAGAGGTAGGGGAAGAGGAAGAGGTGGAGTAATAACATGCTTCACGTGTGGAAAGAATGGGCACAAGTCTTATGAGTGTCCAGACAAAAAGAAGGAGAGTGGTGAAGCTCACATCGTCGAAGCACAAAGGCGGGATGTTGAGGCAGAAGACGTTGAAGGGGGAATAACATTGATGATGCAAAAAGCTCTTTTGACACTAGAGAAGGAGGTGGAGAGTTCAGTCCAAAGAACCAGACTTTTCCAGACTGCTTGCAAGACCAAGGATAGGGTATGCAAGGTCATTGTAGACAGTGGTAGCACATATAATCTCATTCTATAGATATGGTAGAAAAGATGGAGCTGGAGACGATTGATCATCCAAGCCCATACAGAATTTCGTGGCTACAAAAAGAAAATCAGGTAACTGTCACTAAAAAGTGTTTAGTTGAATTCAAGATAGGAGGATATAATGATAAGATATTATGTGATTTTATCCCTATGGATGTTTTCCATCTATTGTTGGGTAGACCATGGAAATATGACAGGAATGTGATTCATGATGGGAGAATGAACACATACACCCTAGAGAAGAATGGGAGAACACACATGTTGCTTCCAATCAAGGATAAGGAGGTGAAAACGGAAGTAAGAAACACAATACTTCTCATGAGTGGGAAGGAACTTCTTACAGAGGTTAAGAATAAGGAGGATCCACAATTCATTGTGGTTAGGAAACCGAAGATTGTTTTGACCAACACAAGAGTGGATGATTTACCAGAGGAAGTTCAGGAACTAATGGAAGAGTTCGCTGATATATTAGTGGATGAATTAACTCATTCGTTGCCACCAATTAGAATCATGAGTCATCATATTGATCTCATACCAGGAGCCGGTTTACCAAATAAAGTCGCGTATAGATTGACACCGCAAGAGAATGCCGAGGTTAATAGGCAAGTCCAACAGTTGTTGGACAAAGGTTTGGTCAGGGAAAGCTTGAGTCCATGTGATGTTCCAATAGTACTCAGTCTGAAGAAATACGGAGGCTGGAGGATGTGTACTGACTCGAGGGCGATTAATAAGATAACCATCAGGTACAGATTTCCATTTCCAAGGATGGATGATCTGATGGATTGCTTAAGTGGAGCAAAATTATTTTCAAAAATTGATTTGAAAAGCGGTTATCATCAAATTCGCATGAGAGAAGGTGATGAGTGGAAGACAACATTCAAGACTAACGAAGGATTGTATGAATAGCTTGTTATGCCATTTGGCTTAACAAATGCGCCAAGTACCTTCATGAGGTTGATGAACGAAGTCCGGAGGGAGTTCATCGAGAAATTTTTCATTGTGTATTTGGATGACATACTAGTTTTCAGTAAAACAGTGGCAGAGCATCTGAAGCATTTGGCTACATTGATGCAGAGGTTACAGGAGGAGAAGCTATTGATAAACATGAAGAAGTCCTCATTCATGAAGACAAAGCTCATTTACTTGGGATTTGTTATTTCTACAGATGAGTTGAGGATGGATCCAGATAAGGTGGAGGTAATCAAGAATTGGCCATCACCGAAGAACATATTTGAGGTGAGAAGTTTTCACGGATTGACTAGTTTCTACCGAAAGTTCATTAGGAATTTCAGTGGAATTAGCGCAGTGATGATGAATACAGTGAAGAAAAGACACAATTCTTTTCATTCGATTGAATAAGATGAGACAATTTTTAATCTGTTGAAGAGGAATATTATGAACAACCAATTTTGGTGTTGCCGGATTTCCGAAAGACATTTCAAGTGAAATGCGATGCAAGTGGATTTGCAATCAGGGCAGTCTTGAGTCAAGAAGACATGCCAATAGCATACTTTTACGAGAAGCTGAATGAAGCGAAAGTGAAATACTCCACTTATGATAAGGAGTTTTATGCTATCATCCAGGCATTGAAGAAATGGAGGCATTACTTGATCCCGAAAGATTTTGTCTTGTATAGTGACAATCATGCATTGCAGTTTGTGACTCAAAAAGAGAAGTTGAATCAGAGACATGTTAAATGGCTTGAGTATATGCAAAATTTCACTTTTGTGATTAAACATATTTCTGGTACTACTAACAAAGTTGTTGATTCTTTGAGCAGGAAGTGTTTGTTGTTGTAGGAGTTCAAAGTTAAAACGTTGGGTTTTGATGATCTTAGGGACATGTACGCAGATGATCAGGATTTTAAGGAAGCATATGAAGCAACTGAGAATCCATTTCTCAGAGATAGAAGCCAATGGATAGAATACATGATCGAGGAAGGATTACTATTTAAGGGTAATCAACTGTGTATTCTGAAATTCTCCATGAGGGAGAATCTGCTGAAGGAGAAACACAGTGGAGGATTGGCTGGACACTTTGGTCATGAAAAGATGTTTGCAAAATTGAATGAGTCGTATTTTTGGTCGGGAATGCGAGCAGACGTCAAGAGATTCGTGGACAGATGCAGAATTTTCCATCATTCGAAGGGAAGGGGACAAAATGTGGGGTTTTATCAACCATTGCCCATACCAGAAAAGTTGTGGGATGTAATCAACATGGATTTCATATTGGGGTTGCCAAGAACACCAAGAGGTTATGATTCAATCTTTGTGGTGATGGATAGGTTTTCCAAGATGGCACACTTCATTCCATGTTATAAGACCAGTGACGCAACTCACATTGCGAATCTATTTTTCAAAGAAGTCATTCGACTTCATGGCTTCCCAAGGAGCATAGTTTCGGATCGAGACATTAAATTCATGGGACACTTATGGAAAACCTTATGGAAGAAGCTGGGAGCTAACTTGTCATTCAGTTCAGCTTATCATCCTCAGACGGATGGACAGACAGAAGTAGTGAACAAAAGTCTGGGAGACTTGCTAAGGAGCCCGGTGACAGAACACCATAGCCAGTGGACCACATATTACCACAGGTAGAATTTGCGTATAATGACTCAGTTAACAAGAGCACAGGGAAGTTTCCATTTCAAGTTGTCTATGGCATGCAGCCGAGAGGAATTTCTAAACTGAGGGATTCAAAACAGACTGCGAGTAGGAGCGCTAGTGCAGAATATTTCGCAGAGGTGATGAAGGAACTTCACAGTCCGGTGAAAGAGCGATTGCATAGTTCAAGCTAGGAATACAAGCGTAGAGCAGATCAACACAGAAGACAACTTCAGTTTGAGGTTGGTGACTTGATTCTGGCACATTTGAGAAAGGAAAGGTTCCCGAGAGGAACATATAATAAATTGAAGATGAAGAAAATTGGACCATGTAAGGTCTTGAAGAAATTTGGGGCGAATGCTTATGAGATTGAATTACCCGATGGGATCGGAATTTCTCCGATATTCAATATCTCAAATTTGTACCCATATAAGGCTGAGGAAACAGGGACAGGAAATGAGCATCCAGTGATCCAGTGGAAAAAGAAGATGTCGATTGTAGATAAGTCGTAGATGGAGCGTATAATGGACAAAAGAGTGAGAAAGAAGACTAGGCAGAAAGAACACTTTGAATATTTGGTCAAGTGGAAGGGCCATCCAGTTGAATATGCCAGTTGGGAGAATGAAGCGGAGATCCAAAAACATGGACACACCATGCGTGAGCTCATGGATAGGAGCCCATGAAATTTTTCAATATTGATGCCAACGCATGCTCCCTCCACAACCCGCAGGTCGGAAGGTCCACGTCAACACAAGATCTTTCCTTTTCCACTGTCCCGAAGAACTCTAGAACGACTCCTCTATTTCCCTATCATGAAATCTACTCCCACAACAACCTCTCACACGATCCCCTCTTTACACTTGGGAGATCGGATTTCACGCTTTCGCGAGTCCGTAGGTCGAGCTTTGGTCTCTCAAATCCCCGAAAAGTCGGCACTGAACCTCCTCTTTCCTTTTGGGATTTTCCTTATCGTGATTTCGGAGATTGAGATGGCAAGCATCTTGTTCCCACAATTCCTGAAACTTGATTTTCCAAAACTCCGATACACTCGCGAGCTTTGACTTTTCAACGATCCTTTCGCTCCATCGACACTTCAGACTTCATGATATCACGAATCCTAATGCAAAGGTTTCAAAATTTTACTCCACGATTCTCCGAAACGGTAAATGGAGTTTGACTCCGTATCAACAGTACGCCACCTATCCACTTGATGACTCCTCTGTGGCCCACACAAATCTTCTTATCTTTTGGGACTTCACATTTCGGAATATCGCGATTCCCGTTGCAAGGATTACGGGACTTCTATCCACGAAAACCCGATACAAGTATCCGTGTGTAAATCCAACGACCCTAGTGGCTTGGATCTATGGTCCTACTCCTCCTGAGATTAGAACCCTTCGATGCTTTCACCATAACTCCCCTGCTTCTTTATGAGATCTGACGATTCACGGGACTTCGCGTATTCTCCAGCGAGAATTTTGACCGTCCGTCTCTTCCCCTGAGAGCTCGTCCTCCTGCGGTCCCTCATCACTATGCCTTCAATGACCTTTGAAGACTTCAAATCCTTCTGAAATTTCTCCAACTTCTAGTCTTTTAGAACTTCTTGAATGCACTCCTTGCGGAAGACTTTCAACCACTTCCAAGTTTTGAAAACCTTCGACTGGCGCACTCTTTGCAACAACAGTCTCTAAACTCTTCACTCAGGTTCGCAACCCTGAGGATTCACTCGCCCTGTGCACTCCTTGCACGGCTCCTGTGCCTGTCTGCACTTCTGTGGAAATGAGAACAAAAGCTATCTCTTCTGAGCTTCCAGAGACAAATATCTGAATACTTTGTCGATGCACTCCTTATGGACACTTCAACTACACTCCTTGCAAGAACTCTTGCTCAGATAGAGAAATAATTGAAACTCATTCCATCACCCTTTCCTCTCAGATTTCAAAAATTCAACAAGAAATCATTCATACATAGCGTAAAAGCAATTTCATGACAGAAAGAGTAAAAAATTCATGAGCATAACATTCAAAGATGCATACATAGAGAATATATGAACACCATGAGTCTGAATTACAACTTTCTTTGTATTAATTCAGAACTTTTGTACATGGAGTCTGTTACACAAATCTCTACTTCTCCTCTATGCTCTCCTCAATAATTTTGCATGCTTATGTTACAATACACAATGAGGGTGTCTATATCTCGTTTCCCTCTTGCGCTCTAAAACTGTCTAATCTAACATTCAATTCTATCTACCTGCATTAACTACTATAAATTCCTTCTACCTACTAAGGACGAGAGCAAATGGATCAAGGTCCTTTTACATTTTACAAGTGCGCTTCTTCTTAATGACTTCATTTAATATTGTGCATCAACTTCAAGGTAATTTCAAAATCTATGCTAGCACTTGTCCAACTGTCTTTTGCTTTCGCGCTGGCACACTTGAGATGCTCCTGCATCACCCATACACAAAGCATTCTACCTGTCGTTGGTCATTATCCATGTATGAAACATATTTGACCAATTCCATAAACCTGATCTCATGTTCTTCTATGGTTATATTTACCTATACTAAGGCATGAAATTCTCCTACCTATTGTTCCTCATAGTAAGCTGGTAGATATTTTCTTCGGAACCTCTCCTCGAAAAGTTCCCAAGATATGGTGTCTAGGATAAGATGCAGTTTCCTTTCCAGGTTGCCCCACCAGTTCAAGGCACTGTCTCTCAACTAAAAAATCACTATCTTTGCCTTTGAAGTGGATGCATAGTCCCTTAAGGCAAAACACCTTGTCATGCCTTCCAACCATGCTTCTGCACGTTCACTGGCACGACCCCCGGAAAACTATGGAAGTTTGATCTTCTGTAGTTCTCTAGTGATGTCTTCAGGTGGAGGTCCTCCCCCTGAATCCATCGACGCTTTTGGATTACCCATTCCAGATGGTGGAGGCTCCACTTCGATCCCTTTTGTTTGATGCCCCTTTAAAGTCTCATTTATGGCCTCCAAAGAGCGCAGTATGAGAGCTAATTTAGGCAATGGTGGTGGTGGAGCTGGTGGTCCCTATGACGATGCCCCTCTGCCTCGATTTCCTTGAGTCCTAACCATCCTGTATGATTTAACCTGCATCAACCAAAGTTGGCAGGGTGAGTTCAAGGACATTTCACATTTGCGCAACTTAAACTAGAAAACAGGGTTAGGCGTAAGTTTTTTTTTACTTGTCTGTAAACATACATTACTCTCTTTAGGGGAGGTGGCTAGGTTAGGGTTAAAGCATCTAAGATTGATGTCTTCGCCTAAGAAAACTATCGACCCTCTCCCTGGTAGTTACGCTAGCACTGTACCATACTCACGACAGGGCATCAGATCCCTTATATGGTGGTTTCTATTATACCCCTATTCTACCTTGACTATTTCCCATAACATGCATCAAACTCCCGCTACTCTACAAGGAATTTTAACCTATAAATTATAAAGTTACAGTATTACATTCATTAATCAAGGGTATATATGTATTTTATTAATAATAATAGGTTTCAAACCCAATATTACCATTAAAGCTTTATAATGTTAATACGTTGTGCACAAAATGATCCCTTCTAGTCTTGGTGCGTGGCTTTGACTGGTGGAATGGAATGGAAGGGCATGGCACTTGGCTTGATGGTTGAGGGCATGGAACTCAATGCTTGGTTAACTTGGATAATGGGAGGTTATACTTCGGGATAGTACTTTGTTACTATTGATAATTAATTTATTTACATGTGAATTTATTTTGTAAAAGTGATATGTGTGGCGTGTTGGTGTTTGGTCATTTCTTAAGGCTTGGGCTTGGTGCATGGTCGTGGGTTCAAAACCCATGGACTCCAAACTTATATATATATATATATATTTAATTAACATTTTTTTTTTAACAAATTTTATACGATTTAAAAAAAAATGTAATTTTAAAGAAATTTTAAAAATAATAAAAAATTAAATAAGAGAAACTTTAAAGAAATAATAAAAAAATAAACAATTTTTTTTTTATTTGAAGTCGGTCATCCTGGGTGCATGAGGTCCATGTGCCCTCCTTCCTAGGTCTCTCATCCTCAACCCTAAATTACTCTCGCCTTTATCTCCTGGAACCCTAGCCTCACTCGACGCTTTTCATTCTCATTTTTTTTTTATGAAACGCTCTGCATAGGTGAAGGATGAGGACGACGGACATGGCCATCTCCCAGCTCAAATGACCCCATGTCCACGGTTACAAGGTCTGGAGAGTGCGTTATGTATAGTGGCGCGTTCCCTCTGCTCCTCGGTGGCTTGGTCTTGAACGCTGGATTGAATGTTGTGTTGTGTTGTGTGTTGGAATGCTGTCTTAGGCTCGACAGTTGTTCAAGGGCGCTGGATTGTTTGTTGTATGATATTGCATGAAATTTATTTTTTATTAAATAGTTAGGGTTTGGGTCTTAGGCCCAATATTACATATTTTTTTTTTTACACTTGAATGTAATCGCCCCTTGTGGGATCTCCTCCTCATGGTGCCTTTTGCGTTGGTGCAACTTGGAGAGTTGGTACTCATTTGAGCTCTTTTATTTTTTTAATTTCATTTGAGCCTAAAAAAGAAAGGAAATATTTTATTATTTCATTTCATATTCTGTAGAACTTGAATAGGTCTATATTTCGATTCTCATGGAGTAACGTGATATGTGGGAGACTTTGTCACTTGAACAGGTCTGATTCTGCAAATGTCATAGGGTAAGTAGTAGAGATATTTCTCAGGTTTTGGATCCAAATCATCTTTGCATTTTCGATTTTTGTTCCTGAGCCAAGGCGGTGTCCGTGCTCTATCAATTTCCTTGGCACTACTCCCTTCGCCTACTATATAGATGGATGCAGCACAAGGGGTGCGCGTAGCCACTCAGGTTTCTCACATCGCAGGCCTCCAAATGAATGGGTTTACACAACTATTTTTTTTTTACTCATAGTCACAGGCAGCCCTGCTCAGAAGTCGATCTCGAATCCCCAGTCAATGGTCATGGAGAGGCTCGAAAAGTTTTCCTCAAACCCTCTACGCAAAATATTATTTTTGACTATTAGTGAGGTCTCTCTTCTTTGGTCTCACATTCGATTATGAAGGTGGCCATTTGATTATTCCTTAGAGAGTAAGCCTCTAGCGCTTTGGGCGTTGGACTGTGTGCTGGTGTGCACTACCATGCGGGTGCATTGGCAACCCATCCTTTGGTTACCCGTGTGTGTTGGTGTGTTGTTGATGCTTGTGCGCCAACACTTGGTATTTGTGTGGCTTCATGCTTGGGTTCTTTGATTCACGTGTTGGATTGATGTTGACTTACCATGGCATGTACTCGACTGTTAGGTTCATGGAATTGGAGCTTGGTCTTCAAGCCCCTTCATGCAGTGCATGGGTTTTGGCCCTTGTGGGCTCCCTCCTCTCGATTTGCGCTCCATGTGGGCATTGCCTTGTGAATTGACTATCGATGCCTACTGTATCCTTGGCTCTTGGCTGTGTGATGAATTGTAAAGCTAAATTGGAGGTTGGAATTAAAAGGCAATATTTTATTATAATTTTTTTTTTTTTTTTTTTTTTTTTTTTGTTTTATACCATTACGCATTGAGCAATGTAAAGCCCTGTCGTGGGGTCCTCCTTTGACAACTTTGGTGCTTTATTTGCAGATTGTGTGGCCTAGTTCATGGCTTGCGAGATTGGTTCCTACACCTCCTCCCCGTCGCTTGGTTCAACCCTTAACCAGAATGTGATCGCAAACTCCTTATGAATGTTGAAAATCAACATTTTTTTTTTTTTATACTGGTAATGAAGCAATTTTTCTTTTAAAAAAAATAAATAAATAAATTAGCAAAAGAGAATCCAGCATTTTCATCAAAGACTGATGCGTAAGTGAAATTATTAAGCTCATCCAATCATAAAACGATGGCACCGACTTTTATTTGGGATTGGATTGAAGGGACAATGGTATCAATTTGGAAATTCATCCATCGATTTTATGTGGATTTGACTACACCAACTATTATTTAAATGCATAATTATAACTTGTATGGTGGCCGTGAGTGATCATTCTCCCTATCTTATCTATGTACATATTTTCACTTTTAGGGTAAGTTGTTTTATTTTTTTATAATTGGACATCATTGTACAGGGTTAGTTAGTAAATTTCGCAAGGCCATATGGGCACTCCCCATTACAGCTCCAACGACTTGATTTCCTCTTCTTTCAACTAGTTCCAGCTATTGGAATTCGAAACTCAAATTTCGAGTAGTGAACACGTATGCTACCCATTTTTTCTTGATGAATGCGCTTGGATTGGTTTGGCGCTTAGGTGTTAGGATAGGTCTAGTTTGGTTGTTGGGTGCCTTCTCTATGTTAGGGTTTGCAGGTTCATTTTTTTTTTGTTGTTTTCTCCTTGCTATATTTGGAAGGTCTGGGTTCCATTCCCATCGACCACCATATCCCATGGCTTTTACTCCTCTCTTTGGTTAACGCTTAGTATTTGGCGTTGGATTTGGTGCTATGTGTGTTATGTTCGTTTTCTCTTGTTTGTGCCTATTTCCATATTGTTTACTATTATGTATGCTACCTTGTAATGGTTTCCAACCTACTTGGTTCCAAGAGCTATTATTATTATTATTTTTTAACTAATTGTTTGTTTAATTGAAGCAAGTGTTAAAATTCACTTAATACTTCCACTGTGTATAATATTATACTACTTTACTTTCAAATGGGCATATTGTTTATATATAGATCGATGTAAATAAAAAAATGTGTTTTTGGCTTGTAGGCTAGGTGGACGTGGAGCTTGGAGCTCATATTTTCATCTAAATAAAGGGTTTTAGGGTCCCTTTTTCTAGGGTTGTTTCTTTCAATATATAATTACCCTATACAGTTTATTCAGGGTTTCAATATAACTATTAGAGGTTTTTTTTTTTTTTTTTTAATTTCAGGGTTGGAACAGTTCCATTCCTGAACTGTCCTTCTTACATGCGGGTAGGTGGGTAGGCCCTGGTCTAAGTTTTTAAACCAGGGCTCTGATACCATGTGTAAGGTCTCTGTCCCCATAGAGCCTTATAAAATAGAAGATAAAATTAAATAATGAAGAAATTATATCATGTACAATTAAATCATCAATGTATAATCATTTATTATTCAACATAAATTAAATTTATTAACAACATGAAAGTAAATTTAATTAAAAACCACATAACACATAAAATTCATGAAATTCATACCTTTGTCTGATGTTAATTCCCCAATCTCCAATTGTCCTCTCCGTTTCTCTTCCCGAACTCTGCCCAAAACTGAATCTTTCCTCCTTTCCAGCTAGGAACAGAGCCTGTCCGACTCCCTAGCTCTAGGATTTCGTGAGGATTCCTTTCCCATGAGCCTAAAACTCCCAGCAACCTAGTGCACCCCTGTAAGAGTCCACCCAAACTTCCAAACCAGAAAATATCAAACCAACAAACACATATAGTCCATAATCTCCAAATGTTGCTTTCTTCCCCGCAAATTCCCAAAAGGTCCTTCTCCCGAATGCCTCTACCCACTCATATCCTCCCCCATTCACCTATGCCACCCACCTTATCCCTCCATTTAATACCTTATCCCTCCATTCAATACCTCATCCCTCCATTCAATACCCTATCCATCCATTTAATGCCTTATCCTTCATACGTTTAAGTTTTCTAATAAATAAATTAAAATTATTAAGCCTTTAATTCTTTACCCAAACCTTAAATGTGTTAATTAATCAACATATATTAAACAATTAATAATTAATTAATATTATTAATAACTAATCATTATTTAACTAATACACACTAGGACGGTTAATTATTTAATTAACTATACTTGATAAACCTTATGCAACTATTTAACTAGGGTTGTTACAGTTCCCCACAGAAAATATTCATTGAATTGATTTGAAACTATTACAAAACATACTACAAACTGCACCCTAACCAACACATTTGGTCTGACTGAATTTTAATCTGTTATGAATAAGTTGCGACGTTTTTACCCGAAACACATGTTTTTGACTAGTTTCAGAACCAGCCACAAACCCTATTTTCCATGGAGTGTAACTCCCAAAATAAAACCATCCACAAGCTAAATTGTTTACCATAGATACTTGGGTATGTTTTATTAATGTCATAGCAATTTCACAGTCTGAATCATTAAAGAAAAAAGGTTATAGCGAAAATGGTGAGATGACCTGTAAATAACATACCTTAGAAAGCATCATCAAAAGAATTTATCCTCTCTTCAATTTCAGCCCTCTTTTCTTCACCTTCCTTAAGAAATTCGGCTTATATATCTTTGGTTACCTCAATCACCTATAGATATTCAATATTCTCAAGTGTTCCACACCAAAAATGCTCAAGAAGCTCTCACAAGAATCTCTCCATCAATACTCCAAAAGATATTCTCACAAGAAGCTCTCCATTGATCCACA
>SNQJ01S0006915.1:190374-217021 GCA_010110895.2 Picea sitchensis | reverse complement strand
ATACGGTGTCCGGGGTAAGATGCAGTTTCCTTTCCAGGTTGCCCCACCAGTTCAAGGCACTGACTCTCAACTGAAAAATTGTTATCTTCGCCTTCGAAGTGGATGCATAGTCTCTTAAGGAAAAACACCTTGTCATGACTTCCAACCATGCTTCCATGCATTCACTGGCGCGACCCCTGGAAAACTCCGGAAGTTTGATCTTCTTCAGTTCTCTAGTGATGTCTTCGGGTGGAGGTCCTCCCCCTGAATCCCTCGATGCTTCTGGATTACCCGTTCCAGATGGTGGGGGCTCTACTTCGATCCCTGTTGGTTGTCGCCCCTTTAAAGTCTCATTTATGGCCTCCAAAGAGCGCAATATGAGAGCTAGTTCAGGCGATGGTGGCGGCGGCACTGGTGGTGTTGGCAGTGCCTGTGACGATGATCCTATGCCTCGATTTCCTCGAGTCCTAACTATCCTGTATGATTTAACCTGCATCAACCAAAGTTTTCAGGGTGAGGTCAAGGACATTTCGCATTGCGCAACTTAACTAGAAAACAGGGTTAGGAATAAGTTTTTTTTTAACTTGTCTATAAACAAACATTACTCTCTTTATGGGAGGTGGCTAGGTCATGGTCAAAAGATTCTAAGCTTGGTGTTTTCGCCTAAGGAAAATACTGACTCTCTAGCATGTCATAAACACATTTAACCTATGATTACTATCATGGTGCAATGTAGTATGGTCTTTAGTGAAAGCTCTATACTCGGTGGATAGGTCGCCGAATAAAAACCTGTCCGCTCCAACAAAATTTAATCAAATCCAAAATAAATTTTATTCGAATCGTATGTTATGTTAATTATACTTTGTAATTAATTAGTCATTTAATTAATTAATCATTCTTATTAATCCTTTAATCATTTAATTAATTAACCACTAGTCATTCAATCCAGTAATCAATATTTAATTAATATTATTAATGCTTGTAATAAAGTTAAAATTTGAAATTTAATATATTTTTTTTTTTAAATTGGAATTAATCATTCTAAAATTTAAAATACAATTAAAACAAGTAATTATAATACAATTTTAATAGTCAATGTAATTTAAAACAAATAAAATAAATAACATAAATAATAATAATAATAATAATAATAATAATAATAATAATAAAATATCTAAGGTCGGGCAGTGGGTCCTCGCATGAGTTCCACGTGCCCCCTCCCCCTGGCGCTCTTCCCTTAACCCTAATATCCTCCTTTTATCTCTTCAAACCCTACCCTTCTCCTCTTTCCATTTCCTTTTTTTTCTTTGAAGCGTTCAGGGTGAAGGATGAGATTGGCAGCCATGGCCATCTCCCTGCTCAGTTGACCCTGGTATCCTCGAGTTACAGAAATGGAGGGAGCGTCGAGCATAGTGGCGCATTCCCTCTATTCCTCAATGGCTTGGCATTTGACTTGGGCGTCGGCTTGAACTTGTCTCTTCTAGATTTCTTGTCAATTTTCTGAACTTGTCTAGCAATTTTCTGAACAGGTTTGTTATTTGTTTGTTGGGTTCGTGGAGTCAAGGGTTCCATTCCCATTGATTTCCATAACCCATAGATCTCTTCTTTTTTTGTCTCTGTGTCTGTGTTTTTTTTTTTGTCTCAAGTATTGAAGAAGAAGAAGCAACCAAAGGAGAACAGTAAAACCCTCAAATCCCTACGCCTGTTTCATTGCATTTGCTCTGAAAACATGGATGATAGCTGCGATGGAGGTGATGGTGTAGTTGACACAGAGTGGTCATGCTACAGGGATGATGACATTATACAACAACAGAACGCCATCCAGTCCGAGGAAGCCCTTAAAATCCCATTCATTGGCGACAAGGTAAGATTCTCAAAGACCAAAGCTCAAACCCTAATTCTGCATGATAAGAGATGATTTATGTTTTGTTTTCCCCATGGTGATTCGATCTCGCGACCGCGCTCTTGGAAAATGCAGTTCTTCCCTTAATTGTAATTTTAGGGTTTGTATTTGTTTTGATACCCTAGACTAATTAAAACAGGCCTCAGATGTAGATGTTATTCTTTCTGTAGCCCCATTTAGGCAGTGCCATTATTTCTGTTGTGGGTGATATGTATCCCTCGCAGAGAACCAGGTTTTTGAAATCATGTTTTACTTTTTAATATTTCCCAAGAAAAGTTCAGGGTCTATTTTAGCTAGATTTGTTTTTCACCCAACATCGGGGAATTTCACATCTTTCTGAAAAATATGAGATCATTATTTCTTTTAGTGCCTTTTAAGTGTACCCACTCTTTTCACCTATAACAACTATTTTAATTTTTTTTCCTGACCTGGTTACGATCTTATAGAAAACTTTGTTTGGAGAATGTGGGCTCTGTGGTGGAATTTTTGCAATGTTCTAAAAATCGTTCAATGCACTTGGGTTCTGTCATCTTGTCTGGACTCTGTTGTGTTAAAAGTGATTGCAGGGCCATTTTAATTGATCTACCAAAATATGACACATGATGATTATAAACCTGGTTGTGACTTTGCAAGGGAGAGTGGATTTATCACTATTAGTTCATTTCATATTTGGTTGTGTTTATTGCGGAGAAGCTGTATGGATTAGGTCATAACTACTAGATGGGGTGGAGGATGTCTTATGGATGACGCAATTCATCCTTTATCCAAGACTTATATCTATAGTTTACTTATTCATTTATTTCTTGAAGGAAGAAGAAGCAAGGGGAACTTTTCTTTGTGGAGTTCACCATCTACAGCTATATCTGGCCATATATATGGAAAACAATGTCACCATCTTGTTGAATGTATTTCAATTGTATTTTGTCTGCATTTCAGGCAAATTTTGGCAATGTTTCATGCATAGTCGGTCATATTTTGGATGTATACTTTTGTATATCCTTTGTATTTGGTTTTTTTCAGATGCAGGTTTATTCAGTACAATATTTGTATGTTTATCTGTACGTGTATATGGTTTGGTAACTCTGGTATTGAAATGTTGACTGTCTGCACATTTTCCCTATTTACAAAAAAATTTTATTCCTTTGCATAGCTTTAGAAGAGATGGGACCTCTCTTTGGACAAGGGAATTGTAATAAAGTATATCATGTCTGGGGATATTTATTTTTTTATCTACGAGCATGATATTTGAGAAGCCTCTACAATTGTTGTGATTGTGATGGTGAAATTGCAAAATGGGATTTTTAAGATGAAAGGGAGATGTTACTATTTGTGATGCGGAGTAGATCTTCTCCTCTTGGTTGTTCTCTCTCCTAACAAATTTACTTGATGCCTTCCAACACCTTGCACAAATGGCCAGTGGCAAGGTTTCTCTGCCTCACTCATTGTGGAAGTTTTCTCTCCAAGAATCAATAGGCGTAATATAAAAAAATTGAGAATTGCAAATAGATTAAGTTGAAGGAAAACAAACAGAAATTTATTGAAGAGGGGCCAAAATCTTAGCAAACCTTCAGTCTGTTATATTCCAAAAAACTTATCCAGTTTACATCCATCTTACCTCTTTTGGACATATCCATAAGTTCTTCAATTCATATGTACCAAAAAAAACTACTTATAATTTAAAAAATGCCAAAAAATGTTATTGTTATCTTTTCCATGAATTTTACAGATTGTTTCTATTTGCGGGGGATATTTTCAGGCAGGTTTTCAGGGTTGTTTACAGGACACATAGCTTAGCTTTCTATCCAGAGTCAAGAGGATTGGTGGTTAGGTGGGCCTTTGGTCCTAGATTTCAAACTAAGGCTCTGATACCATGTGTAAGAACCTAATTGAATTAAGGCTAATAAAATTCATAATTTTAAACATTAAGATTATTCAGCATAAGCAATAATAAATTTTATTTAGCATATAGGCAGTAGAAATTTAAATTTATGAACAACAATCTAATAAATTACATAACAACCACATAACATAACAAATTCATGAATATAGATACCTCTGATTCATGCTATTTTCCCAATATCCGACTGTCCTCTATGCTGCTTTGCCCAAAACTCTACCTGGTGCTCTGACCAAACCCTGCCCAAAATAGACTAACCACCCAGCCAACTAGGAGCAGCCTATCCAGCTCCCTAGCTCCAGGATTCCATGAGGATTCCTGGCCCCCGAGCCCGAAACTCCGAGAAACCTGGTGCCCCCTGCCACAGTTCACCCCAAACTCCAAACCAGAAAATATCCCCCAGAAAATATAGTCCTCTCCTGCAATAATGCTCCTCTCCCAAATTTTCATAATCCATTCCTGACAGCCTCTGCCCAGTCATATCCCCCCTCCATTCATCGACTCCTACTCTCCTTTAATGCCACCAAAATAGACTAACCACCCAGCCAACTAGAAGCAGCCTATCCAGCTCCCTAGCTCTAGGATTCCATGAGGATTCCTGGGCCCCCAGAGTCTCTAAACTCCGAGAAACCCTGTGCCCCCAGTCACCCCAAACTCCCAAACCAGAAAATATCCCACAAAAAATAAAATCCTCTCCTGTAACAATGCTCCTCTCCCAAATTTTCATAATCCATTCCCCGAAAATTTCCGCCTAGTCATAACTCTCCATTCATCGAATTCTACTCCTCCCTTTAATGCCACCCACCTTATCCTCCATTTATTGTCGATCCCTTCCTTATTACTCCTATAACCCACTCAATGCTTCCCACCGATTATGTAGAAAAGTTTTTAAAAAATAAATAAAAATTATTAAGCTCTTAATTCATTACCCACACCTTTAATGATTAAATTAATGAATTAATTAATTAATCAACAGATATAAACAATTAATAATTAATTAATTAATATTGTTAATAACTAATCATTGTTTAACTAAAATATATTAGGACAGTTAATTATTTAATTAACTATACTTGATAAGCTCTATGCAATTATTTAACTAGAGTTGTTATAGGTACCATCAGAAAGCACATGTTTTTGCAAAATAGAATATCTTAAAGTTCTAGTATCATATACATGAGTCGAAGGCACAATCATTTCTTTGTATTCTTGATATATATTTACTTGTTATATGAATAGGTTAATAAATATTTAACTAATTTCAATATTGGAGATAGTTCATAAATATTTGTAGAGAAACAATTTTTTTCAAAAAATTATATTTGATGGGGATTTTTTTTTTTTTTTTTAGTTTTTAATGGCTTAATTAATTTTTTTTTAATAATTGTTTCCAATCCCTATATAATTAGTCACATCTCTTAATGATAATGATTAAAATAATATTCTAATAACAATACAAAATTGGATAAGATGGTGTGGGAGATTATATTAATAATCAAAATTTAAATTCAAATTCTCAAATTAAGAATATAGAAAAAATAAGGTAATTTTGTATGTTAAAATCAGTGCTCTTAAAAGATTGAATATTGAAAATGTTTTTTAATCTCTATATAAATCATAAATTGATAAATATATTATTTGGTAGGAAAAGTAAAGATCTTACAAAAATTGATAAATATAAACCTAAATAAATAGGTAGTTCCATGCAAGAAGATGGAAATAAAGAAATGGTCCAATCAAGGATGGAATCTAATTTAAAATCATAAATTCATAAATTTATTATTTTGTAGGAAAAGAAAAAATCCTATACAAATTGATAAATATCAAAACAAGGAAATAGGTAGTTCCATGAAACAAGATGAAAACAAAGAAATGGTCCAATCAAGATGCAAGAAGATGAAAACAAAGAAATAGCATGGAATGGAATGGAATTTAAATAAAGTATGGAATGGAATTTAAAGTAGGACTTTGTAGCTTACTTCCAATGTAATTGATCACCAATATGTACTTAGTAAATCATTGATAAGTAATTAAAAAAAATGGTTCTTTGTAGGTTCTTCAAAACATATAGAAAATGTATTATGCAATATATTATGTTTATCTTTTTTTTTTGGTATACATTCATATAATAGCTTATTGTTACTAATAAAATTGGAAGATTTATTATTAAGATAGAAATCTTCCTAAAAGGGAAAAGAAGTATATGAAAAGTGATGACCGCACTGATTTTGAATACAAGTCAAAATTGTATCAATCATGACCATGTGCACTAGATATGTTAAAATTATGTGTTATCAAATTCCAAGATGGAATTTGGTTAGCCAATATTGAAAATGATGAGATTGATTTATCTAAGAAATTGATTAGAGAAAAGAATGAAAATATTTATGAAATTGTGTTTTTCCATATATTGATAAATGGAGATAAATACTTCAAAAAAATGGTAAACATTATAGGATGAATTTGGAGATGAATTTTATGAGATGAACACAACAATGCTTGTTTTGGTGGGTAACGAAGTACAAGGGAATCAATCCAAAAATCACATAGTAGAGAAGCCTCACAATATATCTTCTAAATAGAATAATAGTTTGATACTCAAAACTTAACAATATCTTAGTAAAATAGATTCAATTTATGAGTCAAAACCATTCTCATATATTGTAGGATTGAAACATTGGGATAATAAACTTCATATATTGTAGGATTGAAACATTTGGATAATAAACTGCAAGCATGATACAATTATCATCTAAATAAGATAATAGTTTGATAATCGCATCTTAGCGATATCTTAGTAAAACATATGCAACATATGAGTAAAAACCATTCTCATATTTTAGGATTAAAACATTTGGGTAATAGACTTCAAGCATATATAATTATAATCACTAATTACATTAATTCCTATATTCTATTATGTGAATTTATTATGAATAAATATTTTTACTATAATGGTTTATATATACGGGTGGTTAATATTTATTTCTCAAATAACAATTTAAATTAATTACATAATAATGATGAATAACTATTTAATATTTCTATTATGTGAATTTATTATGAATAAATATTTTTACTTTAATGGTTTATATATACGGGTGGTTTATATATATAGATGGTTTATATTTATTTCTCTAATAACAATTTAAATTAATTACATAATAATGATGAATAACTTATTTAATATAAATAACATATTTAATATAATGATTTATATATTATCTTGTTGTAGTTGTATTTATAGTTATAATTTTCATTTGCATTTTGAACATCAACTCCAAAGAAACTATTTGTAATTGGAGAAGAGAGATAGTGTTTTGGATTTCAAGGATTTAATAGAGAAAGAACAACTTACAAATAAATTTATTTTTTCCATGTCTATTACCATTGTTATGTAAGATTGTTTAGTAATTCCATTATCAATGTTGGATGAGAGTATTTTTGTATAGTTGTATGGCTTGCTCATTTAAATTCTACTATTTGTAATTGGAGAAGACAGATAGTGTTTTGGATTTCAAGGATTTAATAGAAAAAGAACAACTTACAAATAAATTTATTTTTTCCATATCTATTACCATTGTTATGTAAGATTGTTTAGTAATTCCATTATCAATGTTGGATGAGAGTATTTCTGCATAGTTGTATGGTTTGCTCATTTAAATTGTATTGAAACAAAAAAGTTTGGGTGAGTTTGAATGGTTAAAGGATGTATAGTTTTTTATTTCTTTTAAGTAATTAAAAATGCATATATACTTTTTAATTTGATCAAATATGGATATAGATAGGAAAATCAGATATATTATTTGGGGATAAAGGTTAGTGCCATCTAGAAGACAATAATGAGGAGAATTCTTTAAAAATGCCATGAATTTGGACATTTGATGGTTAAAATAAAAGAGACAAAAAGTAAAAAAAAAAACAATGTTGTGTTCATCATTGAATCATGGATAAAAACATTCAAATTTAAAAGACATTAATAAGGATAACTGCTTTATATTGTGATCATGTTGGATATTTAATGGTTCATATAAATGATATATAAAAATTGTTTTATGTATTTTGATGATAATTGCATTTTTTTAGTAATTGATTATTGGAAAAAAATAAAAAATGAATGGAATTGTGTAAGCGATGATGTTTTTTAAACACCCTGTATCCTATTTGGAATAAATAAACTTGAGAATTTAAAAATGTACAATGAGAAATATTAACAATATTGTGTGTTGTATTTTTATTTCGTGAAATATTATATTATTAAATAAATTATTGATTATTTTCCATAATAATGGATTATTGTTAAATGCAATTCATAAAATATTAACAAATTCATTGCCAAAAAATGTAGACATTGAAACAACTACAAAGTTGTGTTGCATGAACCCAAGGTTTAGAGAATTATTTCAATAGTGCCTTGTTGTTTGTAAGCATGGTTTATGGACATATACACAACTAAATAACGTTAATGAGTTTTTGGAATTTTTATTCGACAAAACTTATTGAAAGTAGGGCAACCCAATTGTTGATTAATTGGGTTGGTTGTCATTGATGTCAACCCTTGAAGAAAGTCTGGTAGTAAATTTCGGTAGCACAAAGGTTTGGGTAATGGAACCAAGTTTGTTCGATGGATATTTTTATGAGTTTTGATATATTTGCAAGTAAGACTATTCTAGATTGATAGTACATGTCATGTGATTTCTGATGGTATGTGGAACATCACATAACTCCTCAAGGTTATAGAGTTATGGCCATGTGAAGTTGGAGAGCCCTCATGAGTCATCTAGAAGCCCAAAAAGATCAAAGTAGTCAAATTGTTTGCAAAAGAAATTAATTAAATAATAAATTTAATGGAGAACTCCCTAAAACAAGGAAAGTGGGATGCTACATGAAAGTATAAATAAGAGGCAAGGCTCTCTCATTTAATCAAACTTGAACATATTGAATATCTATTGTTCTGTAAGGATTATTGCAAGTACTCCTCGATACATCTGAAAATGTGAAACTCTGAGGTAGCATGAAGGGTTGATGATGAAAGTTTTAGAATTATAGTGAATACTAAAAAACCCTATTTTTTCAGGTGTACGTGGGCTGACAATGTATTCGAGTGCGTACATATGAGGGTTAACAGTGTATTAGGGTGTGTAGGTGTGCGGGTTGGTAGTGTATTGTGACACGTACATGAGGGTAAAGCCATAGAAACTTGAGACGATGAATATGCCAAAGTTATAGATTCCGAGATCAAGCTCCCGGGAAGGTCTACACTGCTTAGATACATCAGATCTATGCATTGGTTCAAAATGTATGTCTTATATCTATGAGTAGTTGGTTTTTGGTGTATGCATGAGAAATTGTTATGGAGATTTGAGGATTCTCCCTAGAGAGACTAGCGGTTACATGGGATCTTTTGTATAAGTCAAATCTACAGAAATACAATGCTGATATATTTATCATTGATACTTCTTGCTAGAGTTGAGTCACATCTTGTCTTTCTTGGTATATGGCTAAGGGTTTTTGTGGTACATGGTTGAGAGCTTGTATTTTTGAATCGGCTGGTGTATTGAGAGGTTGGATATATGAAAGGGATTGATGTCTAGATCATGTGAGGGTTATTATACTTGTTCACGATTACACACACCTATAAGACACGTGACTAGAGAGAGATACATATTCTTTGGGTAAAGGTTATGTATGCGGATGCATTCACAAGGTACATATGCAATTTGGATATAGTGACAGGTTACAGATCTATGTGAAAGAAGTTACATAGGGTTAGAAGTTTTCTGAAGAAAGAAAACCCTAGTTTTCAGAAGGCATACACACGTTTCATAACAGTTTGGTCGCACACATATGTGAGTTTCATAAGAGATAGGGCACGTACATATGCATCCTATAGAACTACAAGTTGTGTATCTGTTGTATTTGGTTGATACATGTTTAGTTCAGGTACAGATTGATTGCTGGGAAGTTGTACAAGTTGGTTATAGGTTAGTGGTATAGGTTGGTATAGTCGTACAATGGTATATCTCATAGTGATAGTGTGACAATGGTTCCATATTTCTACTTCTACGTCAGGGAGGTTCGACGGGGAAAGGACATGTGGTTGTAGCCATGTTCTAGTTGTAGATGGAGAACATAGGGGGTTGTAGCCTCCTTCTAGTTGTAGAAAAAGAATTGGGGAGTTGGAGATTCCCTTAGGTTGTAGGCTAAGAATATAGGGGGTTGGAGCCTCCTTCCAGTTGCAGCTGGAAAACAAAGGAAGTTGGTGCTTCCAATGAATGTAATTCTTAAATACATATAAGAAAACGCATTATGTGGTTTTCTCCCACTTTGGGTTTCCACGTAAAAAGACTAGTGTACTATGTATGTGTATGAGTTCTCATTTGTTCATCGTTGATTTAATATGCAATTATTGGATGATAATTATACATTGATATAACACTTGCATATTGTGGTTATAAAAGTATTGAATTTCTCTATTACTGATTCACCCCCCTTCTCAGTAATCCAATAATTGGTATCAGAGAAGGTTCCTTCAGAAATCAGTTTAACCACTAAAAGGTAGATCATGGAGAGAAACAACATGTATAAAAATGGAACACCACAATTTGATGGACAAAAGTATGCAATTTGGAGCATAAGGATGAAAACATATATACAGGAACATGGATTTGAAATTTGGCAATTAGTTTTATATGGATACAAAGAACCAACAGTTCCACTGACAAATGAAAGAGCAATAAAACTCGTTCAAAATAATTCCAAAGCCACAAATGCACTTCTGAATGGTCTTTATGAATTGGTATTCACCAAAGTTATACATTGTAAATCCGCTAAAGAGATTTGGGACAAACTTCAAAATATTTATGAAGGAGATTCAAAAGTCAAAGCAAAAAAGCTTCAAACTTATAGAGGTCAGTTCAAACAACTAAAGATGAATGAATATGAGAATATTACAGCTTACTTCTTACAAATCGATGAAATAGTAAATGCAGTCATATGATTGGGAAAATAAATCAAAGAATCTGTAATTGTTAAAAAGGTAAAGATCTCTTCCTATGAGATTTGACCCTAACATATTAACACTAGAAGAAAGAGAAGTTCTAGACTAAATAAGGATTGATGAACTACATGGAATCTTCACATCATATGAAATGAGAACTAAAAAGAAAAATTCATATATAAAATAAGAATCTTTCAAAGCATCCAAAAGGTCAAAGAAAAAGGGAAAGCAAAAAGAAAAAGAACATAACAACAACAAAGAAATCTCAGAAGATGATGAATAAGTGGCCAACTTTTTCAGAATATTGAACAAGGGAACCAACAAAAGATATAGAGGTAACATTCCTTTGATTTGTTTTAATTGTGATGGTATTGGTCATTTTTCTAACAAATGTCCTCATAAGAAAAATAAGAAGAGTGATAAATATTACTCAAATAGAAAAAAAACATATAAATGCAAAAGAACCACAAAGAAAGTTTTCAATAAATGATTATCCACCAAAGAAGACATCTCATCATTATATGAAGATGAAGTCAGTGACAGTGAGACAAAAAGAGCTATATTCATGGAAGTATAAGAATTTGACAAAGAAGAAACCGAAGAAGAATATGAAGAGGCCAAAGAAGAATATGAAGAGGTGGAAGTTGACTGCCGAGAATAATTGTTGTGTTCCATAGAAGTTATAAGAAGATAAAAGAAGAAAAATAAAAAGCTACAAGCGGAACTAGACAAGAAAGAAGACACTCAAGAACTAGAACAAATGATCACAAATTTGAAGGTTCAAATAGAAGAAGATAAAATAATTGAAGAAGCACTCAAAGAACAAATAGAAGAAAGAGACATGATCGTTGGAAATTTGGAAGCATGGATTGTCACATTAAGAAAGGATCTTCAAAAGAAAAATATGCAGAACAACTCAAAAGTTTTGGATGACATTATCAACAGTAAAAAACCTCATCATGACAAGTCTGAACCTGGATATAATCAGACAGAAAAATGATCAAGCTCCAAAACAACACAACAAGAAACATATCCAAAAATCTATGCGGAAAAAATCAAAGGGGATAGGAAGATTTACAAGGAATATTACAGGGACACTCCTCCACTGAGAAGATTCAAATTTCAGAATCAACAATCGACATATAGGATTCAAGAAGAAGAAGGATTCAGAAGAGAAAATTATTTCAGAATATCTTCAACTCCTAGGTATCAAACTATCTTTTTTGGTTTATGTTATGCATGTAATAATTTTGGACATAAATTTATGAATTGCAGAGCCAACAATAGTAACATAAAAAAATTTGAAAGTCATACACAAAAGGGTTTTCCAAGAACGCCTAGTGAAACAAAGATAATAAGTTTCAACATGTTTAAATCATTGAGCACTGAAGTGGAATGCTACAAGTGTAACAAATTTGGACACATGTCCAAATATTGTAGAATGAAATTTCCTCCTAGAGAACCACAACAGAACAACAACAGTCACAGACATGAACCTCAGAACAGAACATGGATAAGAAAAAAGAATCAGTATAACAATGAAGAATGCACACTTTATCTACAAGATAAGAAAAATAAACATGTATGGTATGTTGATAGTAGTTGTTCAAAACACATGACAAGTGATAAAGATAGGTTTATGATCCAGTCGCGCCACCCAGGGCACGTCCGCTCACACAGGACCTCCTCTTCCCTTGGCCTGAAGAACTGAAAGGCTCTTCAACTCCCTTATCGGGACTTCTTAGTACCCACAGAGTTCTCTTAAACAGAATCCCTTTTCAAATCGGGAAATCAGACTTCGAGAAATCGCGAATCCTATGGTAAAAAATTTGGGCTCTTTGAATCCCTAAAACCTAATCTATCGATACTTCGGTGTGGTGCGACACCTGTCCACCGCTCTGATCCTTGGCCCCATCGGGAAATCGCGTATTGGGATATCGCGATTCCCATTGCACTAGTTCACGGAACTCTCCAAGTCCCGAACCCCGATATGGGTAACACCTATTCTCCACTGTAACGCTATGACTGTGGGGCCGTTGCGTTTCAGAGTTTTGCGACTACTCCTGCGATGATTTTTTCTTCACTGAGAATCCCGATATATCGATCCCCTATGCACGTGAGAACTTTCTCCTCCATGTCACCACTTCCTTGTCGCAATATCGGGTATCGCGAAATCGCGATTCTTGATGCAACGATTTCTTCACTCTCGTAATCCACGATGAGTTGAACCCCGACTCCTTTGGATCCTCTGACACGTGTCCTGCCCTGAGATCAATGGCTAGGATATCCTTCGGGTTTTTGAAACCCAAAAGGTCTCGATTCTCTTGCCTATTAAAATCCCAATGGCTCCAATATCCCGATGGCTCCAATATCCCGATGCCTCCCGGGATCTCTCCTTTGTTCACTAGGGCTTAACCCCAGCGCAACTTCTGCCAAATCTGACGGTTGGCGGGAAATCGACTGTTGATCCAACGACTCACAATCTTCTGAGCTCAAACTTCTGAATGTGACCGTAACCTCTCCGCTATTCCGAAAAATTCAACGACTGACAGGATTTTTCGAATCCTTTCCACAAGATCTGGGTCGTCGGTTCCTCCTCCTTGAAGATTTCTCGAGAATGACCAAGTATTCCTTCTTAGAACTTGCTCTCTAGCACATGAACTTGCAACTCTTTCTTGAACATTCCATGGCACAAAATTCTTTTGCTCTCCTTGACGATTTCTCGAAGGTTCTATACCTCCTGAGCTTTCCCACTCTGACTCTTTCAGAGGGACTTGCACGCACTCCTTGCGTAAAATATTCAACTACTCCCAAGTGTTGAATCCTTTTGACCCTGCGCACTCCTGCAGAAGTAGTCTTCGATTTCTTTGCTCAGAGTCACAACTCTGAGGCTTCTCTTTGGCCTGTGCACTCCTTGCATGGCTTCAGCAACCCAAATTCACTTCTGGGTGAACAAGAACAAGAGTTAGACTACCTGAGCTTCCATCAACGCACTCCTTGCGGATGACTTCAACTGCACACCTTGCAAGAATCTTCAATCACATAGAAAAAAAATTGAAACTCATCTCCTCATCCTCTCAGACCTCACATTTAAACATGAAATCATATGCACAACATATCAAATAAAATGCATAACAGGAAGCAAACATTCATTTGAGCATAATATCAATACATAGAGAAACAACACAAACCATGGATTTGAATCAAAGATTTCTTTTATAAATTCAAATGCCTGTACATGGGTGTTCCTCACACAATTCTCTGCTTTATCTTCTCTTCCTGCTTCTAAATTGATAATCATACAATGATACAATGAGGGTGTCTATATCCGTTCTCCCTCTTGGACTCTAAACCTATCAAATCTAGAATTAAAATCCTATCTACCAGCATTAACTAAATTAAATGTCATCTATCTACTAAAGGATGAGAGCTTAAAGGATCAAGGCCCATTACAATATACAAAGGCGCCTCCTCTTAAATGACTCATTTAAGATTTGTGCAACAGTCCCAAAGAATTTACAAAATTTGTGCTGTCTTTTCCAACTGGTTTCCGCTTGATGTGTTGGCTCGCTCAATGTGCTGGAGATGCTCCTGCATCATACTCCTCGGCTTGAAAACTTTCATGGACTCATGTCCATGAGCTCCTGCATAGTCTGTCCATGATTTTGAATATATTCTTTAGTTTCCCAGCTGACATCTTCCACTGGATGGCCCTTCCATTTGACCAGATACTCCAAATACTGCTTTCGCCTGGTCTTCTTACTCACCTTCTTGTCAAGAATACGCTCCATCTGTGGCTTCTCTGCAATCGGCATATGCTTCTGCCACTGGATCTCTGGCTTCTCACCACTTGTTCTTGTTTCCTCAGCTTTGTATGGATACAAATCTGAGATATTAAATATCGGAGATATTCTGATCCCATCGGGTAACTCAATCTCATAAGTGTTTTCTCCGAATTTCTTCAGGACCCTGCATGGCCCAATTTTCTTCATTTTCAACTTATTGTATGTTCCCCTTGGGAACCTTTCCTTCCTCAGATGTTCCAAAACTAGATCACCAACTTCGAATTGAAGTTGTCTCCGATGCTGATCTGCTCTGCGCTTGTACTCCTGATTTGATTTCATCAGGCGCTCCTCCACTCTGCTGTGAAGTTCTTTCATCGCCTCTGCGAAATCTTCTGCACTAGCACTGCTAGTAGCAGTTTGCTATGAATCCCTCAATTTAGAAACTCCTCTTGGCTGCGTGCCATATATAATCTGAAATGGACTTTTGCCTGTGCTCATGTTCACTGATTCATTATAAGCAAACTCTGCCTGGGGTAATATATTATCCAAACTGTTGTGGTGCTCCGCCACCAAGCTTCTCAGCAAGTCTCCCAAAATTCTGTTTACCACCTCTGTTTGCCCATCCGTTTGAGGATGATAGGCAGAACTAAACATCAAGTTAGTCCTCATCTTCTTCCAGAGTGTCCTCCAGAAATGTCCAATGAATTTCGTATCCCTGTCTGAAATTATACTTCTGGGTAATCCGTGAAGTCTAACGACCTCTTTGAAAAACAAATTTGTGATATGAGTTGCATCGCTAGTCTTCTGACACAGAATAAAATGTGCCATTTTGGAAAACCTGTCAATCACCACAAAGATCGAATCATGTCCTCTTTGCGTCCTAGTCAATCCCAATATGAAATCCATGCTGATTTCATCCCACGGCTTGTCTAATATGGGCAATGGCTGATAAAAACCTGCATTCTTTTTTCTCCCCTTCGAATGTTGGCATACCCGACATTTGTCAACAAATCGCTTGACATCTACTCGCATCCCTGGCCAAAAGTATGATTCATTCATCTTCGTGAATGTTTTATCATGGCCAAAATGTCCTGCTAAGCCTCCACTGTGCTTCTCCTTTAACAAGTTCTCCCTCATGGAGCACTTAGGAATACACAATTGATTGCCTCGGAACAACAATCCTTCCTGGATCACATATTCGGCCCATTTGCTACGATCTTTGAGAACTGGATTCTCAGCTGCTTCATATGCTTCCTTAAAATCCTGATCCTCTGCATACATGTCTTTGAGGTCATCAAAGCCTAATGCCCTGACTTTGAATTCCTGCAACAACAAACATTTCCTGCTCAAAGCATCAACCACTTTGTTAGTAGTACCAGAAATGTGTTTTATCACAAAAGTGAAATTCTGCATGTATTCTACCCATTTAACATGCCTCTGATTCAACTTTTCCTATTGAGTCACAAACTGTAATGCATGGTTATCACTATATAAAACAAATTCCTTTGGAATCAAATAGTGCCTCCATTTTTTCAATGCTTGGATGATAGCATAGAATTCCTTATCATACGTGGAATACTTTTCCTTTGCTTCATTCAGATTCTCGCTGAAATATGCAATTGGTCTGTCCTCCTGGCTCAAGACCGCTCCTATGGAAAAGCCACTCGCATCACATTTTACTTGGAACATCTTCCTAAAATCCGGCATCACCAAGACCGGTTGTTCCGTGATCTTCCGTTTCAACATATTGAAACTCTTCTCTGCCTCTTCATTCCAATGAAAAGATTTATGTCTTTTCTTGACTGTGTCCATCATCGCTGCGCTAATCCCACTAAAATTTCTGATGAACTTTCGATAGAAACTAGACAATCCGTGAAAACTTCTCACCTCGAAAACATTTCTCGGTGATGGCCAATTTTTAATTACCTCCACCTTACTTGGATCCATCCTCAATTCATTTGTCGATATGACAAATCCAAAGTAAATGAGTTTTGTCTTCATAAATGAAGATTTTCTCATGTTCATCAACAACTTCTCCTGCTGTAGCTTCTTCATTACTACAGCTAAATGATTCAGATGTTCTGCTCTTGTTTTACTGAAAATCAATATGTCATCCAGATAAACAATGACAAAATTACCGATGAATTCCATCAGGACTTCATTCATCAACCTCATGAAGGTTCTCGGTGCATTTGTCAAGACAAACGACATGACTAGCCATTCATACAACCCTTCATTGGTTTTGAAGGTTGTCTTCCACTCATTGCCTTCCCTCATGCGAATATGATGGTATCCGCTTTTCAAATCAACCTTTGAAAAAAATTTGGCTCCACTTAAACAATCCATCAAGTTGTCCATCTGTGGCAATGGAAACCTGTACCTGATGGTTATCTTGTTAATGGACTGGAATTGGTGCACATTCTCCAGCCTCCATCCTTCTTTGGACTCAGTATCGTTGGAACGACACACAGGCTTAAACTTTCCCTGACCAACCCTTTATCTAACAATTCCTGTACCTGCCTTTTAACCTCTTCGTTCTCCTGCGGCGTCAACCTGTACGCGGATTTATTCGACAAACTAGCTCCTGGTATGAGGTCTATATGGTGACTTATGCTCCTCATCAGCGGAAACGAATGAGGTAATTCGTCTACCACAATGTCAACGAACTCTTCCAGTAGTTCCTGAATTTCTTCCGGCAAATCATCCACTCTTGTGCTGGTCAAAACAATTTTGGGTTTCCTGACCACAAAGAATTGTGGATCTTCCTTCTTCTTTACTTCCGTAAGAAGTTCCTTCCCACTCATGAGAAGTACAGTGTTTCTCGTTTCTGGTTTTACTTATTTATATTTAATTGGAAGTAACATATGTGTTCTCCCATTCTTCTCCAAAGTATATGTATTCATCTTCCCATCATGAACTACGTTCCTATCATATTGCCATGTTTTGCCCAACAATAAATGACATACATCCATAGGGATAACATCACATAGTATTTTATCATTATACCCTCCTATTTTGAATTCAACCAAGCATTGTTTAGTAACAGTTACCTGGTGTCCTTTTTGTAGCCACGAAAATTTATATGGACTCGGATGATCAATCGTCTCCAGCACCAGCTTCTCTACCATCTCGGTTGAAACGAGATTATTTTTGTTACCGCTATCCACGATAACCTTGCACACCCTGTCTTTGGTCTTGCATGCAGTTCTAAAAAGTCTGTTTCTTGAGCTGTGTCCTCCACCTCCTTCTCGGGTGTTAAGAGAACTTTACACATCATCAATGACCTTCCATCTTCTACGTCTTCTGCTTCAGCATCTCACCTCTGTGCCTCGGCAATGTGAGCTTCTCATCCATCCTTCTTCTTATCTGGACAGTCAAATGACTTGTGTCCATTCTTTCCACACGTGAAGCATGTGATGACTCCACCTCTGCCTCTTCCTCTACCACTGGTACGAGGAAATGTGTTATTATCAGCGTATCCTCAACCCTGTTATGTATGTTTCCCTCGCTGTTCAGTGTGCTTGCCTCGCTGTGAACTTCCACCTCTTTCTGTTCTAGTCTGAGGCTTCTTCCAATCGTCCTTGGATTTCTGGAACCTATCTTGGGCAACTGACTTACCTTTGGGCTGGATCCTACCTCGGCCTCGCTGTCCTGGCTTACGACGCAGCTTCCCTTCAACTTTCAACACCATTTGATACGCATCCTCCACCGTTTGGATGGTTATCATACTCATCTCGTCCTGGATATCGTATCTCAAGCCATTCATATACCTGGCAACCTTTTCATCATCGCTCTCCCGATGACCTGATCTGATATTTATCTTGTAGAATTCCTCAGTATACTCCTTCACTGTCATCAGCTTCTGTCTCAGGTTCTGCATTCTCCTAAACAGTGTGATTTGATAATCCCTTAGGATGAACTTTGTCTTCATGTTTGCAATCATTCGATCCCATCTTTTAATCTTTTGCTTGCCTTTGCAGCGTCTATCTGCTTGAAGCTCGTCCCACCACAATGCTACGTGTCCCTTCAATTTTGTGACAGCATGCCTAACCTTCTTATCTTCTTCGATATCTTCATAATTGAAATAAGTGTCAAGAGCTCTAATCCAGTCTAGAAGCTCTTCTGCATCCAGATTCCCTTCATAAGTTGGAATGTCCATCTTTGTTTTCAAACTCATTCTGGCAATAGCTTTAATTAGACGCTCATTGGACGCATCTTCGGCTGCAACTTCTTCTTGTTGTTCGACTTCAACTTCGCCTTCGGAGTCCCTTAGATCTCCAGGACTGGCTGTGCGTCTCTGCGCTGCCTCCATATCTTCTAATCTCTCTCGGAGATCACGTATCTGTCTCTCCATTTCTGGATTCTTTGCTTGTCTCCCTCGTCTTCTCTGGTTCTCCCTATCCTCTGGATCGGGTGATTGTCTTTCTCTCCTCAGCGGCATGGTGAAATCTCTTTTCTTCTCTGCTATAGAAAGCAAAGAAATTTTCTTGCTCTGATACCACTCTGACGCAGTCGCGCCACCTAGGGCACGTCCTCTCACACAAGACCTCCTCTTCCATTGGCCCAAAGAACTGAAAGGCTCTTCAAATCCGTTATTAGGACTTCTTAGTACCCACAAAGTTCTCTTAAACGAAATCCCCTTTCAAATCGGGAAATAGGACTTCGCGAAATCGCGAATCCTATGGTCACAAATTCGGGCTCTTTGAATCCCCGAAACCCAATCTACCGATACTTCGGTGTGGTGTGACACCTATCCACCTCTCTGATACTTGGCCCCGTCAGTCAATCGCGTATCGGGATATCGCGATTCCCATTGCACTAGTTCACGAAACTCTCCAAGTCCCGAACCCCGATATGGGTAACACCTGTTCTCCACTGTAACGCTATGACTGTGGGGGCGTCGCGTTTCAGAGTTTCATGACTACTCCTGTGATGATTTTCTCTTCACCGAGAATCCTGATATACTAATCCCCGATTCACGTGAGAACTTTCTCCTCCACATCACCACTTCCTCGTCGCCCTATCGGGTATCGTAAAATCGCGATTCCTGATGCAATGATTTCTTCACTCCTGGAATCCACGATGAGATGAACCCAGACTCCTTTGGATCCTCTGACATGTGTCCTGCCCTGAGATCAACGACTACGATCTCCTTCGGGTTTTCAAAACCCACAAGGTCTCGATTCTCTTGCCTATTAAAATATCGATGGCTCCAATATCCTGATGCCTCCCCGGAACTCTCCTTTGCTCACTAGGGCTTAACCCCGATGCAACTTCTGCCAAATATGATGGTTGGCAGGAAATCGACTGTTGATACAATGACTCACAATATTCTGAGCTCAAACTTCTGCATGTGACTGTAACCTCACCACTATTCCGGAAAATTCAACGACTGACGGGATTTTGCGAATCCTCTCCATAAGATCTGGGCCGTCGGTTCCTCCTCCTTGAAGATTTCTCAATAATGACTAAGTATTCCTTCTTAGAACTTTCTCTCCAACACATGCACTTGCAACTCTTGCTTGAACATTCCATGGCACAAAATTCCTATGCTGTCCTTGACGATTTCTCGAAGGTTCTATACCTCCTGCACTTTCCCACTCTGACTCTTTCAAAGGGACTTGCACGCACTCCTTGCGGAAAATATTCAACCACTCCCAAGTGTTGAATCCTTTCGACCCTGCGCACTCCTGCAGCAACAGTCTTCGATTTATTTTCCCAGAGTCGTAACTCTGAGGCTTCTCTTCTGCTTGCGCACTCCTTGCATGGCTTCAGCAACCCAAATTCACTTCTGGGTGAACGATAACAAGAGTTAGACTACCCGAACTTCCATCAACGCACTCCTTGCGGATGAATTCAGCTGCACACCTTGCAGGAATCTTCGCTCACATAGGAAAACAATTGAAACTCATCTCCTCATCCTCTCAAACCTCACATTTAAACATGAAATCATATGCACAACATATCAAAGAAAATGCATAACATGAAGAAAACATTCATTTGAGCATAATATCAATACACCGAGAAACAACACAAACCATGGATTTGAATCAAAGCTTTCTTTTATAAATTCAAATTCCTGTACATGGGTGTTCCTCACACAATTATCTCCTTTCTCTTCTCTTCCTGCTTCTAAATTGATAATCATACAATGATACAATGAGGGTGTCTATATCCGTTCTCCCTCTTGGACTCTAAAACTATCAAATCTAGAATTACAATCCTATCTACCAGCATTAACTAAATTAAATGTCGTCTATCTACTAAAGGACAAGAGCTTAAAGGCTCAAGGCCCATTACAATATACAAAGGCGCCTCCTCTTAAATGACTCATTTAAGATTTGCGCAACAGTCCCAAATCATTTACAAAATTCGTACTGGCTTTTCCAACTGGTTTTCGCTTGATGTGTTGGCTCGCTCGATGTGCTGGCGATGCTCCTGCATCAATTTCTTACATTAATAAAGGAAAGATATGGATCAGTCTCTTCAGATATGATGATTCAGCTAAAATCATTGGAATAGCCACAGTCAGAATTGGAAACAAGAGTACCAAGGAAGAAAATGTTCTACTAGTAAAATATATGAAACATAATATTCTAAGTGTGAGTCAAATGTGTGACCAAGGTCATAAAATTAATTTCAATTCACAAAATTCCAAGATAAGAAAAGAAGGTTTAAGAAAATTGATTGAACAACTACTAGAACTTCAAGAAACATGTATGTACTAAGTGAAATTGGAAATGAAAAGTGTTGTCTAGGAAAGAAAAATGAAAGTTGGCTATGGCACAGAAGAATGGGTCACATACACTTTGATAACCTTGTAAAAGTTAGAAAAAAGGAAGTAGTTAGAGAAATTCCCCAGATTACAAAACCAACCAACACTTTATGCAAGATTTGTCAACAAGGAAATCAAACAAATACTAAGTTTAAATCAAAATAATATTCAATGACAAGACCAATAGAAATTGTGCATATTGATCTAGTTGGACCAACTACAAAAAAGGGTTTAAAAGGTGAGAAATACTTTATGTTATTAGTCAATGATATACAAAAATGACTGCAGTTTTCTTTCTCAGGAATAAGTCATGAGCTTTTGAAAACTTCCATGACTACAAGGAAATGGTTGAAAATGAAATGGATTCAAAAATAAAATGTTTGATATATGATAATGGAGGAGAGTTCAATTCAAAGGAATTTATGGACTACTGTAGAAGGCATGGAATAAAAAGGCAATTCTCCGCTGCTAGGACACCTCAACAAAATGGATTTGTTGAAAGAAAGAACCAGATAGTATAGGAAATGGCTTGAACAATGATAATGGATTGAAAATTGACAGATATATTTTGGACACATGTAGTGCATACACCGATTCACATTCAAAAGAGAGTAATTCTCAAAAACAACACTAACAAAACTTACTAGGAGCTATGGAAAGGAATACTAGCAAATGTGAAGCACTTTGGAGTATTTGGAAGAAAATGCTATATCAAAAGAGAAGATGGAAAAATGGGGAAGTTTGACTCTCGTGTGGACAAAGGAGTACTTATTGTTTACTCAAGTACAAGGAAAGCATACAAGTGATACAATATGAGATTTAACAAAGTTGTGGAAAGCATCAATGTAACAATTGATGAAACATGTGGACGATAATCAAAGGAAGAAGAAAATGAATCAGTGGAACAACTTTACGAAGAAGAAGCAAAATATGAAGAAGATCGGACAGAAGTAGAAGAGCATGTTCAACAAGTTCCTCCAAAGACACCTAGAAAATGATTATAGAAGAATCATCCTTCAGATTAGATTATCGAAAACAGAGATGAAGTAGTTGAGACTAGAAGAAGAATCTGCTCACCAGAACAAACACACCTAGCAATCTCTTCTACGATTGAATGAAACAGTTTTGAAGAGTACGTGAGAAAGGATGAATTTTGGAATAAGGCCATGGATGAAGAATTGGATCAAATAGAGAAGAATGACACTTAGTAATTGGTTCCAAGACTAAAGAATAAGAATGTGATTGGCACAAAGTGGGTATTTAGAAATAAATTGAATGAAGATGCATAGGTTACAAGGAACAAATGTATATTGGGATGTAAAGGATATGCACAGGTTGAAGAAATAAACTTTGAAGATACATTTTCCCCAGTTGCTAGAATGGAGGAAATCAGACTTCTCCTAGCTTATGCATACTCCAAGAATATTAAAGCATATCAGATGGACATGAAATCATATTTTTTGAATGGGGAACTTGAAGAAGAAGTCTACATTGAAGAACCAAAAATATTTCAGTTGTCAAAGAACACATATTATGTGTGCAAATTGAAAAAGGCATTGTATGGTCTAAAACAGGTTCTTAGAGAATGGTACTCTAGACTGGATAAATATCTATAGAAGGCATGGTTTAGAAAAGGAAGTACAAACACCAACCTCTATATCAAGGTAACTCAAGATAGTATTTTATTAATTGAATTTTATCATGTCGATGCTATTATTTTTGGAAGCAAAGATGACAGGTTAAGTGAGAAATTTGGAAAGGATATGCAAAATGAATTTGAAATGTCATTACTCAGAGAACTATCCTTCTTTCTGGGTCTTCAGATACATCAAATAAACCAAGGAATTTTTATTTCTAAAACTAAGTATATCATAGAAATGATAAAGAGGTTCAAAATAGAATATTGAAAACCAATTACCACTCATTTGCAAACTAGTTTCAAGTTGAGAAAATATGATGATTCAAAGTCTACAGACCAGAGGAAATACAAGTCGATGATTGGAATCTTACTATATGTGACAACATGTAGATCAGATGTAATGCAGGCAGATGGCCAAGTGGCACAATTTCAAGCATCATCAAAGGAATCAAATGTATTAGAAGTGAAGAGAATTTTCAGATATCTCAAAGGAACATAAGAATTTGGATTATGGTATCCAAAAGGAAAGAATATATCACTTATTTCCTACACAGATGAAGATTGGCCATGTTGGATTGATGAGCGATGAAGCACTAGTGGAGAAACATTCTACATGGGTGATTGTTTAGTATCATGGGTAAGAATGAAAAAATCATCAATATCCCTATCTATAATCGAAGCAGAGTATATTGCAACACCAACATGTTGTACACAGGTTCTATTGACGAAACAAACTCTGACAGATATACAAGTTGAGTATGATGACCCCATTCCAATGTATTGTGATAATACAAGAACCATCAGTATCTCAAAGAACTGGGTGATGCACTGCAGGAAGAAGCACATTCCAATCAAGTATCACTTTCTACGGGAACAGGTTTAAGAGAATAACATCAGAATTAAATATGTGGGCACAAAAGAACAAGTGGCAAACATCTTTACAAAATCTCTTCCAAGGGAATCCTTTGAGTATCCTTTCCAAAGACTCGAAGTAATTTATACTCCAAAATGAATTATTTTGAATGCTTATATTATATGTCTTAGATTTACACGAGGAAGCACCATAAAGAGAACAATTCAGGTCAGGAGATCTGTTTTAGGAAGAATTTAGTTAGGGGGAGTATCCCCAAGGATAGTTTAGTTTTGGGCGAGCATCCCCAGATGGACATATACCTTTTCCATTGATTACAAAGGGGGAGAGATTTATGAGATGCAGAGCATAGAGGCATGGTTCCAGGAGGAGTGATGGTCACAAAGAGAGTATGAGTGATATGACTTTAGTGTTCCATAACATGACTTCCATATTTCATAAGAGTGTTCCCATCAATGCCAGAGGGAGATATTTTTTATTAATTGGGTTGGTTGTTATTGATTTCAACCCTTGAAGAAAGTTTCGTATCACATTTCGGTAGCCTAAAGGTTTGGGTAATGGACCCAAGTTTGTTTGATGGATAATGGTATGTTTTTTGACATATTTGTAGGTAATACTATCCTAGATTGATATTACATGTCATGCCATTTCCCGTGGTATGTGGAATGTCACATAACTCCTCACAATTAGAGAGTTATGGCCGTGTGAAGTTGGATAACCCTCATGAGTCATCTAAAAGCCCCAAAAGGTCAAAGTAGTCAAATTGTTTGCAAAATAAATTATTTAAATAATAAAGTTAATGGAGAACTCCCTAAAATAAGGAAAGTGGGATGCTGCATGAAAGTATAAATAAGAGGTAAGACTATCCAAATTAATTGCACTTGAACAAATTGAATATCTATTGTTGTGTAAGGATTATTGCAAGTACTCATCGATACATTTGAAGTTGTGAAATTCTGAGGTAGTATGAAGGGTTGACGAAGAAAGTTTCGTAATTACAACGAATACTAAAAAACCCTATTTTTTGAGGTGTATGCGGGATGATAGTGTATTAGGGTTCGTACATCCACAGGATGACAGTGTACTAGGGTGCGTACGTACACAGGATGGTAGTGTATTAGGGCGGGTACATGAGGGTAAAGCCATAAAAACTTGAGAAGATGAATATTCCAAGGTTCTAGATTCTAATATCAAGCTCCCAGGAAGGTCTACAATGCTAAGATACATTGGATCTATCCATTGGTTAAAAATGTATGTCTTACTTCTATGAGTAGTTGGATTGTGATGTATGCATGAGAAATGGTTATGGATATTTGAGGATTCTCCCTAGAGAGACTAGTGGTTTCATGTGATCTTCTGTATAAATCAGATCTATAGAAATATAGTGCTGGTATATTTATCATTGATACTTCTTGTTAGAGTTGAGGCACATCTTGTATTTCTCAGAATATGGCTAAGGGTTTTTGTGGTACATGGTTGAGAGGTTATATTTTTGAAGTGGTTTATGTATTGAGAGGCTAAATATATGAAAGGGTTTGATTTCTAGATCATGTGAGGGTTATTATACTTATTCATGATTACAAACACCTATATGGAAAATGACTAGAGAGAGATATATATGATTTGGGTAAAGTTTATGTATCACGATGCATGCATAGGGTACATATACAATCTGGATACAGTGACAGGTTAGATATCTAAGTGAAAGAAGTTACATAGGGTCAAAAGTTTTCTGAAGAAAGAAAAGACTAGTTTTCAAAAGGGATATGAAAGATGCATAACAGTTTGGTCGCATATATATGTGGGATGCATAATAGATAGGGTGTGTACATATGTGTGCTACAAAACTACAGGTCATGTATCTATTGTACTTGGTTGATGTGACATCCTCCTCATTACGACAACAACTCTTTAACAGGTGCAATTTTCTTTTTTGTTTAAGGTGTGTGCACGCGTGTAAAAAGGAACAGACACACTTGACTCTACGTCGCCACCCGAAGACTAACAAGACGCAACCACGATGATCACAACAAGAAGACATAAGGCGTACAACAAGTAACTGCAAGCATTAAACGACCATAGACATAAGGTGCACAACAAGTAACTGGAAGCATTAAATGACATACTGTGTTATGTACAGTACGAACACAGATGGAAGAATCCATAGTAGTAGATTTTACTATTTCTGCACAGCAAAGAAGGGCGTTTAATCTTAGTTCTCTACTCCAGAGAGAGAGAATGTCAGATAGGCTACTGGTCGACTGCTCAGGCAGAAACTAGTAATCTCTATCAGGAGGTCGTAGTGGTGGGAACTCTTCCTTTAAAGAGCCCGAGACTACTGATATGACCTTAGAGGTGTGTCGCAAGAGTGGAAACCCTGCCTTTAAAGGGCCCGAGACTCTTGATACGACATTGGATTCTTTACACAAAAATAATTCACACACACAGACTTATATACAGAGCGACTAGTTTATCAAATCGAAGAGTCTGATATCATACAACTGTGAGTTTGGACAATTCCAATTATAGTACTAACCCTTAAATTAATTAACAATCTCAATACATCCTATATGTTACATATACCAGAAAATTTCAATAACATTATCTTAACAACCTCACATCTTATGTTATAAAAGCCTTGCAACTAAAACATCAATCACCAATCACATTACTTCTTGTATGCTACCAATGCAATGAAGTTACAATAATTTTACCATAAAATAAATCAACATTACATTTATATTACCATAACCTTGCCAATGAATTAATAATAAAAAGAAATCATTACCGTAGCATTT
>SNQJ01S0006915.1:175659-186189 GCA_010110895.2 Picea sitchensis | reverse complement strand
ACTGTAGTACCAAGCACAAGTGCTCATCATGCTCCTCTGTCGTCCGAGAGTAGATCAAGATGTCGTCAATGAATACTTGGACGAACTTGTCCAAGTACTCGCGGAACACCCCGTTCATCAAACTCATGAATACCCCTGGGGCGTTTGTCAGTCCAAACGGTAAAACAATAAACTCGTAATGTCCAAATCTCATCTTAAAGGCGGTCTTAGGGACATCATCCTCCTTGATCCGTAACTGGTGATACCCTGATCACAAATCGATCTTGGAGAACACCATCCCACTCTTCATTTGATCGAACAGATCATCAATTCTTGGTAAGGGATACTGATTCTTGATCATAGCCTTGTTCAGTTGATGGTAGTCAATGCAAAGCCTCCATGATCCTTCTTTCTTTCGTATGAAAATAACTGGTGCACCCCATGGTGACACACTAGGTCGTATCAGGCCCAGGTCCAACAACTCCTTCAGTTGCATTTTTATCTCTTGCAACTCTGTGGTTGACATATGATAAGGCGTTCTTGTTATCGGTTCAGTCCTCGGTTTCAGGTCTATGGTAAACTCCAGTTCCCTTTCCGGTGGCATCCCAGGCAACTCCTCTAGAAATACGTCCTCAAACTCCTTCACCACCGGAAGGTGTTCTAGACCTTCCACTACTCCCTTTTCATTTAGCACGAGGATCGCATAAATCTTGCACCCCTTGTGCAAACTCTTCCATAACTGTAAGGAAGAGACAAACATCGGGGATACTCCCTGGTTCCTTCCTACAATCACACATCTATGTCCTTCATCATTGACCAAACTCAACCGTTTTGTCTTACAGTTGAGTATTGCCTCATGCGATTCCAACCAATCCATACCAATCACGACGTCATAAGATCCTAAGATCGTGACGTACAAGTTGACCCTTGTGACAAACTCTCCCAGGTTAAGGGCACAGCCTGTAACCTTTCCTCCAACCTTTTGTTTGGCTCTTGAAGCCATCTATACAAAGCTAAACTCATCATGTTCGACTGCCTTTACCTTAATCATTTTTAGCGCTGCACCAGAAATGAAACTCTCAGTAGCACCTTGGTCTATCAAAATACTAAGGTTTTGGTCAGTGACAGTACCTGTCGTCTCGAGCACAGTCGATTGGTGCTCTGCCTGGCGGTTATTCACCGCCGCATGAATCCGATGGGCCTTGCCCATATCTCCCACAGTAGTGGGTCTGGCTGATCTGGACACTCTGGTCCTATCCACAAGACAGTCGCACTGGTAGTGTGGATCCCCACACGTCCAACACCCCTTCTTCGACCCAGTAGTCCTGGTACCCGAAGTAGAAGATGACGGCCCACCGGCCTGGAACCCAGGTCTGTTCTGCTGAATAAGCCTAAACTGTTGCTGCTGCAGGCGATGCTACTACTGATGTTGTGGTCCCCGATAAGGTGCCCGCTACTGAGGCAGCGGTCGTTGGGGTGTATTGAAAGTGGATCCTCTCTAGAAGCCTTGCTATCCCGATGTATGTCTCGCTGGTGTCTGATGCTGCAGTGTACCAGATGAACCCTGCCCTTCTGGTCTTGCTGTAGTCCTGGTCTGACCCCCACTGATAATATCCTCTTCTGCTATGAGGGCGTTTTGGATAGCGTCGGTCAAGGTTTGATGCATCAAGATCCTAACCTTTGCACGCAGGCTGTCGTTAAGGCCAAACACGAACCTGTTGAACTTGAGCTTTTCAGTGTTAAGGTGCGGAGCATACCGGAGCAGCTCCATAAAATGTGCCTCGTACTCGGGCACCGTATGACCTCCCTTTCGTAATGTATTGAACTCATTGAGCTGACGCTCAATGAATTCCTATGAAAGGTACCTCTCTCGGAACCGTTCCTCGAACAGTTCCCATGACACGTCTTCAACAGCCATGTTCAGCTGCGTCAGGAGTGTCTTCCACCATAGAAGAGCGCTCCCCTTTAGTTGAAAGACCTCCATGCAGACCTTCATGTTGGAGGTATAATCGTGAAGTGCGAAGAACATCACCATATTCTCCAACCATGCCTCGGCGACGGCGCCATCCGGGGCACCAAAGAAATAAGGAAATTTAACCTTCTCGAGTTCACGGTGAATGCTACTTGTAATAGCCGGTGCGCACGGTGGAACCTCAGCGGGTGTCGGTGCCCTGGCCTCATCTCTGTCCAATCGACTGATCAATGCCTCGAATATGCGCTGAAAAGATCTCATCATCCCAACAACATCGCCAACTGCTATCTGCTCCTATCCGAGAACCTGCTCGCCTCCCTGGGGGTTAGACTACTCAAGTGTGGATGCTACTGGAGGCGTCACACCTCCTCCCCTAGAACCCCGTTGTCTTCCTCTGCGGCGTCCTCTAACCATGATTACCTGCACGCACATAATCAACTCGATCAACAACAGTATAATCAAATCTAATCATGTCAACGAAAGTCGTAGCCAATCCCAAGTCACGGGTCAAACCCACTCTAATACCATATGTGACATCGTCCTTGTTACGACAACAACTCTTTAACAGGTGCAAAAAAAATATTTTGTTTAAGGTGTGTGCACACGTGTAAAAAGGAACAGACAAACTTGACTCTACGTTGCCACCCGACGACTAACAAGACACAACCACGATGATCGCAACAAGAAGACATAAGGCTCACAACAAGTAACAACAAGCATTAAACGACCATAGACATAAGGTGCACAACAAGTAACTGCAAGCATTAAACGACATACTGTGTTATGTACAGTACGAACACAGATGGAAGAATCCATAGCAACAGATTTTACTATTTATGCATAGGAAAGAAGGGTGTTTAATCTTAGTTCTCTGCTCCGGAGAGAGAGAATGTCAGATAGGCTCCTGGCCAACTGCTTAGGCAAAAACTAGTAATCTCTATCAGGAGGTCGCAGTGGTGGGAACTCTGCCTTTAAAGAGCCCAAGACTACTGATATGACCTTAGAGGTGTGTCGCAAGAGTGGAAAACCTGCCTTTAAAGGGCCTGAGACTCTTGATACGGCACTGGATTCTTTACACAAAAATAATTCACACAAAGAGACTTATATACAGAGCGACTAGCTTTATCAAATCGAAGAGTCTGATATCATACAACTGTGATTTTGGACAATTCGAATTATAGTACTAACACTGAAATTAATTAATAATCTCAATACATCCTATATGTTACATATACCAGAAAATTTCAATAACATTATCTTAACAACCTCACATCTGATGTTATAAAAACCTTGCAACTAAAACATCAATCACCAATCACATTACTCCTTGTATGCTACCAATGCAACGAAGTTACAATAACTTTACCATAAAATAAATCAACATTACATTTATATTACCATAACCTTGCCAATGAATTAATAATAAAAAGAAATCATTACCGTAGCATTTAACATGAAGAATTACATTACATGATTCTTCCATTGCGCGCAAGTCTCATTCATCAGGAAACATGTCATTCAATTCTTAAATAATCATGGGCACGAGAATAAGTATGTTTAAGCCATCATTAGAAATAACTATATAAAAACTAAATATCTAGATCCACCATCTACTACATAAATCCTCAATGCGTAAAAACTAAATCTATGTCAATCATTCACTACATACTAACCACTGCTCAAGTAGCGATAACTAAAACCATCGGTATTGCATCCATAAGGCCATAAGGTGCCATATCAAACAACACTAAATATACATCAATAAGCCAGTTAGAACTTCGCCAAGGTTAAGATGTAAGTAACATCAACTGTAGGCTAGCTAGCTTGGCTAAAATTAAAAAAAAGGAGAGCCATTAGCAATTGGACACTAAATGCAACCAGTTTTAGCAAGGTTAAATGCAACAAATCCTTAATCCAACGTTCCTTCCAACTAGTCATTACTCTTGATGACCATAGCATCTATATCAACTACAATGATGCCATTAAATGTACAATTAAGAGATCACAAGACCCTTATCGCAAGCAATTAATAATGCATTCTCAATTATAGATCAATCAACAAGTCTGGAAATTGCAATAGTCAATATTCACCACTCCACTGTAATCATTACACCTTCAAATTGGGCAGTTCTAATTTAACCATGTTCTCATCTACTAGCTATTAACATTAATTGAAACATCGGCCAAATAAAGTAGCTTGCTATTAATACATACTAACTAATATAAAGTAGTTGTTGTTATAAAAAGTTAACTAATACAATGCAAATTGCCTTTATTAAATAAAGTAGATTGCTATCATTAACCCAAATAATTGAATTGTTGATTCAGAAAACATTACTGACAAGGGATGTTGCTGGTCGACCGTAGAGACTACACCGGTACCTTCCAGCCAATCACTAGGGGTAATCTGCTTCCCCCTTAGCCCCCCGAGATGCAAAGGGGCCATAGACAATCCCGATGGTCCGTCTAGCTTCCCAGCTCGCCTCGTAAGGCCGAGCTACCACTCCTATCCAAGCTGGAAAATCCCAACTCTCCACGAGTAATCAGTCAAGTCACAATTCCGGCAGTGTAATGTTACGCTAACAGTCGATCCCTTTCTTCCTCATCTTCCCTTTCTTTTATAGAGTTGTCCAAACCTCACACTTTCCCTAAATCATTTTTAAATTAAAAATAAAAATATTCTAAATATTCTCCTTCGCACAAGTATTGTCCATCCCCCTCTTTCCTCCAATAATTATTTTCTTTAAATTATTAATTTACTCATTTCCCTCATCCACCTAGATTTGCTCCTAAATTTCCTCCTAGGTGTTCCTAGATCCCCTTACATGTTTTAAATAATTTCCCAAAAAATGAAGTTACTAAATTAGCTCAAATTAGAAGGTTCTTAATTGCAGATTCCTTACTATGTTGACCTCGCTTTTTACCATAAGTTCCCAACTTTCCTTTATCATGTTTCCTCCAATCCTTAGTTTCCTGATTTTTATTATCCCCTTCTTTCCCCTTTTTATTAGAGCCAAAATGACACTTACACTATTTACTCTTTTCCCTTTATTATTAATTTAAAATCTTTTTATACTTCCACAAGTTAAATAATTTGTTTCTTCTTTACAATTTAAAACCATGGATTTTTAATTAAATTATTACTCTCTTCATTTTACCCCAAAATTTTATGAAGACTAAAACTATTACCTAAGGGGTTTTTTTTTGTTTAAATTTTTATTTTTATTTTTATAGGGTCTGTTCTTAAGGTTAGACAAAATTTTACTCTGAGAAGTTTTAGACTTAGGACTTAGATTCTGAACTAGGCGACATTTAATTAGGGAAGTAGCTTACAAATTTCTTAATGTGTTAAAGGTCTTAGGGCCATCTAGGTTTGTTCCTTCATCAACATCAACGTGACGTGCCCTTCAGGACGCACCACGTGCTCCAAGGGTGCCACTCACCAACTTATGTTTCTTTTGCGCGACTTTCCCTTCAGGATGCCCCACATGATCGAAGGGTGCCACTCACCAACTTGTGTTTATTTTGCGCGACGTGCCCTTCAGGATGCACCACATGCTCCAAGGGTGCCACTCGCCAACTTGACTGATTGGTAAACATCTATAACCCCTGGAGTCAACACTCCGCTAGGTGAACTTTTGGGAGACTAAGGGATCTAAGGAATAAGGCCCCCACCTTATTGCACTCCCCTTAGAATCATCATGAGCGACTATCATAGTCTTCCCTCACGACATCGTGGATCCTCTCGAACTAGGTAATCGTTAACCTATAGTTCGAGCCACGGCGAGAGTGTTAGTAGGCTGTGGCAGGGCTACTGTCCACACCTCTCCCTCAACCTCTCTAGAAATTGTGTGTGGCCCCTTTACTCCATATGTGAGTCTGGTCGGAAAGCTATCATCAGCCTGCATCATCAACAATCGTGTCAGAACATGTCAACATCATATCATCAAATCAATGAAATATCATTGTAAATAAATCAACCCAAATAGCACACTCCCTGACTCAATCTAGAGTCCAAGGGGTTCCACCGATGCCTCTGCATCCTCAAGGTCCAAAACCCTGTACACTCAATAAAACTGAGTGAATAACACCTGTCTACGTCAAAGCAATAAAACATCATGTCATCTATCATAACGCATCATAATCAAGGATAAATGTTTTAACATCATAAAAGTCCATATCACTTGCGAGCAAGTGTCCTCAAAGAATATTTTTTCTCAGTGTGCCAGGGCGGGATGTTACAGTTGATACATGTTCAGTTCAGGCACAAATTGATTGCAAGGAAGTTTTACAGGTTGGCTTCAAGTGAGTGGTACAGGTTGGTACAGTTGTACAATGTTTTATGTCATAGTGATAGTATTACAGTGGTTCCATCATTATACTTCTACGTCACAATGGTTGGACGAGGCAAGGACATGTGATTATAGCCACTTTTTGGATGTAGTTGGAGAACATAGGGGGTTGTAGCCTCCTTCTCGTTGTAGCCAGAGAATTGAGGAGTTGGAGCTTCCTTGAGGTTGTAGCCTAAGAAACTAGGGGATTGGAGCCTCCTTCCAGTTACAGCTGGAAAACAAAGGAAGTTGGTGCTTCAAATGAAAGTAATTCTTAAAGACATATAAGAAAAAAAAAATTGTGTTTTTCTCTTGCTTTGGGTTTTCACATAAAAATATTGGTGTACTGTGTATCTGTATGATTTCTCATTTGTTCATTGTTTATTTACTTTGAAATTATTGGATGATAATGCTGCAATGATATAAAAATTACATATTGTGGTTACAAAAGGATTGAATTGATCTATTACTAATTCATCCCCCCTCTCAGTAATCCAACAGGTGGATATTTAATGGTTCATATGAATGATATATAAAAAATATTTTATGTATTTTGATGATAATTGCATTTCTTTAGTAATTGATTACTGGAAAGAAATAAAAAAAGAATGGAACTTTGTAAGTGTTGATGTTTTTGAAACACTCTATATGATATTTGGAATAAATAAACTTAAGAATTTAAAAAAGTACAAGGAGAAATATTAACCATATTGTGTGTTGTAATTTGTTTTCATGCAAATATTAGATCATTAAATAAATGATTGATTATTTTCCATAATAATGGATTATTTTTAAATGCAATTCATAAAATATTAACCAAGTAATTTCCAAAAAATGTATACATTGAAACAAATACAAACTTGTGTTGTATGAACCCAAGGTTTAGAGAATTATTTCAATAGTGCCTTATTATTTGTAAGGATGGTTTATTGACATATACACAACTAAATAATGTTAATGCATTTTTGGAATTTTTATTTGACAAAACTTATTGAAAATGGGGCAATTTAAAGTGATGCAGGAGCATCGCTTCAAAGTCAAAACGCAAGCGTGGAGGCAAAGGAACAACATCTCAACATGACATAGTTCACATCAAAATTTAACTTAGAATTAAATCGAGTTGTTGAGATATTTTTGAAAGCAATATTTTTGTAAAGTCTAAAGGACTGTAAGGGGTTGCAGATATAGAGTGTTGACTCTTATCCGACAATAAATGTTAGTTATTTTAATAGCACAGAGTAGGTAACCACTAAGAGTTTGATATGATAGGCTATACACATGACGACAAGAGCTCGTGGAGTCGATCCTTAGATAGTTTATTGTTACATTGTAAAAGTGTTATGAAATTAGGAGATGATGAGATAGAGATCAGAGAGATCAGTAGAACAGAGTAGAGTAGAAGAAATATATGTAATTTGTTTTCATGAATCAATAGAACAAAAAAAATTGTCCCAAATCCTTGGACTGTGTTCATTTGATGTATGAATGAATGTTATATTCTGCGTATGTGATTTATTTCATTTTTCGTTCATGTATGATCATTTGAGAAGTTGATAGTATGAAGTCATGAAGAAACTGGATAAGTTTCAATTGTTTCTCTTCTGAAACTCGTATGCAAGGTGTGCATATTGAACACAAGGAGTGCGTCGATTGAGTCTCATATTGACTCAGAGGAGTTCAGAGAAAAGAAAGGAAACTTAGACCGAGTGTAAGGAGTGTATAACGTCAAGAAGTGAGCAAGCGTCGAACAACCAGAACAAAGGAATGCTAGGTGGGCGAGAAGAATTTCTTTTCAATAAATCCTTCGATCTGATATATCGAAATCCTGAGAACATAAGGAGTGCGTGGGAAGTCAGAATCCTTTAAGGATCAAGCTCATAAGAGATAACACTTTTCAGAAGTGTTGACAAGATTCAAGAGTCAGACTGATAGGAGGCGAAAAGGTCGAAACCTTTGAAGACTGATAAATCTTCAAGTTGGAAGAAATTAGAAGCTCAGGAGGAGAAGAGACAGTTGTCGTTGGATCATTATGTAAAATATCAATAGTCGTTTGATCAGAGTAAAGTGAACGAGACTAAGTCCTTCGCACATTTAGGAGAGAGAGCTCATCAAGGTTTGAGGATTTGAGATTTTCGAAGGTAGAAGAGATGAAGTAGAATCTCAGTCGTCCGATAAACAGGAGAAGATCTGAGCCATCAGATTGTTCGAAGTAAGATTCAAGCATCGGATCACCCATGGTTAATCTGAACTGTCAGATATCATTGGTCCAGAAGGAGGCAAGTTTGAAACTTGAGATTTTTGAAGTACAAAGAGATGAAGGGCCGGAGCAAACTTGGACCGTTAGATCCAGGAGGATATGTGTTGGTGGGTCATGAGATATAGAGGAAGGAAAAAGGTGAAACATTGAAACACCCGAAGCTTGAATAGTCGAAGAGCCGAGAGTCATTGATCTACACGGGGACACTTATCAACAGATCGTGAGCTCCAGGTAAATTGTAGGGGTTTTCAGTTGAGATCTGAGATGGTCGAAACCCAAAGATCCAAAGTGAATCTAGATTGACATATCTATTATCACTCTGTAATTTTCCCAAGGATGTGGAGGAATTCACAGAGGCAACATCAAAACCTCTTTGAGTCAAGGATCTATCCCTCCAAGACTCAAAGAGGGATCTCTCTGTCTGATATAACTTTATTTGAATTTGGATATTAGGCTAGTTATGTGATGCATAATTTGTTTTAGATTTGAGGTGTTTGGCTGAAGGACTTCTTTAGAATCCCATTGGGCTATGGGGTCTGTGTTAACACTTAAGGTCAGATAAACAACTTTTAAAAGGATTCTTCACAAGGTGAGATAGTCAATATACTGGATCGATTAAGATTAAATGTGATGGAAATATAGAACATGTGAGAGGTTCATTTATGTAAAGAAGCATTCAAGAATTTCTTTAACTCAAAATCAGAAGAATAACAAGCAGGCTGATAAAAGGCCAGATACCGAGTACACGAGGTAAATTATGTTCATTAACTTCCTTTTAACAATTAGAATTAGAAAAAAAAAATGATAACAGAGTAAGATAACATTAAGATAGCAATAATAACATCACCAATATTTAGATGCAAGAATCCTATGAATCCATTCCTTTGTATTACTGGTGGATCTGAAAAATATTACAAAGAATAGATTTCCTAGGTGAAAGAATCAAATATTTTACATTAAAATCACATGCGTAAATAGGATAGATCTCACCTCAAGTTTAGGAAGTCACATTCAACCACCTTGGCCAAAAATAGAAATAAAATCATCGAAGATCCTGAACTGTCCACCATGAAAGACGGGTCGAACTACTGCAAAAAAGGGGTCAAATCAGACCTTTGTTTCACCTCAAAGGTGACACCTTTGTAAAAAATTAAGGACATTATTGTATATGAGCATGTTTTGGACAAAACAATCCTTCAGTTTCTCTAATTTCGTCTCCAGCTAGCCGAAAGAGCTCCCGTAAAATCACGACTGAAATAGGAAAAATGCAAAACTGAAATAATGAGGCTGAAATATGGCTTTGATTTTCCGAACTGGTGGCACTTGTGAAAAATATGAAAGAGGTTTTTTTTCTTCAACCCTTTATAAACAAAAACCTCTCTCTGTTTTTTAAAATGCACTTCCATTTGCCATAAATCCTTCCCGTAAGTTCATTGGTCGAAACTAGCCAAAAATGTGGTTTTGTGAATTTTGGGGAGGGTGGTTTTGTAGGGGAAAGTTGTTTACTCGGACCCCCCCTAATGTGGTAAGTGGTATTAGGATGGGGGGGGTCTGAGTTCACCAGGAGGTGAGAATTTTCCCTCCCCATACCACTTACGCATACCCCACCTTCGTCAAAGCTAGAAAAGCACGGGAGGGTCCGATAAGATTGAGAGCGTAGATTGATTTTTGGGGATGTGTGCATGTGAAGTTACGTGAGGAAAAATGATTTGATGTTTATTTTATTTCTTTTTGTTTTTTATTATTTGTTTCTTGTTACGTGTTTTCATTTAATTTTTATTTTGTTTTACTTTTTATTTATTATGTGTCGTTTAATTTAGTATTTGTGTTTTATGTTTATGTTTATTTCTTATTATTTTCTTTTGTTATATGTTTTATTTATTTAATATATGTTTTTATTGTTTTGTTTTTATGTTTTGTATTATGTTTATTTTATTGTTTTATTTAATATATGTTCTCCTTATTATATATTATATGTTTGGTTTTTAAAT
>SNQJ01S0006915.1:138337-175588 GCA_010110895.2 Picea sitchensis | reverse complement strand
ATGTTTAATTGATAAAACACTAACCTAATTACTAATTTAAACCAGTAACATAACTATTAATTATTAATTAATTGATTAATAATTAATTTATTATATACAAGTCTAATCTATCTACTAATCTAATGTTTTTATCCTAAGTTTGTTTATTGCAAATGTAGGGATGGAAATGACGAAGGGGTGCATAATTGAAGGATGAGGGAATGAAGGGCGCAACAAGGTGAAAAAGGATCAGGTAGGGTGATGAAGGATTGGGCGAAGAATATGGAGGGGAAAACATAATCAACCGGGCCTAGCAAGCTAGATGTCTTCATCACGGGGGAAACACTAAATAGCAATTGAAGAATCGGGTTACCTATGATTATAGGACCCCAACATAGGATCCACCTGGGGATGGAAGCTCTTTCAGTAGGTGTCAATAAAAAATGAACTCTGAACATCCAGACTGGTGCTTTATTCATTGAGCTGGTCCCAAAATCGTATTCTGCAACATGTACCTGTTTTGATCTTTCAACTGAAACCAAATAAAAAATGAACACTACTAAAAAAGATATACTTAGAATGATGATTTTATTCACACTCTCCTAGCCTAATCTACTGCAATCACTTCTCAATTAGGTAATGGAAAAATGCCAAAGAGTCCAATCCATCCATCGATCCAATAACTTTGTTTTTCACTACTTCAATAAGCATCAAAACTAGAGCTTGCATAAGCATCATGAACTGCTTTCCATCTTGATCTTCACAACACAAAATTATGGGACTGTGAGCAATTCCAGAAACTTTGGGAATCAATGGGTATTCTAAAAACAATAGCCCCTCCATATAGACAACTATGGGATCATAATATATGTGACCTATTACTGGATATTCAAATTTAACCAACTCAACTTCATGATTTGATGTTGTAGTTATGCTATTTGCATCCTCATTCACTTCCTGACATGGCTACAACGTTTCTTATGGGTTTTGAAATGATACTTTTGCTGAAAACACCCTTGTAGCTAACTGTCTGATCATATCCATATCATAACAATTTTTGGAATCATTGAAGGTAAATGAAAACTGACTTTGAAAACACAATCTATCCATCATAGTAGCTATAGGATCATAAAATATTTTAGATGACTATGGAATTTGTTCTGCTAGCATTTCATGGCTTGCACTATGATCCTCAACCAGAATTTGACCAAGATTCCTCTTCAAAGTCGGAAATGAACTAAAAAATAAGGGAAGGGAATCAAAATGGATGAGCTCATTACCTGTCTTGGTCTTTGTGTTTTCATTTGAATCTTGGCCTCCACAAAGAATTAATGGATGCACTTCTGAATCTGCAAAAAATTCTATATCAACCCTGTTCTCCTCACCTGGTGCACTGGTGCATCAGATAATTACTCATACTTTATATTTAAAACCTACTTGAAATGTTCCCTTGGGAGTGAGGAAAAACACAGGGGTAGGAAGTTTTCATTTTCTTGAATTTTTTTTTCATTTTCTTCCTTGCAATATTGATTAGTATGACAAGTTTGATTGACATCTTGGCTTTGTGATAATTGGACTTCTTCTTCCCATGAATATAGTTTTGATTTCTCTTAGCATTCATCATCAGACTCAACCAAATAATCATCACCCTGACGATCATATCCTAGAAAATCATCTACATATGCAAGGTCATCGAACATGCACATCATCTCAGGAAGTTTTCTCATCACCATCTGATTTTGAACTTCATATTTGGCTATGTCATGAATTGAGTACATGAATTAATCATTCGGAGGATCAAAATGATAAGGCTGGGCTACAAGGTTTTTGGGGACATTGATCCTTGTTCGTTCTAGCACTAATGGAACATAAGGTTTTCGAACAACAATTTCCTCTTTCCTACTAATCTTCTGCATCATCTCTCTTACAGTGTTTTCCAGAACATCTAGTTTCACTTCTGAAGATGTCATCCATTCATTTTTGTTCTATCTTTTTCTTCTGCCTTTAACTTTGCCTTTTTGTTCAGCAAGTTATCTTCCACATCAACTGCAATCTTTTTCATTTCTTCAAGTGTTTCAGTGTCCCTCTCTCTTGATTGTAGTGACATATCAGGATCAAAGGCATATGGTTAATGAAAGTGAGGTTATCCTGGTGGTGGCCTTATATCAACAGGTATTTCATGATATACCTTATTGAACCTTGCTGAAAACTGAGGTATTGTCTCGCCTAGATGTCTTTTCAAATTCTCATACTCTTCTAGGATGAGAAATACATTTCTCATGATCACCCATCGATCTAGGAATTTTTTTACAAATTGATGGAAATTTCTAATGCTTTCAGCTGGAAGATTCTTCAACCAATCTTTGACTTTACCTTGCAGTGATAGGGAAAACATTCTGATGTAGACATCATCATCTTCTACCTCAAACAGATCAAGAAACTCCTCAATATTTTGGATGTGCTTTTCAAAAGTGATCTTTACATTTTCTCCATCAAACTTGGGCAAATTATTTCTATAATTGACAGGAAGATCATGGAGAATAACAGGCAAATATAGGGGCTTGTATTTGTGTGGGAATTTTGTAGGTACAGGAGGTGAACAAAGGGGGCCACAATTATCTAAAATTTTAACAAGAAAAGGAGATAAAGCAAGGGGCTTATGTCTCACTAGGATTTCTAAAAGTATATCTCGTATGTGTACATGTGTATGAGTATGAACATGATCCACAACTTGGGGTTTAGTCTCTTGAGGCTCATCAATTAGCAGGTGTTTGATGTACTTTTGATCAGGTTTAGAATAAGATAGAACATAATTACAGATAAAACCAAAGATGTCTTGAATGCAATTTGGGCTTGAGTACCTAATATTTCTTATCTTCTTGGTCATGCCTTAGGTTCTTCCTCCAGTGGAGTCTTTGAGTCGACACTGTCTGGAGCTGATTGGAGTCGTCAGGTGAAATATTTTATCCTTCTTGTGTCTTGTTCACTGTCCACCATCACTGATCATATCGTGAACTTGATAGTGCACTACTGGATAAAGTTCCCCAACATGGTCTCCATTTTGTTAGCACTCTGTAATTTTCCCAAGGCTATGGAGGAAGTCATAGAGGCAACATCAAAACCGCTTCGAGTCGAGAATCTAGCCCTCCAAGACTTAGAGAGGGATCTCTTTGTCTGATATAGATTTATTTGAATTTGGATATTAGTCTAGTTATGAGATGCATAATTTTTTTTAGGTTTGATGTGTTTGGATGAAGGACTGCTTTAGAATTCCATTGGGCTATGGGGTCTGTGTTAACACTTAACGTCAGATAAACAAATTTTAAAAGGCTTCTTCACAGGGAGAGATAGTGAAGATACTGGATCGATTAAGATTAAATGTGATGGAAAGATAGAACATGTGAGAGGCTCATTTAAGTAAAGAAGCATTCAAGAATTTATTTAACTCAAAATCAGAAGAATAACATGTAGACCGATCAAAGGCTATATACAGAGTACACGAGGTAGATTTTGTTCTTTAACATCCTTTTAACAATTAGAATTAGAAAATAAAAAGGATAACAGAGTAAGATAACGTTAACATAACAAGAATAACATGACCAATATCTAGATGCAAGAATTCTGTGAATACATTCTCTCAATGGGTTGTACTTGTGAAAAATATGAAAGAGGTTTTTTTTCTTCAACCTGTTCTGAAAAAAAACATCTCTCGGTTTTTTAATATTTGCTTACATTTTCCAGAAATCCTTCCCGGAAGTTCACTGGTCGAAATTGGCGAAAAATGTGGTTTTGTGAATTTGGGGGAGGGCGGTTTTGCAGGGGAAAGTGGTTTACTCAGACCCCCCCTGAGGTGGTAAGTGGTATTGGGAGTGGTGTGTCCGAGTTCACCAGGGGATGACAACTGTACCACCCCATACCACTTACTCAGAACCCCCCTTCATTAACACTAGAAAATCACGGGAGGGTCTGATAAGATTGGGAGTGTAGATTATTTTTTGGGAATGTGTGCATGTGAAGTTACTCGAGGGAAAATGATTTGATGTTTATTTTATTTAGTCTTGTTTCTTATTATTTGTTTCTTGTTACCTATTTTCATTTAATTTTTATTTTGTCTTACTTTTTATTTATTATTTGTTGTTTAATTTAGTATTTGTGTTTTATGTTATGTTTTTTTTTTTTTTTCTTTTGTTACATGTTTCATTTATTTAATATATGTTTTTATTGTTTTGTTTTTATGTTTTGTATTACGTTACTTTTATTTTTTTATTTAATATATGTTTTTCTTATTATATACTATATGTTTGGTTTTAAATTTTTTGTTTTAACTATATAGTTTAGTTTCTATTTTTAACTTTTATTTAATGTTTAATTAATAAAAAACTAACCTAATTACTAATTTAAACCACTAACTTAACTATTAATTATCAATTAATTGATTAATAATTAATTTATTATTAACAAGTCTAATCTAACTACTAACCTAATGTTTCTATCCTAAGTTTGTTTTTTGCAAATGTAGGGACGAAAATGGTGAAGGGGTGCAGAAGTGAAGGATGAGGGAATGAAGGGCACAACGAGGTGACAAAGTATCAAGTAGGGTGATGAAGGATCGAGCGAAACAGATGGAGAGGAAAACAAAATCAACCGAGCCCAGCAAGCCAGATGTCTTCATCACGGGTGTAATGCCAAATAGCAGCTGAAGAATTGGGTTACCTATAATTATAGGACCCCAACAATATCTAAGGGAGATGTGGCATGAATCTGTGAACTCCGGGTAAAGTCTCGAAGTGATTCAGAGCCGTGGGATTTAAGCGAGACGTGGAATAAATCCATGTAATCTGGGTAAAGATATGAAGTAATCCTTGACTATTACATTAAATGGGCAGGCGTCAGTGGAGTATATCCTTCATATTAAAGGCATTGGGAAGAAGAATGAAGTTTAATATTTGAGATCTCATAAGTCTGAAGACCCGAAGGAGATCTCGACTGCCGATCGAGAAGGGCGTCACATGACCATTGATCTGAGTTAAAAGGTCAAACACACAAAGCAGAAGTAGGATCGTTGATTGATCAGGATAGGTATCTACAAATCATCAGCTCCAGGAGGTTGAAGTACGGAGGAAAGTGAGGTTTGAGATTTCAAATGTCCAAAGTCCGGAATCGTGAAGAGATCCCGATTGTTGATAAAAAAGAGGCAGATTTGGTCCGTAGATTTGAAAAGCGTAGATCTGAACCATCAGTTCAGACAATATCATCAAGATAGAAATATTGACAATCCCATGGAATTGCGGAGACAGAAGTTGTGAGGGCTTTAAAAAATTGAGGGCAGGTCGCAATCCATACCATGGTTTTTCTAAGAGGACATGTGGAGGTTCGAGGAGAATTGTGGGTCAAAAAGCATTTTGATCCCAAACTGCTATTGGTCATGACCGCAATCGCGTGGTCACAAGAAGGCACCGCCCAAGGTCATATCAAGAGGGGGATTATCAGAAAAAGAGCTAACGCTCAGTACTCTGAGATTTAACAACAGAGAGAAAGGGAAGGTCGCAAGTGCTATTAGAGATGCACCAAGGAGCCGGAAGGGACTGTGTTTAGATACAGAAGGGAACCATTTAAGTTTCTAGAGAGTCCCTTGACTCAAGAATCAAAGATCCTTGAGCGGGAGATCGTGTAGCCCTACGGGGGAGTAGGGGGTTTGCATTAGGTTGTATCAGAGTTGATATTGAGTTTGTTTGCATGCAACAGACAAAAGGAGAAATGAGGTAAGTTGGTATCAATTGTGGTATCAAGAACTTGATTTTTGTTTGTAGGTGACGCAGTGAAATCATGCCACCCAGAAGGCGTAGAGAGAATGCCGAAATGGAAGAAAAAATGAGGCAATTTCGATTGAGACTGGATGCCATGGAAACAATGCAGAGAAGAGCACTAGACGTTGGATATATTAGTGAAGCTAAGAGTGAAGAGATAGAATTTGAAGAAAATGTAGCAAAGGATACTACACAATATTTCTTAATAAAAGTTGTTTCAAAGATAGGAGCCAAAGCGAAGATAGAGGTACCAAGTATGAAGGAAATTTGGAAGTTGAAGAATTGTTGGATCAGGTACATGCTATGGAAAAGTACTTCGATTACGAAGATGTCGAAGAAGACAATATAGTGAATCATGCAGTGAAGAGACTTAAAGGTCATGCAACATTATGGTGGGATTAACTGCAAGTCAAACGCAGGAGAAATGGTAAGTAGAAAATTAAAAGTTGGGATACGATGGTAGCCAAGATGAAAGAAAAATTTATCCCAAAGTATTACCAAATTAATATGTTCAAAATATTGCAAAACCCGAGAAAAAAAAATTATTAGTGAAGGAGTACACTGAGGAATTTTACAGACTAAACATCAGGGCTGGACAGAAAGAGAATGAAGATGAAAAAACAACCAGATATATCAATGGGTTGAGATATGAAATACAAGAGGAGATCAACATGATTTCTCTTAGTAAAGTCGAGGAGACTTATCAAAAAACCTTGAAATATGAAGAGAAATTGGCCAGGAAACAAAGCTAATGAAGCAAAGGAGGAAACTCAAGTAGAGGTAAGGGAACTAGTAGAGAGAAGTCACAGAAGCCGAACCATGAAGATGACAAATAACATAGTCACCATGAGAAAGGTGGAATTTATAGAGAAGGACAACATGGAGGAAGAATCTCTTTTTCCAGAGGAAGAGGAAAAGAAAGAGCCAGAGGAGGTTTATTTAAATGTTATACCTGTGGAAAGCAAGGGCACAAGTCTTGGGAATGTCCTGAGAGAAAGAATGAAGGAGGAGGTGAAGCACACGTTGTTGAAGCATAGAAGCATGTGGAAGAAAAAGCAGCAGAAGGAGGAAAGAACCTCATGACGAGGAAGATTCTTCTTAAACTAGAGAAGGAGATGGAGGAATCAGTTCAATGAACAAGTCTATTTAGAACTGCTTGCAAGATGAAAGACAAAGTTTGCAAGGTGATCATAGAAAGTGGGAGCATTGATAATATAGTATCCACATATATGGTGGAGAAACTAGAGTTGAAGACAACTGCACATCCAAACCCATACAAGGTATCATGGTTCCAGAAAGGACATCAAGTAATTGTAAGTCAACAATGTGAAGTTGAATTTAAAATAGGAGGTTATAGGGCTGAAATATTATGTGATGTAATTCCTATGGACTTATGTCATATTTTATTGGGGATACCATGGTAGTTTGACATAAAAGTTATTCATGATGGATGAAATAATACTTATACCCTAGAAAAGAATTGTAGGACACATATGTTGTTACCGATAGAAGACAAAGAGAAAAAGAGGGAATCTAGTTCAAATATACTTCTCATGAGTGGGAAGGAACTCTTGACTGAAGTCAAGAAGGAAAAATAAATGCAGTTTGTTGTAGTGAGGAAGCCTAGAGTTATCCTTACAAATAATTATGTAGAATATTTTTTGAAGAAATACATGAACTGTTAGAAAACTTTGCTAACATAGTAGTGGATGAGTTACCACACTCATTAACACCCATTAGGAGTATAATCCATCATATTGACCTTATTCCAGGAGCTAGTTTACCAAACAAAGCTACTTATAGGTTGCCACCTAGAGAGAATGAGGAATTCAAAAATCAAGTCCAAGAGTTGTTGGATAAAGGTTTAGTCAGGGAAAGCCTAAGCCCGTGCGCACTACCGATTGTGTTAAGTTGAAAGAAGGGAGGATGGAGAATGTGTACAGATTCTAGAGCCATCAACAAGATAACCATTAGGTATAGATTTCCTTTACAAAGAATGGATGATTTGATGGATTGTTTGAGTGGAACAAGCTATTTTTCCAAGATAGACTTGAAGAGTGGATATTATCAAATAAGAATGAGAGAGGGAGATGAATGGAAAACAACAATAAAGACAAATGAAGGACTGTTTGAATGGATGGTCATGCCATTTGGGTTGACAAATGCACCAAGAACATTTATGATATTGATGAATGAAGTATTTAAAGACTTCAGAGGAAAATTTGTCATAGTATATATGGATGACATACTAATCTTCAATAAGACAAAGGGAGAACACTTAATATATTTGACATCAGTGATGGAAAAGTTGGAGAAAGAAAAATTGTTGATAAATATAAAGAAAATATCTTTTATGAAGAAGGAACTCATATACTTGGGTTTCATAATCTCTTCAAATGAATTGAAGATGGATATAGAAAAGGTGATAGCAATCAGAGAATGGCCATCGCCAAGCAACATATTTGAGGTAAGAAGATTTCATGGTAGGAAGTTTTTATAGAAAGTTTATCAGAAATTTAGTGGTATATGTGCACCCCTGCTAGACACTGTGAAGAACAAACACAAGTCTTTTAAATGGACAGAGGAAGATGAAACAAATTTCAATGTGTTGAAAGAGAAAATCACAGAACAACCAATTCTGGTCTTGCCATATTTTGGAAAAACATTTAAGGTGAGATGTGATGCAAGTGGATTAGCTATTGTAGCAATATTGAGTTAGGATAATAGGCCAACTGCGTATTTCAGAGAGAATTTGAATGACACCAAGAAGGATTATTAGACAGATGACAAAGAATTTTATGCAGTGATTCAATCTTTGAAGAAGTGGAGACACTATCTAATTCCTAAAGAAATTTTCTTGTACAATAATAACCAAGCTTTGCAGTTTATTACTAGGAAAGAAAAGTTGAATCAAACACGCTAAATGGGTAGAATTTATGCAAAATTTTACTTTTATTATTAAACATATTGTTGGAACTGCTAACAAAGTTGCAGATGCTTTGAGAAGGAGGAGTTTGATTGTACACGAATTCCAATTGGAGACCTTAGAGTTCGAACACCTCAAGGAGATGTATAAATAAGATGCAAATTTGAAGGAAGCTTATGAGGCATGCAAGAATCCTTTGTTTGGAGACAAAAACCCATGGACTAAATATTTGATCCAGGATGGATTACTATTCAAGGGAAGCCAACTGTGCATACCGAAATGCTCAATGATAGATAATTTGTTGAAAGAGAAACACATTGGAGGTTTAGCTGGACATTTTGGTCATGATAAGACATTTTCACAACTGAGATATTCATATTATTGGCCGAGCACGAGGGAAAACATCAAACAATTTGTGAACAAATGCAAAATTTGTTAGTATGCAAAAGGAAGACAACATAACACTATTTTGTATCAACCATTACCAATTCCAGAGAGGTCATGGGATGCAATCAACACCAATTTCGTTTTGGGATTGCCTATAACTCAGAAAGGGAGAGATTATGTATTTGTTGTGGTGGACATATTTTCAAAAATGGAACATTTCATACCATACCAGAAAACAAACGATGCTACACACATAGTGGATTTTTTTTTTCAGAGAAGTGGTGAGACTACATGGATTTCCTAAGAGAGTAGTCTCAGATAGGGACACAAAATTTGTGGGACACTTTTGGAGGACTCTATGGAAGAGGCTCGGCACAAAATTTTCCTTTAGTTCATCATATCACCCTCAGACAGATGGACATACTGAAGTAGAAAATAGGTGTCCGAGAAACTTTTTGAGAAGTTTAGTCACTAAGAAAAGTCGTCAATGTGATCAGAGTCTGGCATAAGCAAAATTTTCATTGAACAATTCAGTGAACAAGAGCACAGGGAAAAGTCCATTTGAAATTGTGTATGGTATACAACCAAGAGGGATTACAAAGTTGAGAGATTTGAATCAAGATGAGTTCAAAAGTGCTGGAAACGAGGATTTTGAAACATAAATACCGAAACTCCATGACAGAGTTAGAGAACAACTACAAGACAACAGACTGAAATAAAAGAGAAGATATTATCAAAAGAGGAGAGAATTTCAATTCAAGGTTTGAGATGAAGTTTTAGCTCATTTGAGAAAAGAGAGGTTTCGAACGGGAAGGCATAACAAGTTGAAGATGAAGAAGATATGACCATGCAGGATTCGCAGAAAATTCACAGGCAATGTTTATGAAATTGAATTGTCAGACAATGTTGGGATATCACTGATATCCAATGTTGCAGAATTGTATCCTTACAGGAGATATGAATAAGGAGAATCAGATGATCAGAAAGAAGTTCAGTGGGAAGAACAATTTCCCACAACAGAAAAACCTCACATGGAGAAAAACATTGAACACAGAGATGGAAATAGGGCAAGGAGAAAGACATATCTTGAGTACTTAGTGAAGTAGAAAGCTCATCCAATGGAATATGCAAGTTGGGTCACAAAACCTGATATTTTGAAGCATGGAAAGACGGTGCAGGAGCTCATGGACAGGAGTCCATGAAAATTTTAACCAGAGGAGTATGATGCAGGAGCATCGCCTTCAAAGTCAAAATGCAAGTGTGGAGGCAAAGGAATGACATATCAACATGAAAGAGTTCACATCAACATTTAACTCAGAATTAAATCGAGTTGTTGAGATATTTTTGAAAGATTTTTTTTTTAAATATGTCATGTTTGTAAATTTTGAAGGACTGTAAGGGGTTGCAAATATAAATTGTTGACTCTTATCTGGAGATAATTGTTAGTTATTGTAATAGAACAGAGTAGGTAAGCACTAAGATTTTGATAGGATAGGTTACAGACAAGACGATGAGAGCTCATGGATCCAGTCCTTAGATAGTTTATTGTTGCATTGTAAAAGTATTATGAAATTAGGATATCATGAGATAGAGATCAAAGAGATCAGTAGAACCGAGTAGAGTAGAAGAAATATATATAATTTTTTTTCATGAATGAATAGAATAGATATAATTGTCCCAAATCCTTGGACTGTGTTCATTTGATGTATGAATGAATGTTATATTCTAGGTATGTGATTTATTTCATTTTCATTCATGTATGATCGTTCGAGAAGTTGATATTATGAAGTCCTGACGAGACTGGATAAGCTTCAATTTTTTCGCTTCTGAAACTTATATGCAAGCTGTACATCTCAAACACAAGGAGTGCATCGATTAAGTCTCGAATTGAATCAGAGGAGTTTAAAGATAACAAAGGAAATTTAGACCAAGTGCAAGGAGTGAACAACGTCAAGAAGCGACCAAGCATCGAAGAACTAGGATAGAGGAACGCCAGGTGGGAGAGAATAATTTCTTTTCAAGAAATCCTTCGATCTGAATTATCGAAATCCTGTGAATGCAAGTAGTGCATGGGAAGTAAGAATCCTTTAAGGATCAATCTCATAAGATATAACACTTTTCAGAAGTGTTGACGAGATCCAAGCATCGGACATGTAGGAGGAGCAAAGGTCGAAACCTTTGAAGACTGATAGATATTCAAGTTGGAAGAAATCAAAAGCTCGGGAGGAGAAGCAATAGTGGTCATTGGATCACTGTGTAAAAGATAAACAGTTGTTTGATCAGATTAAAGTGCATGAGACTTAGAGTGTCGCACATTTGGAAGGGAGAGCTCATCAACGTTTGAGGATTTCATATTTTCGAAGGTTGGAGAGCTGAAGTAGAATCTCAGTCATCTAATCAATAGGAATAGATCTGATTCGTCAGATTCTTTGAAGTAATATTCAAGCATCGGATCACCCAGGGAGAATCTGAGTCATTAGATATCGTGGGTCCAGGAGGAGGCAAGTTTAAAACTTGATATTTCTAAAGTGTGGAGATTTGAAGGGCCATAGAAAAACTAAACCATTAGATCTAGGAGGATATGTGTCGGGGAGTCGTGAGATCCAAAGGAAGGAAAAAGGTGAAATGTTAAAACAGCTGAATCTCAAGTAGATGAATATCCGAGAATCGTTGATATGCATGGGGACACTTGTCAATAGATCATGAGCTCTGGGTAAAATGTAGGGGGTTTTAGTTGATATATGAGATGGCTGAAATCCAAATATATGAAGTGAATATGGACCGCCAGATCTTAGGGAGATGTGGCATGAATCCATGAACTTCGGGTAAAGTCCTGAAGTGATTAAGAGCCATGGGATTTAAGAGAGACATGGCATAAATCCACGTACTTCGGGTAAAGACCCAAAGTAATCCTTACCCGTTAGATTAAGTGGACACATGGTAGTGGATTATAGCCTTCAGATAAAATGCATTAGAAAAAATACCGAAGTTTAAGATTTGAGATCTCAGAAGCCCAAAGACTCGAAGGAGATCTTGACCCTCGATCGAGAAGGGGGTCATAGGACCGTTGATCTAAGTTGAAAGTTCAAACACCGAAAGTGGAAGTAGGACCATTGATTGATTATGATAGGTGTCTACAGATCATTATCTTTGGGAGGTTGAAGTATGGAGGAAAGGGAGGTTTGAGATGTCAAACGTACGAAGTCCAGAATCACGAAGAGATCCTGACCGTTGATAAAAAAGGGGAAAATCTGGTCCGTAGAATTGAAAAGCATAGATCTGAATTGTCAGTTCGGAAAGTATCTTCAATATCGCGAGATCGACGATCCCATAGCATTGCGGGAACATAAGTTGTTAGGAATTTAAAACATTGAGGGAGGGCCACAATTCATACTGTGGTTTTTCCAAGAGGACACATGGAGGTTCGAGGAGAATTGCGTGTTGAAAATCAGTTTGATCCCAAACCTCTATTAGTCATGCCAACAATCGCATGGTCACAAGAAGGCACTGCCCAAGGTCATATCAAGAGGAGGCTTATTAGAAAAAGAGATAACGCTCAATACTCTAAGATTTCACATCATAGCGAAAGGGAAGGTCGCGGGTGCTATCAGACCTACACCAAGGAGCCGAAAGGGCCCATGTTTAGATACATAAGGGAACCATTTAAGGTTCCAAAGAGTCGCTTGACTCAATAATCAGAGATCCTTGACTGGGTGGTTGTGGAACCCTACGAGGGAGTAGGGGGGTTGCATCATAAAGTCATTCTAGTACAATATGATTGTGATGATATACCAAGGAATGGTTATGTTGTTTTTTGGAATCTATTTTTTAATCTAAAACATTTAAATAATTTTTTGATGATCTTGAAGGGTGCTTTTGATGCTAGAAACATAGTGATTGTATAATTCAAAAGAAAAACATGTTTGTAATGATGTATACACCTATGTAATTGCAAAAGGATATAATCACAATGATGTGAATAAGGATATAATAAAAATGATGTGAATGACACACATTTGTTAGATAGATTGTGGTGTTACTTCACCTAAATGGAGTTAATGATGTGAGTTGTATTTTAAAAAACATGAAACTAGTTTCTTAAATAATGTTCTCAATTATTTTTCTTAAGATTTTCTATGTGTGAAAATGTATTTTCTATGTAACATCCCACCCATGCGCACACATGATATGACTTATTCTTTGAGGACACTTGTGTGCAAGTGATCCGATTCATTATATGATTGTCTACTTCACTTATGGATTCTGATGATGATGCTTATGTATTATGATGTTATGTTATTTGATTATCTATGTATAGACAAGTTCTATTGACGGATTCTCCTAAGTGTGCAAGACACTTGGTAGATTGGTGATGTCGATGGCATCAGTGGACCTCCTTGGACTCTAGATCGAGTTGGGGAGTGGATTGTATATGGTTTTTGTATTTAGGTTCTTTCATATGTGACATATGAGAAGGTATATTATGATGTCATTATGGATTATTGATGTTTTTCGTTGATGGACACAGGCTCATGATTGTCTGCTAATCAGACTCACATTAGGATAAAGGGGCCATGCACAACATGTTGGATTACTGAGAGGGGGGGGGTGAATCAATAATAGAGAAATTTAGTCCCTTTTAACCATATAATCCAAGTGCTATATCAATGAAGCATTATTATCCAATAATTTTAGAGTAAATAAGCAATGGAAAAATGAACAATCATACACATACACAGTACACTAGTGTTTTATGTGGAAACCCAAATCGGGAGAAAACTACAGAATGCTTTTTATTATATGTCTTGAAGAATTACATTCATTGGAAGCACCAAATTCCTTTGTTTTCCAGCTGCAACTAGAAGGAGGCTCCAACCCCCTAGTTTCTCAGGCTACAGCCTGAGGGAAGCTCCAACTCCCCAATTCTCTGGCTACAACCAGAAGGAGGCTACAACCCCCTATGTTCTTCGGCTACAACCGAAAGGTGGTTACATCCACCTGTCCTTGCCCCGTCCTACCACCCTAAAGTAGAAGTAGAATGATGGAACCACTATCACACTATCACTGTGAGATATATCGTTGTAAACATGTACCAATAAATCTGAACCATGCATCAACCATGCATCAACCTGTAATCAACCTCTACCATAAACAAGTTCATCAACCATGCACCAACCTGTACCATAAAAAAGTGCATCAACCATGCACCAACCTGCAATCAACCTATACCATAAACAAGTGCATCAACCATGCACCAATCTGTAATCAACCTGTACCATAAACAAGTGCATCAACCATGCACAATCCTATAATCAACTTGTACCATAAGTGCATCCAACCATGCACCAAGTATGTACCAATCATGTGTCAACTACTCATCAACTATGACTCGTCAATATGTACCAACATCAGCAACTATACACCTCATGTATGTGCCAATTCATCAACTACTGTCTCAACCATGTACTCAACATGTACCTTAACCAAAATACCTCATCAATTTCATCATCAAAATCTGATTTGTAGATCTGTAATAGACCTGTTGTATCTGATCACATTCCTGCAAACCTTCCTTAACTTTAACAGCAAGAGACTAGCATTTTCATCAAACTTTTCTTTAGTATCACATGCCTAGTTTTGGATTAGTCAACAATCCTAACTGTAAGTAATCATAACTTTGAACTTTTAATGTATAAAGATCTAAAAATGATACGCAATGTTATTCAGTGTGTTTTATGCAATTCCTCCAAGTGGCACTACCTGGAACCTCTCAGAAAAGGAGTTATAGAAAAAATGACAAACCTTGCTGAATTCTGGCTTATTCTAGAGAGCAACCTTGTAGAGCGTGCCCCGCACAAAATATTTGATGAAATGATCTGAAACTGTTATACAACATACTTTAGACTGTAACCTGACCAACACATTTGGTCTCACTAAATTTGGATATGTTATGATGTTTTTACCCGAAACACCTGATTTTGACTAGTTTCAGGACTGGCCACAAACCCTATTTTCCACAGAGTGTAACTTAGAAAGCACCATCAAAAGAATTTATCCTTCCTTGCATTTCGGCCTTATTTTCTCCACTTTCCTCAAAATTTCGGCTTAGATATCATTTGTAAACCTCAGACACCTATAGATATTCAATATGCTCAAGTGTGATTCAAATGAGAGAACCTTGCCTCTTATTTATACTCTCCAAGTAGCTTCCTTAAAAACATCTTCTAGGTCACTTGGCCTCTCCAAGTAGCTTCCTTAAAAACATCTTCTAGGTCACTTGGTCTACTTTCATTCCTTATTTTACTTGGTTGGGTCCACTTCTAATTTTCTCCATTAAAATGGCTGAAAATAATTTATTTTGTATTCACTTTTAATTATAATACACCTATCACTTCACCTTTATTATTTACCTTTTTAAAATCTCTGAACCACTTTGATTACTTGGACCTTTTGGGCCTTCTAGATGACATATGAGGGTCCTCCAACTTTGCAAGGCCATAACTCTCGGGAAACCGGGTGAGGAGTTGTGTGACTTTCTACATACCACTAAAATGGAATGACATGTACTATCTATATAGAATAGTATTATTTGAAAAATATATCATAACTCATACCATTACCCATCAAACAAACTTCTTACTGTATCCATTACCCAAAACCTAGGGTCTCCAACTTCATGGCCATAACTCTCTAACTCCGTGAGGAATTATGTGACATTCCACATACCAATCGAAATGACATGACAAGAACTATCCATATAGATATTTTCCCTGACAAATTCAAATTCCTTCATCTCATTATTCCAAACTTTAATCAATGGTTCTCTTACTCCACACAAAGCTGCCTTCCCCGTGGAGGGCTTTCACCATAAGGGGACCACTTTGGAGTTCATCCATATTTACTTCTTATCAACCATGAGAAAACAATAATGAGTCATATTTACATCAAACACTATTGGTTCCATTACCCAAACCTTTGTGCTATGGGTCTTTCTTCAAGCGTTGACATCAATGATAACCAACCTTAATCAACACAACAACCATATATTGAGGGAGAGGTGTGAAAGAATCCCTACAACAACCTACTAGCACTCCCTACGTGGCTCTAATTGTAGGTTAACGATTACCTAGTTTGAGATGTCCATAATGTCATGAGGCTAGTCTGAGACAGTTGCTCACAAATATTCTAAGGGGTGAGCAATAAGGCAGGGTTGTTATTCCTTAGAGGCCCTTAGTCTCTCACAAGGTCCCCTGATGGAGTATTGAATCCAGTGGTTGACAACTACCAAAATCAGTCAAAGGCGTGTGGCACCCTTGGAGCATGTAGTGCATCTTGAAGGGCACATCGCATCAATAAAACATGAATAAAGGCACATGGCACCCTTGGAGCACTTATTGTGTCTTGGAGGGCACATCATGATTTTTAATAAAGGTAATTCAATGAACATAGGTGCCTAGAAAACAATATTTTCTTTTGACATGGTCAACCTTAAAATAAATGTTAAATGAGTAAATTTTTATTAATTATAAAATTTGCTTATAAAAAATTAATAATTTCGAGGGCTAGTTAAAAATTAATCTTAGGTCTCAATATGGTAATAGCCGACAAAAAAACAAAAAAACTAAATGATCAATTAATAAAAGAGGGATAAATAAAAATCAAGTTAATAATTTAAAAGAGAAATATTCATCTAAATATTTAATTATTCATTATGTGTTAGACATGCTAAATCCGAACTTAGACAGAAAGGGGAAATGAATGTAAAAAGGAATGTGGAATCATAGAAAAGAACCTACTCTATTCTAACTAAAGAACTTTCCTAAATAAAACACAACTATGTTTTAGAAAAGCCTCACTCATTAAAAGGAAATATAGGGAATAAAGGGACAACAAGGAGCTCTTTTAGGATGGGTGAGGAAAATTGACATTTAAATAAATTAAATAAATGAATTTCTGGTGCAACTAAGGGATCGAGTGACAAGTGAACGGGGAAGAGTATTTCCTAATTAAATTTTAATAAAATGAATTAATTGTGTAAATAGAAAGTGGTCACTAAGAAGAAATCTATAAAAGTAATGGCTGAGAAGAGTAATGGATCATGACTGGCATGCATAAGGTTATGCTGTCGGAATTTCCTTGATTGATTTGTATTGTGAGAGTTGGGATACCGAGCGTGAAAAGAGAGTGGTAGATTGAACTTGCGAGGCAAGATGGGAGCTAGAGTTTCTGGTTGTGTTTTGCATGGCCCCTTTGCAATTTGTGGGAAGAGGAGTATCACTTGCATGGGTTGGGAGGTACCGTTGAGGTCTTCATGATTAGAAAGTGGGAGAAAGGAGGATCACTAGCAGCCAAAGAACATAAAAAACTCCATCAGCCGATTATGGTACACATGTTTAAAATTTGTAGTTGTAAACTAGTTAAACGTTTGTGTATATGGATTTATATGTTGATGGAATTTGTAATGGATTTATGATTTTAGTTGGACACATTTTATTGATGTGGTTATATTGGAATAAATTTAGATGGATTGTCGTCCTTGATTATTAGAATTTCCAATCGTTGTGTCCCTTCCCCAACCACTGCTATTAATTTAAAGGATTTCTTCTCTGACCCCTTTTTCCAATTCTTTGTGTTGATTAAAGGGGCATGGCTTTGCACCCTCTTGCTTGCTCAAATTTTAAATCTCGTTTTATCTCTGCGCTTTCGTGTTTTTATATTTTTTCTTGGGTGTTTATATCTCTCTGCTTTTATTAGCTTCTAAATCTCATTTTTATCTCTGCGATGTGGTGTTTTTATCTCTGCCTGTGGGTGCTTTTATCTCGGTGTTTTTATTATCTTTTTAATATCATTTTTATCGCAGAACTTTGTTTTTTTATATATGTGCTTGGATGTTTTTATCTATCCCTTTTGCTCAGCTTGTAAATATCATTTTATCTCTTCTCTTTGGTGTTTTTATCTCTGCGCTTTGCTCAACATTTAAATCTATTTTTTATCTCTACGATTGGGGTGTCACTTCTAGTTGTCTAATACATTTCATTTTATCCAACAAGATTCACTTTTGTCTACTTAACAAATACACTCCTTGTACAATGGAAATACCCCCTCAGTGCTCTATGTTCTTTGCTTATTTTACCCAACAAATTTCATTTTAGTTTCTCAACCAATTCACTGCTTGGTACAATGAATTCACCCTTGATACCTCTGCATTTTCCTTGAAAAAATTGTGCCCATCCCATGGGGGAAGAAAGCCTAAATTTTCACCTTTATTCTCTATAGTTTTTCTTGAGAAAATCGTGTCCAAATATAGGGGAAAGAAAGCCTACATTTTCACCTTTATTCTCTGTGTTTTCTTGAGAAAATCGTGCTTAGCCTGTGGGGGAAGCAAGCCTGCATTTTCACCTTTATTCTATGGTTTTTTTCTTGAGAAAATTGTTCCTAATCTGAGGTGAAAGAAAGCCTATGTTTTCACCTTTATTCTCTGCATTTTTTCTTTAGAAAATCATGCCTAGCCCGTGGGGGAAGCAAGACTTAATTTTCTTGTGAAAATCATGCCTAGCTCGTGGGGAAATCAAGCCTACGTTTTCACCTTTATTTCTCTGTGTTTTTAATGAGTAAATCGTGCCCAACCTTTGGGGCAAGCTAGAATGGGTCTTCACCTTTTTATGTCTGTGTGGGCTAGAGTCCTCCAACTTGATGTAGTTCTAGTTACATAATAAGATAGTTGATTATTGTGAATTATGAAGTGGAGTAAAATTTATATTTAGCTCTTTACATTCAGAGGCCCTTACTACTATATGCTCTCCTTATTGCTATCATTAATGTTATTTACTATTTTATTCTCTTACTTAATGTTGTACACTCTCGTTAATGCGATAATCAATAATCTTATTTACTGATTATGATTTTATTTAATGCTTCTTCCTCTCCTTAATCCTATATTCACTCATGTTATATTATAGTATTTGAATGCTTATGCTCTTAATGATTATATATTCCATCCTCGATGTTATATTCACTAATTTTATATTCATAGTCTTTTAATGCTTATTCTATTATTGATCCTATATGATCTACTCGATGCTATATTCATTAAGTCTATACTCAAAGTCCTTTAATGTGATATGATCATATTTAAGGATATTGTAAACTATTTTATCAATGCACCTTAAGACTAATGTGGATGGATAAATTATTTAATCAGTACTTTACTTGTGCCTTTGAATTTAATAGTGAATGATGGATTAAAAAATTTACTTGCTCCATTAAATGTATTTCTAGATGATGGATTAACAACCTTTACTTGCGCCATTAAAATGTTAATGTATGATGGATTGACAACTAGATTACCATTACGCCACTGATTATTGATGTTGCCGATTGAATTAGAATTGGCTACCATTTCTCCTTTAATTATTGTTTAAGTGTGACTGATTTTTAGCGATATTCTCAAGCGCCTTGCGGAATAAATTTGATATCTCATGTGCCATTTAATTGTTGATGAGTACCTGATTAAGTGATTAGGATTTGTGCCTCAAATATAACTGATACTTGTTTTTGTTCCTTGGTTTTATTGTGGTGTAGTATGTGTTATACGAATTATTACCCTTGCGCCTTGATTAATTGATATTTAGGATTGATGGATTGATGACATCGATGATCATAGACTCTATTGACTTAGCTACATTCTTGTATTTATTGTGTTAGTGGGATGTAGACACCTCCTTGTTTCTTATAATAGTCATCATCCCCGAGTAGTTAAATGGTTTTAATCAATTGGAACCTGGGCTTGAGCGTTTCTTATGTGTCCTGGAGGTCGTAACCTTGCAGGGTAGGTTGGGTGGGTAGTATCTTATGTCATTATTATGATTATATTTATGATCCTTAAGTTAGTGTTATGTTATATCTTATGTCATTATTATGATTATATTTATGATCCTTAAGTTAGTGTTATGTTATCTCATGTTATCACGGTGTTACTTGATGATTATCTTGATGAGAGGAGTTGAGAAATTTGTGATTCGTACTGTTTAGGTGTCCTTATTTATTTGTATGAATTAAATGACTATGGGCCTATATTTATTGTGTTAATGTATCAATATGTGTATCTTTATTCATGGAAATGATTTGTCGACTTTATGTCGTGAATGATTGATAATGTGTTAATATTTCTTCGCTAATATATTGGATGATGTATCAATGATGTTGTTATTAATTGTAATGGATAATTCCTAACGCAAAAAAAAAATATTACCTTTCATATGGAGGTTTTTTTGTCGTAACAACGGGGATGTTACATATGGTATCAGAGTGGGTTCAACCATGCAACTTGGGATCATTACACCTTCCATTGTATAAACCATTGATTAATAATTTATCACTATTTAATTTTATTTGTATTCGTGCAGGTAATTATGGTTAGAGGACATTGTGGAGGCAGACGACGTGGTGCTAGAGGAGGAGGAATGACGCCCCCAGTAGCATCCATGCCAGAGGGGCAAACCCCCAAGGAGAATAACAAGTTATTGGACAGGAACAAATTGTTGTGGGGGATGTGGTTGATGAGGTCCTTTCAAAGGATGTTATAGGCCTTGATTATTCATCTAGATAGAGATGAGGATAGGCTGTTGGTACCCCCTAATGGTACACTGCACGTCCCAGTCGATATTGGTAGCATTCATTGAGAACTCGAGAAGGTAAAGTTTCCCAAGTTATTGGGTGCCACGGACGACGCAATAACCAATGCATGGTTTGAGAAAACGAACATGTGCTTTGCACTTCACGACTACACCTCCAACATAAAGGTTTGCATGGAAGTATTTGAGTTGAAGGGGAGAGCCTTTTTTGTGTTGGAAGACACGCCTACCACAACTGAACATGGTATTTTAAGACGTGTCATGGGAACCATTCGAGGAGCAGTTCTAAGAGAGTTATTTATATAAGGAATTCATTGAGCATCAGCTCAATGAGTTGAATTCCTTACGACATGGTGATCATATGGTGCCCAAGTATGAGGCTCGTTTCATGAAGTTTCTTAGGTATGATCGACATCTGAACACTAAGAAGCTCAAAGTCAACAAATTTGTGTCCAACCTTAACGTCAACATTCGTGCGAATGTTAGGATCCTAATGACTTAGATGTTGCATGATGTTGTCTAGGAGGCCCTCATAGCTAAGGAAGAGCTCATCAATGGGGGTCAAATAAGGACTCTTGTGAGACTTTCAGGACATGTGACATATGGTGCGCAACAACATCAGACACCAGCTAGAAATCCATCACGGTATCAAGGTGCTCTGAAAGGACCCACATTCATGACACCACAATGATTGATGCCTCAATAAAAAACTCCCTACATAGGACCACAACACCAATAGAAGTGTTGACCGCAATAATAACAGTTCAGGCTTGTTTAGCAGAACAAACTAGGGTTCCAGGCTAGTGGGCCATCAACTTCTACTTCAGGAACCAGGATTATTGGGCCAAAGATTGGATTTTCAACATGTGGAGAGCCACATTAACAACGTGACTACCCAACTAAGAGGGATAGAGCAGTCGAGTCAGCCAGACACACTACAGTAGGAGATTTGGACAAGGCCCACCAGATTCGTGTAGTGGTGAATAACTGTCAGGCTGAGCACCAGTCTACTGTGCTTGCTGGTGTAACACCCCTAACTCAGTAGGTTTTGCTTGACCTCTTGTTCTAAGGATCGTTATTAATCTCCCCTTTGATTTGAAATGACCCTTTGACTCCCTGGAGGAATCTTTAACACACAAGTGTTTCCACGTATGCTTCTTAAGAGTTACGCATGTGCGAACAAGCACTAAACACAAACTCTTAGCCACGTGACCAACTGATATGACCACATCCTTTTCCCGAAAATATATTTTGGGTTTCGTGACTTCGTGATTTCTGATGTGAGTCCCTCTGTCTCCTCCAATCCCCAAAACCTGAAATGGGTTGACGACTCACTAGATCCTCCCTTAACTCTTCAACTATATGACCTCAGTCATGTCCTGCTGCTAATGTAACCCTCGCTCATGTCACGGATCCACCTTTGAGCATCAGATTTTTCGTGACTCGTGAGTTCGCGATACAACTCTCCTTGGTTTCCTTGAAGTCCGAACTCATGACTTTTTTGAAGTTGGCCGGTCAGGATCCTCTTATGATATGACCGGTCGGATCCTTTTGATATTTCGATATGACGGTCCAGATCCTTTTGATATTTCACGAATCGGAATTTTGTGACTCTTGACTTCTCGTCATGATGTTCACCCACTCCCGAATTTCGAAATGCTGAAATTCAAAGTGCTAGATCAACGGCTCTTGTTGATCTAGATCTGACAGACACTACTCCTCCTGAGCTTGTGAGTGTTGAAAGACACTCATCCTTAACCCTTCCAGTGATCTGCAAGATCCAACGCTCCACAAAACTTTGGTGATTCTCCCTTTGAGAATTTCAACCATTTGTTCGTACTTCTCAAAGACTTTTGCAAGGTGAGGCGAAGCAATATGAACCTCTAAACTTAACTTTCGGCAAGGGGACTCTAGACCTCGTCCTCCCTTCGAGCTCCTTCCAAGTCTCTATCCTTCCTGAGCTTGTACTTGCTGCAAACTCAAGGATTTATAAATGATTATTGCGAGCACTCCTTGTGGCATTCACACTAACCTCTGGTTATTTAACACTTCAACTCTACGTGCTCCTTGCGACAAAAATTCTTCAACCTCTCCCCTTGGTTGGATAAGCCTAAGAATTCAACAAGCCTATGCACACCTTCCATGGATTTGTTTTGTACCTGCGCTTCAGTTGGTATGAGAAAAACGATATCTCTCCTAAACTTTTCTAAGATGAAACTCATAACTCGTCAACGCACTCCTTGCGGACCTTTACTGCACTCATTCCAGGAATTCTCAGGAAGAGAAATAATCGAAACTCATACTTCCTCTCTCATAGACTTCATACATTCATCATGAAATCAAGATCATACATACACATAGAATTGAAACAAAATGCATAACAGAGAATATCAACCAACTGTAAACATACCATTCAATAGATGCAAACAGTGACCATGATACACCATAAAATGGAATCAAAGAATTCTTATATTAATTACAATGTCTCTGTACATGGGTTTGATAGAAACAACTATCTTCTTATACCACTTCTACAATCTCAATTCTCCTCTTCTCTCTTTCTCTACAACTTCTAGCTTACAATGAGAATTATCTATCTTTTCAATATATACGAGGGATATTTTTTTTTATTTTTCCTTCCTACATCTCTAACTATCTAATTGAAATTAAAGACAACAACTACTCTACATTTATTACACTAAATTTCTATAGCCAACACATGAGAACTACTCTCAAGATCTTCATTACAATCTCCATATCATAAAAACAAAAATATCCTCCCATATATTGCATTAATGATTTATATTTTAATGGTTTGCAACACATTTTTATGCAAATTTACTTGAACACGGGACAAAGGCATTGGTCGGAATTGCTTAGCGAGTACGACTTTTAGATTACCTACATAAAAGGAACAGTGAATAGAGTGTCATATGCATTGAGTCAGAGACCGCACATATTTTCATTGATACCTCTTTGGATGAATCTTCGTGAGAATATTCTAACTTTACAGTGCGACAATGACTGGTATAAAGAAGTCAAGGAAAATATCGAACAAGAAACTATGTTGGTACCAAAATTTGAGGGATTTACTACGGATTACGACATATTAATGAGGTATAATCATCGTATTTACATACCGCCTAAAAACAAATTGAGAAGGTTGATATTAAATGGAGTTGATAGAGCAGTATACATGGATCATACAGGAGCCACGAAGATGAGGGAAAACCTTAAAACCTTATTCTTATGGAAAGGAATGAAGGTGGACATAGTCAACTACGTGGTGAGATGTCTATGATGTTAGCAAGTGAATATTGAACATAGACATCTGGCAGGATTACTACAACCACACACTATTCCAGAATCGAAATGGGAGGTCATTTCGATGGACTTCATTGTTGGATTTGTATTGACGGTAAGGAGGCATGACTCAATTTTCATGGTAGTTGACACTCCAACAGAGAGTGCACATTTTATTCCTGTGCATAAAATATATTAGATTCCATACATAGCTATATTTTTTATCAGCGAGATAGTGATATTGCATGGCGTGACTAAGATGATCATATCTGATCGAGGATCAATGTTTACAGGACGATTTTGGACTAGTTTCCAAGGGGCCTTAGGAACCCAACTTAAATTTAGTACCACATATTACCTGGAGGTAGATGCGCAAATAGAAAGAACGAACCAAGTCTTGAAAGAAATGTTGCGTATGTATGTGATGGACCAAAAAAATTGTTGGGAGCAGTTCTTTCCATTGGTAGAGTTTTCATACAACACCAGCTACCAAAGCAGCATTAAGATGGTGTTGTTTGATTTTCTTTATGAGATATCATGTAAGACACCTTTGAGTTGGGATTGGCTTGAGGATAGGGTCTTGGTAGGACCAAAAGTGATCCAAGAAATGGAAGAACAAATTCAAACGATAATACAAAATATTAAGGAAGCACATGATTGACATAAGAGTTATGTCGATGAACATCACATTGACTATAGTTATGAAGTTGGTGATCGAGTTTGCTTGCGAGTGAAATCAAACAAGAGTTTGATCAAGTTTGGGAAGTGTGCTAAACTCTCTCCTAGGGGCTTGTGGCCTTTCGACTAGACTTTCTTGATTATTTGAGGAGTATGCATGATGTTTTTCATGTATCTGTTTTGAGACATTATGTTAGCGATCCTACACATGTGATTAACATGAGCTCCTTTTAGGTATCGGTCGAGGGTGCACTGATGGAGGAACTAATATGCATTTTGGACCATTGCATTTGACAACTACGGTGTCGAACAGTCGATCAGGTTAAGGTCCAATGGGAAAATTATATCTTGCACTCGACTACCTGAGAGGACGCATATGATATGAGCCATAATTATCCATTTTTTTTTTATAGTTAGACATTCATATCTTGTCATATACTTTATTTACTGCACATTATGCTGTGAAACTTCAGAACAAAGTTTAAAACAAGAGGGGGTGCATGTAACATCCTACTCTTGCGTGCACATGATTTGACTTATTCTTTTAGGAAACTTGCGTACAAGTGATCTGGTACATTATATGATTGTCTGTTTCGCTTATGGATTTTGATGATGATGCTTATGGATTATGATGTTATGTTATTTGATTATATGTGTATAGACATGTGCTATTGATGGGTTCTCCTGAGTGTGAAGGAAACTTGGAATATTGGGGATGTCGATGGCATCAATGGACCTCCTTGGACTCCTGATTGAGTTGGGGAGTGGAGTGTATAAGGTTTGGGTATTTTCAGTTTTTTTATATGTGACATATGAACAGGTATATTATGATGTTGTTATGGATCGTTGACATGTTTTTTTGATGGATTCTTGTTGACGATTTATTTCTAATCAGACTCACATGAGAAGTAAAGGGTCCATGCACAACAACCAGATATTGAGGGAGAGGTGTGGAAACAACTCTTCAACAACCTACTAGTACTCCTATCGTGGCTGAAATTGTAGGTTAATGATTACCTAATTCAAGAGATCCATGATGCCATGAGGGTAGAAACAGAGGGTCGATCGCGAAGATTATAAGGGTGCATAATAAGGCAGGGTCCTTATTCCTTAGAGTCCCTTAGTCTCTCACAAAGTCACCTGATGGAGTATTGGCTCCAAGGGTTGAAAAACTACCAAAATCAGTCAAGGGTGTGTGGCACATTTGGAGCACATAGTGTGTCTTGAAGGGCACGCCACATCAATAAGACATGAATAAATATGAGTGGCACCCTTGGAGCATGTATTGCCTATTGAAGGGAACATCGTGATTTTTAATTAATGTGAGCCAATGAACCTAGGACCCTAGAAAACAATATTTTGTTTTGACATGGTCATCCTTAAATTAAATGTTAAATGAGTGAATTTTTATTAATCATAAAATTCCCATAATGATAATAATAATAATAATAATTTCTAGGCATAGTTAAAAATTAAGCCTAGGCCTAAATAGGGTAAGAAGACAAAAAAATAAGAAAAAGTAAATGATCAATTAATTAAAGGGGGATGAAGAAAAATCAAGTTAAGAATTTAAAAGAGAAATATTGATTTAAAGATCTAATCATTGATTATGTGACATTCTAACTAAAGAACTTTCCTATATAAAACAAAACTATGTTTTAGAAATGAGTAGTCATTAAAAGGAAATAGAGGGAATAAAGGGACAACAATGAGCATTTTTAGGAGCACTTTTAGGATGGGTGAGGGAAATTGAAATTAAATTAAATTAAATAAATGAATTTTTGGTGCAACTAAGGGATCGGGTTACAAGTGTACGGGGGAGAGTATTTCCTAATTAAATTTTAATAAAACAAATTAATTTTGCAAATGGAAAGTGGTCACTAAGAATAACTCTATAAAAGTAATAGTTGAGAAGACGATTGGATCATGACTGGCATGCATAAGGTTATGCTGCAAGAATTTCCTTGACTAATTTTTCTTATGAGAGTTGGGATACCGAGCTCGAACATAGAGTGGTAGCTCAACCTTGCTAGGGGAGTTGTGAGATAGGGTTTCTGGTTGTATTGTGTGTGGTCCCTTTCCAACTTGGGGGGATAAGGGGGAAGATGAGTACCCCTAGCGTTGACTGAGAGATACTAGTTAGGTATTTATGGTTAGAAAGAGGGAGCAAAAAGGATTTCCAACAACCGAAGAACATCAACAAGTCCATAAGTCGGTTACGGTACACATGTTTAAATTTGCAGTTGTAAATTAATTAAAAGTTTGTGTATATGGATTTATATATTGATTGAATTTGTAATGGATTTATGATATTAGTTGAGAAATTTTGTGTGATGTGATTAGCTTGGAATGAATTTAGATGGATTGATGTCCTTGATTATTAGAATTTTCAATCTGCTCTTAATTTAAAGGATTGGTTTTCTAACCCCTTTTTCCAATTCTCTATGTTGATGAAAGGGGCATGGCTTTGCTCTCTCTTGCTTGCTCATATTTTAAATCTCATTTTTATCTCTACGCTTTGGTGCTTTTATCTCTGTGGTTGGGTGTTTTTATCTATGCGCTTTGCTCAACTTTTAAATCTCATTTTTATCTTTGCACCGTGGTTTTTTTTATCTCTGCACTTGGGTGTTTTTATCTTTGTTCTTTTCTCATATTTTAATTCTCATTTTTATCTCTGCACTTGGGTGTTTTTATCTCTGCGCTTGGGTGTTTTAATCTCTTCTCTTTCCTCATCTTGTAAATCTCGTTTTATCTCTTCGCCTTGGTGGTTTATCTCTACGCTTTGGTGTTTTTATCTCTGCGCCTTGCTCAACTTTTAAATCTAATTTTTATCTCTGTGCTTGGGGTGTCATTGCCAGTTTTCCAATACGTTTCATTTTATCCAACAAGATTCTCTTTTGTCTGCTCAACAAATAAACTCCTTGTACAACGAAAATACCCCTTCAGTGATTTGAATTATTTTCTTAATTTACCCAGCAAATTTTGTTTGAGTTTCTTAGCGAATTCACTGCTTGGTACAACTAATTCACGCTTGATACCTCTTCGTTTTCCATGAGAAAATCGTACCCATCCCGTGGGGAAAGCAAGCCTTCATTTTCACCTTTATTCTCTGCATTTTTTCCTGAGAAAATTGTGCCCAGCCCGAGGAGAAATAAATCCTACGTTTTCACCTTTATTCTCTGCATTTTTTCTCAAGAAAATCATGCCCATCCCATGGGGGAATGAAGCCTCCATTCTCACCTTTATTCTCTACATTTTTTCTTTTTTCTTGATAAAATCGTTCCCAACCCAAGGGTAAATAAATCCTTCGTTTTCGCCTTTATTCTCAGCGTTTTTGCTGGATAAAAACATGCCCTTCCTATGGGGTAAGCAATCCTTCATTTTCACCTTTATTCTCTGCATTTTTTCTTGAGAAAATCATGCCTAGCCCATGCGGAAAGAAATCCTGCATTTTCACCTTTATTTCTTTGCTTTTTTGATGACTAAATTGTGTCGAGCCTGTGGGTATTTACCTTTATATCTCTGTGTGGGTGGGAATCCTCTAGCGCGGCGTAGTTCCAGTTACATAATGAGACAGTTTATTCTTATGAATTATGAAGTGGAGTAAAATTTGTATTTAGCGTTTTACATTCAGAGTACCTTACTGCTATACATTCTCCTTAATTCTATCATTAATGTTATTTACTACTTTATTCTTTTACTTACTTTTGTACGCTCTCCTTAGTGCCGTAATCATTAATGTTATTTATTGTTTATGATTTTATTTAATGCTTATTTCTCTCCTTAATGCCATATTCACTCATTCTATATTCACAGTGTTTTAATGCTTATGCTCTTAATGATGCTATATGCTCTCCTGGATTTTATATTCACTAATGCTATATTCATAGTATTTTAATTCTTAGGCTCATATTGATGCTATATTCATTAATGCTATACTCAGATTCCTTTAATGTGATATGATCATCTTTAAGGATATTGTAAACTATTATATCGATGCGCCTTAAGACTAATGTGGATGGATAAATTATTTAATCATTACTTAACTTGCACCTATGAATTTATTAATGAATGATGGATTAACACTTTACTTGTGCCATTAAATGTATTTTTTGATGATGGATTTACAACTTTTACTTGTGCCATTAAAATGTTAATGTATGATGGATTGAAAACTAGATTACCGTTATGCCATTGATTATTGATGTTGTCGATTAATTTATAATTGGGCACCATTGCATCTATAATTATTGTTAAGGTATGATTGATTTTTAATGGTATTCTCTAGTGCCTTGCGGAATAAAGTCGATATCTCATGCATCATTTAATTGTTGATGAGCACATGATTAAGTGATTGGGATTAGTGCCTCGAATATAACTCACAACTTCTTTTGTGCCTTGATTTTACTGTTGTCTAGTATGTGTTATGTGAATGATTACCCTTGCACCTTGATTAATTGATATTTAGGATTAATGGATTGATGACATCGATGATTGTAGACTATGTTGATTTAGCTAGTTGTTTGGATTGATTTTGTTAGTGGGATTTGGACACCTCCTTGTTTCTCTGAATAGTCACCAGCCTCGAGTCCTTAAATGGTTAAAATCAATTGGAACCTGGACTTGAGCGTTGCTTATGTGTCCTGAAGGTCCTAACCTTGCAAGTTAGGTTGGGCGGGTAGTATCTTATTTCATTATTATGATTATATTTATGATCCTTAAGTTAGCGGTATGTTATCTCATGTTATCATGGTGTTATCTGATGATTATCCTGATGAAAGGAGTTGAGCACTTTGTGATTTATGTTGTTTATGCATCCTTATTTATTTGTATGAATGAAATGATTATGGGCCTCTATTTATTGTGATAATGTGTCTATATTTGTATCTTTATTCATGACAATGATGTATCGTCTTTATGTCGTCAATGATTGATAATGTGTTAATATTGTTTCTCTTATATATTGGATGATGTGTCAATGATGTTGTTATTAATTGTAATGGATAATTCCTAACGCAAAAAAAATTTACCTATCGTATGTTGCTTGTGTTGTTGTAACAATGGGGCTATTACAGTTTATGGACATCTACACAACTAAACAATGTTAATGAGTTTTTGGAATTTGTATTTGACAAAAATTATTGAAAATGGGGTAATTTAAAGTCATTCTATTACACTATGATTGTGATAATATACCGAGGAATGGTTATGTTGATTTTTTGAATCCATTTTTTAATCTAAAACATTTAAATAAATTTTGGCAGATCTTGAAGGCTGCTTTTGATGCTAGAAAATTAGTGATTGTATATAATTCAAAAGAAAAACATGTTTGTAATGATGCAGAAACCCGTGTAATTGCAAAAGGATATAATCACAATGATGTGCATGGCACACATTTGTTAGATAGATTGTGGCGTTCTTTCACCTCAAATGGAGTAAATGATGTGAGATCTATTTTAGAAAACATGAAACTAGTTTGTTAAATAATGTACTAAATTTTTTTTTTTTAGATTTTCAATGTGTGACAATGTATTTGATGGTTAATAAGGTATTTATTTATTTATTTATTCAATATTGTGATTAATTTAGTAGGATTCAAGAAACAAAAAATCTAGTTCAAAAAATGTTAATATTGAACACAAAAATTCAATTTTGAAACACAATAATGCACTTTTGAAACTCGATTTTGCACTTTAAGAACCTCATTTTTGGACATTAAAAATACTATTTTTCACAGATTAAACTAGAATTAATTTATCTTTAATGAAATAAAGTTATAGAAACTAAACATATTGAACAACCCATTTTCTACTTTAAGTAAACCCTTTATACTCATTTTTAACTTTTTACCTATTAATTAGTGAACACTTTTAATTAACTTAACATTAAAAGTACCATTTTATATCTTTTTATAATGTAACACTTTACAATTAGAAGAAACATTGTTTTTTCTTCTCTTATACCCTTCTACTCTTTTTTCAATATAAAATTTTAGTAAGGATCAACTTATTATAGTTACACTTTATATATTTCCATCAACGGACTATTGACCTTAATGTTTAGTGGGTGACTCTCTCTTTTTTACTTACTATTCAAAAATTTTATTTCCCTCACAAAAAGTTTGGATTTGATTTTATAGTTTCTCCTTCAACTATCATGGTGGTTGAAATATATTATGAATATGTTTTAAGAGATTGGATTTGGTTTTATAGCTTCTCCTTCAACTATCATGGTGGTTGAAATATATTATGAATATGTTGTAAGAGATTTGGAATGGTGGTTTTTTTTTTGTTTTTTTTTTCTCTATTCGCATGAATTATGTATTGGGTTTTAGATCGAACACAAATATTTTGAGGGACTTGTGGTAATTGATAGATCTATACCGGCTAAATTTGGATAAACACCTTAATTTTTATTTATTTTTAATGATCTCTAGAGTCTTCTGATATGTTATTTCCTTCAAAGTTCTCTTCACAAATGTTGTTACAAAGATGCGGTTCTCAAAAATGTAGAGTGAACTTATAATTGGAAGAATCCCTCTCTGTTATTTTAATATTTTGAAATTTTCATCATCATTGCATATACGTATTCCACAAAGAGATTTCATATAACTCTTGGACATTTACAACAAATCCATACTAGTTTGTCATTGTCATCAATTATATGGTTTTTTTTTTAATTCGATATCTCTTTAATTGATAGTAGAATGGTTTATTTCTTCAATGAAAAATTCGTGTTTTTAAATGATCAAATGATTAAATGTGGAAATTGATCTAGAAAATAAAAGAAACTTTGAAAAAATAGAAAAAAAAAATATTATGGTCAATGGACTTATGAATTCAAAAAAATAATTGGGTGTGGTAAAGACTCATATTATAATGTAGTTTTGATATCAAATCATTAAAGGATTTTGATGTCAAAAATGTGTATGAAAAAAAATGTGCTATCAACATCAACGTTAAAATAACCAAAGGATTAAAAGTGGTTATTGATTTAGAAAATCAAAAAAACTTTAAAAAAAATGGTGGAAGGAAAAATCGATATTATAGTCAAGGATTTAAGGATGAAAAATAAAATAAAAAACGTATCCGGTTTGGTAGTACATTTGACACCAAACAATTAAATGATTTTGATGTCAAAAATGGTTCTAAAAAAATAAGTGCTATCAACATCGACTTTAAAATAACTAATAAGATTCAATATTATGATGTCAAGCATAAGTGTAAATAGTGTTGGAGAGAAAGAAAAAAAAAACAATATTTTAGACTTATATCATTGTAGGTTTACTCAAATTTCATGTGTGAGCACTTGTTTGATGCAAAATTAAATTTTGCATGAAATGACTACCCACTCTACATAATTTTAATAGATCAAAACTGTGATTTATGAAATACATTTTTTTGCATTATCTCACTGTGGATCTCTAAAAAAATAGGTTGAGAAGATACTTCTTCGATTCAAAATTTATTTCTACATGGAATGAGTGTCCACACTTAACTTGTTGAAAATATGATAAATAAAACTAATTTATTTTTTTCCCTTTGAAAATTCATATCTTATTTTATTGTATTTATTATTATTTTATTATTTTCTTCAATAAACCTATTTTAAGATTCCAAATTTATTTATTAAAAGGAGAAAAATGTATTTAAACAAAAACTCAAATTTAAAGATACAAAAATTCTAAGTTTTTGTTTGTAAATGTTTCATTTGCGAAAGGATGCAAGTAATTAAAAAAAACACTATTTTTAAATCTTGAATATGTAACATAGTGAAACATATCTACTAATATCATACCATGTTTTATTTATTTATTTATTTATTTATTTTTATACATAATGTTAGTTAAGTTATAGGATATTTCATTTGGCGAAGGATGAAAGTGATTTAAAAAAATACTATTTTTAAATCTTGAATAATAATAATAATGATTTGGCTGGTAAAGTCTACTGAGGTATACATACTCTACCCCCCTCATGGCCTTGTTAAAATCCCAATCCCGATGTGAATACATTCCTTATAATTTCAATTATACAAAGAAGTAGTTGTTAAATTTAATTAATAATGAAATTGTTTTAGGTCATACCATTAATCATACAATAGATGGAAATGAAATAGGTGAAGAAACAAAATAAAGTTCGCACACACAATAGTAATTTAGACCTTAAACATAGCTTTTTATTCATTAATCATACAATAGATGGAAATGAAATAGGTGAAGAAACAAAATAAAGTTCAAACATACAAAAGTAATTACTCCTTTAAACTTAGCTTTTTATTCATTAAAAAAAATTACAAGGAAACCTCTACAAGTGGCTTAAACCAACATTTTCAAAATATTGAAATCACTCTGAACTAAGGTGGTATTTCCTGACTAATATTCACAACCCACTCAAAAAATTTAGAAAAAATAGAAAATTATTGTATGGCCTTCACGACAGATTGTATGGCTTACAAATCCATAAGGTGTTGTATGTATGAATGTACAAACTTTTGTAGGACTATACATAACTATCATCTTGAAATATGTGCTACACCTCTTCCCTAGCTTCTTTCACTCTCTCAATATCTCAACCTACTCAATTGTTCATGTGTCCTATGTGTGAACCCTATCTCGTCCTATATTTATCTTTTTATCTGAGATGAAAATCGTAATATATTTTCACTACTACATATGGAAAAATTTGCGACTAATTACTTCCTACAAAAGTGGCTTTTGTCGCAAAAATGAAGATAAAGATTTAAATTTATCATTCTTCTTTTAATCATCCTGCATTCGTCGCCTAGGCGACGACCTCTATGTTGTTTCGGAAAATGACAAAGATTATTGTTTCCCTATTCTAAGTTACCCAACTATTTGACAAACTCAATCTTGACTTGGTCAATTCTCCTTGCAGAGTTCATCCCATGAGCGATGAGACAAAGATTATTGTTTCCCTGTTCAAACAGTCACCCAACTATTTGACAAACTCAATATTGACTTGGTCAATGTTCGTCGAAATGGTGACGAAATAAAATATATAAATATTTAGCAAATTATTGATGTTGTGACAATTTTTCTATAACAACGACGATTGATAAAAGGTATTTTTGTATGTAAGGATAATGGTGGAAAATATTAGAGGTGGAAAAAAAAAAAAGAGGGTGAGAAGGGTGGCGGTAGATGTTATTGGCCCTGCAAAAGATGTAGTTTTACACATCCTGTAAGAATTTTAATAGAAACAACTGAAAAACATTGTAGGAAATATGGGCACACTGATGGGGGGGTCAAATGAATATTGACCCGTGGTAATTAGCTATATATTAATTATCTATTTTTATATTGATTTTTTTTATAAAATTGTGTGTGTGTGTGTGTATATTGTTTAAATATTTGTTATACACACTAATTTTTCATGATTGTTTGTAACTATAAAGTTACGGTTTCCCCCAAATTTTTTGCACAATGTTGCACCAAGTAGTAGTCAAAATGATGTTGTACAAGTTGAGGAACATGAATCAAATGAGGATCTCATGGAAGAACATGATGGGAAAAATCAAGTTAATGATCCCATGGAAGAAGATGATGGGACAAGTCAAATGATCCAAGATTTTTTTCTCAGTTAGATGAGGAGGGGGACAATGATGGTATTTATGATGGAACTCTATTAGAAAAGGAAAATAAATGACATAACAAAGGTTTAAAAGAAAATATTCTCTCCACTACATTATTGTTGGTGAACTTAAAGGTTGTGAACAACTTGTCAAACACTTGTATAACACATATCCTAAGGTATGCAATATGTTTTTGTTAGGGACCTAACCTACCTAACCCCTCAAGTGGGTATAATAATATATTTCCATGTAATAAAGGTCAATATTAATAATTCCTAGCAATACGGGGGAATAAGTCAAATGTAAGAAGACCTAATAGAAGCTTCTGCTTCTAGAAGGATCTTCCTCTAGATTGTTCTTTTGGATAGATAGATTTAGTATAATAGGAATAAAGGGGATCAGAAGTTTTGTCTTGGATATTATTGTAATAGAGCTCTGCTTTGTTGGAGGTTTCCCCCTCGAAGAAGTAAGTGAACATTTCTCTGAGTAATCAAAGTGTTGTTTTTGGTGTTATTCTGGTATTATTTTGGTATTATTGTGGTATTATTGTGGTGTTTTTCTGGTTATATCATTGTTTATTTTCCATTTCTAGCTAATTATTTATGTTTTGCATACTATTTGATATCTAGAGTATTAGAAGTGGTATCAGAGCACCTTCCTCAACAAAAAAATGTGGGTTAAATGTTTTTCAGGGTAAAGACATATTATGGCGTCTTTAAGTTACATAGATCTGTTAATTACAGTTTCATCTCATATACATACATGTTGAATTTTAAATATTTTTTCTAGTGTTAATTAATGTGTAAAATAAGATGCAATATTTACGATTAATATTCTTTACATTAACTAGTAATTATTTGTTATTTTCTAGATTGTTAGGTGAATTTTTGTTACCATCATCAAATATTTTACCTTGCACATATAAATGTTTGCTTGTCATTAGGAAATACATTGGTATGAGGTATCAAGCTATAGATGCATGTCCTAATTATCATATTATATATTATGGACAATATGCATAAAACATGGAATGCCCACAACTTATTATCACTAGATATTGAACCGATCAAGTAAAAAAAAGGTGCCTCGAAATGTTCTTTGTCACATTCCTCTAATTCCATGTTTGCAACGATTGTTCAAGTTTGAAAGCATATCCCAATTTATGGATTATCATGCACAAAACAAAAGTGGATATTCTGTCCTTTGAATGCCTGCAAATGGTTATGTATTTAGGGAAATTGAGGAAAAATGGGAAGATTTCAAAGATGAACCTCGTAATGTTAGGCTTTCATTGGCAGCAGACGATGTTAATCCATTCAGAGAGATTAGGTCTATTTAATCAATGTGGCGATTCTTTTATCACCAATAACATTCCTCCTTGGATTTCATTAAAGAGGGAGCACATAATGTTGAAAACTATTGTTCCAGGTTTTAGTTTACATTAATTTTTTGAATGTAACATTTTTATTTGTTTTGTTTTTTTCATAATATCTTTTCTTTATTTATTAACTTATATATACATATCATGGTAGTAATTATGTATAATTTCAAACAATTAGGTAAATACCAAGTTAAATATATGAATGTATATATCAAGCCTCTTATCGACGATCTACTAAAGTTATGGGCCGACATCACTATGTATGACATCTGTAAGCCAATCGGGGACAATAAATTTCAATTCCATGGAATAATTGTATGGACAATTCATGATGCCCCAAGACTAACACATTTTTTTGGTATGTAGCATTTTGTTGCACTTTATTACTAAACAATAATTTAAATATATCATGCATGTTTTTTAAATAATCCCATCGTATAATTGAAATTAATCCATCTCACGTTGCAGGTCTTCAAACAAAGGGTAAATTTTCATGTCCAGTTTGTGCTCCTCATATGAAGTTGTTAGGGACCTAACCCCTCACGTAGGTAGAATAATATATTTCCATGTAATAAAGGTCAATATTAATAAGGCGTAGCAATAAGGAAGAATAAGTCAAATGTAAGAATACCTAATAAAAGATTCCAGTTCTAGAAGGATCTTCCTCTAGATTGTTCTTTTGACAGACATATTTAGTATAAATAGGAGTAGAGGGTATGAGAAGTTTTTTCTTGGATATTGTTATAATAGAGCTCTTCTCTGTTGGAGGTTTCCCCCTCGAAGAGGCAAGTGAACATTGTTCTCAGTAATCAAAGTGGTCTTTCCGATGTTATTCTGGTATTATTTTGGTATTATTGTGGTGTTGTTCTGGTTATATCGTTATTTATGTACCATTTCTAGCTAATTATTTATGTTTTGCATACTATTTTATATCTAGAATATTACAAGTGGTATCAGAGCACCTTCCTCGGTAGAAAATTGTGGGTTAATTTTTATTTTGAGGGTAGAGACATATTCTGACATCTTTAAGCTACATAGATTTGTCATTACATGCATAAACTCACGGTCAAGGATTAATACACACATGAAATATAAGGGGTAATTAAGTGCATATCTATTGGTCACCCTTGTAACCTATGTTGGTACCCCTTCAAGTGGTAGTGCATCAGACATCACCTGTATATGGATCGACCTAGAGCTCCTGAAACCTTCCATAGTTTAACCGAGTGGTTGTCTGAATACTATAGCACCACCAAGAACAACACTCGAGAAGATACTCTCTAGTACCTGGGTAGTCGGGTAGTATGACTAAGGGCATGGTCTAGCCTCCTTAGCTGGTGCCCTAAGATATTTGGTCAAGTACCACTATTGGACCCCTCACATATATCAGAGAGCTATTGCACAGGGAAAAAACTTGTCTGTAAAACCCTTGAATACCCTAACACTTGGAACATAAAAAAAAAATAGAACAAACAATATCTATTATTGCGCAACTATGTCTCCTACATTCGGGTTGTGAAATTACTACACATTTCTTCCTGTTAAGCATTTGGGCATTTCGTC
>SNQJ01S0006915.1:110138-135735 GCA_010110895.2 Picea sitchensis | reverse complement strand
CTCCAGCCGCACAGTCTAGTTCTGGAACCTCCTCTTCTGCTACCTCTAATGTTTCGGCCTCCATGTTTTGTATTTGACCATACTCATCCTCTTCTTTGTCATCTGAAGTGACCTCAATGTAATGTACCTGTCCTCGCCCCATGCACTTGTGTGAGGGATTCCATGGCTCCTTGCATGTGAAGCAGAGTTTCTTCCTTCTCAGTTCCCTCCTAGTGTTGTGATCTATTCTTCCATGGCCCTTGTCATAACCCTTAGGGTCACATCCTCCCTAGTTTATTGGAGGCCTTTGATCTCTTCCACCATTGTTAAGAGGTGGTATGGGCATGAATTTTGGTCTAGCAGCTGGACCCAGATACCTCATCTTCCAAATGGCTTCCTGTAGGCTGGTAGGCTTGAAGGCCTTAACCCAACACTTTAAGGGTTCCATCAATCCTTCGGTAAAGAGCATCATGAGCCTGGTTGGGGACATATCTTCCACCATCACTGCCAACCTCTAGAAATCATCAATGTATGCCTCAGCTGTACCTGTTTTCTTGAGTTGGGTGAGCTCCCGAAAATGTAACTCAGGATCTCCTAGATCAAATCTATCAATGAGCCTCTAAGTGAATTCTATATAGGATACAATCTGGTTTTGGTCGAGTGTGGTGAGCCCATGGTACCACCAGTCATGGGCCTTTCCATCCAAGTAAATAGTGGAAAACTTGATGGCCTCCATCTCTCTCATGGGGTTAGGTTGTAGGTAAGTATCCAGCTTCTGCACCCATTCTTGTGCTATCATCTTAGCCATACCATCAAAGTATGGAATCTCTATCTTCCCTGCCCTTTGCTCAAACTCAAAGCTACCCGTGTGGTTCGTCCTAGGCTAGTTTATGAACCTGAGTTGACAATACTGGTCTAGGGACATCTGTCTTTGAACTTTAATATCCAAGCTATAGTATTCCCTGGTACTCCTGGCTAATTGTTCCACAAAATCTTCAATCTATTCATGCTGCCCTTGCTCATTTGTGAATGTGGGCATGTATGATCTGGGGTTAGCTCTGCTACCTGAGTGTTGGCCTAGAGGTTCATCCGTGAACACTGGCACGTATGGCCTATGATGGGTCTTGCTACCCATCTGCCCATGGAACGTGCCACCTCCAAGACTTCCTTCAGATCCCGATGATTTCTCCGAGTTATATGTGACTTCCTCATGGGTTCCACCAGACCCTCGAGCCTCCTTATTCCCATACGTATTAGGATATTTGCCTCGATGGGTTACTTGCATCAAAAGGTTAGTTATCCTAGATTGGTTCTCGTTCATTTTCTGTAGATTCTCATAAACTTTCTTCAAGGTTTCATAGATTTCGTCCTGTCCCCTTGTGTTGGTTTCCTGATACTCATCCAACTACTGGACCAATGTGCTTTCTGTGCGGTTCATGTTTTGCTGGAACTTACCAAATTCGACTACTAAGAGAGCCAAGCCCTAAGGCTCATGGTCATCTCTTGACCCTTCCATTTATGCCTCTGTTTCACTATTGTTTTTCTTCCTCCGACCCATAACAATTCCCCTGTACTTCTGCATGCACCAATCTCTCCACAGGTTTGGAGGATCAAGTCTCTGATACCACTATAATGATCCCAAGCCAAATTATTTCTTGGAATCACTAACTACTACTAATTTATTGAGTTATTAAGTGCATACAAGATTCATAAACACATGGAGATCACAATATATTCAATATGTAGAAGCACAAGCAAAGATCTGACCTTTTTATTATGAGCAATGTAAGATTAATACAATAGATGGTCGATCTGGCATAAACCTCAGATGGTCTTACAAGAAATAGATATGATTTTCTACAAAATGCTCCCGACAATACAAAATAAGCCTCCAAAGGCTGGATATACAATGAAGACTGAATCAAGAAGATCTGAGCCATACTAATGCTCAACCTCCAAGCTGGAAAGTGCCACGTCCTACTATAATGATGAAGCCCTCAATAATTCTGCCCTGCTACCAAAAGTGTCCAATCATATCGAGAAATATGGCAAATGATAGATCGGGCAACTGTAAGGACAACCCAGATGTCCAAATTCACAAATCCACTCTCAAACCCCGTAGATCTGAATTCTCCACTAAATGGTGTGCCCCACTGGATGACTGAAACCCTAGCTGGTTTGGCCCTGATGAAGGAGGCCTCTAAATGCTCTGAAACTCTCTAAGAATATAGATCGGGATATGAGAATCCCGTGGGAGAAGTGTTGGGCTTAGATCTCAAGTAGATCTCCCTAGATCTGAGTTTTACTGAATCATAGGACGTCTCCTATGGCTCCAAGACATCCCAATCTGCAGACAAATGTAGAATGATGATAACCCTCCAGAAAATCCCTCAAACCGATGGTCCTTCCCCTCCAAACAAAACCCAATTGTCGATCAAACTAATGGTCCTTCCCCTCAGGATAAGCTGGATCAAACCTCCCTCTAGATGATGGTGCACCCTTGCTCGAAACACAAGAACAATACGGCCTGCTACCTTATGAAGTGCTATATGGAGATGGGATGAGACTAGAATGGGGTGGAGGAATCTTTCATCCCCGAGACCAAGCTGAGGAACAAGGTGAGTGGATATTTCACCACTGAGTTGCTCACAAGGGTTTGTACAGCAAAAACCCCAAACTGAATGCTCAAGAGCAATAGAAAATGCTAATCCAAAACCANTTACTTATACTTTTCCTTATAATTCTCTATTGATTTAGGTTAACTCCCAGGGTTAATCTTCTATTCTTTTGTTGATTTATCTTTTACTCCTTTATCCTTTTCCTTTCTTAAGTCAACTTAAAAAATACAACTTTTAACTTCTTGACTTTCCCCCCCTCAGTGTGAGACTATGACCTAGTGGGGGTGCCCAGGCCACTGAGTCTCCTCATCACCTCTCTAAGAGGTGGGGGACATTATAGAAGAACCCATAATTTTATTCATCGTTGCAGTTCCCAAGAATCTAATTTCTATATCTGTGCCCAAGAAACTAATTTCCAAAGAAAATAATTGCTATATCATCACCACATTTCCCATGAAATGTGGAGGGTTTTGTTAAAATGTGTGTCTCCAAATTGGTGAGTACCACATGAAATCGCATATGTTTTCTATCGACATGGGCAGTTCTGACATTGTGTTGGGTGCATAATGGATAAGGACTTTGGGTCCCATTCTCATGGATTTTAAGGAATTAACCATGAAATTCAACGAGGAGGTACAACAATATAAGTTCCAAGGAATCACCATCTATTCCCCAGAGATCATCAATTCCCATCGCATGGAAAAGCTGCTAAAAAAGGTCATTCTGGCATTATTTCTGAACTCCATGCCATACAATCCATTGAGACACCCAATTCATCCTCTCTAAACATAAAGTGGTTTTTTCCACTCCCGATCGACTCCCTCCTTCCTTTTGTATTAACGATAATTCAATTCCCCTTGTCCTAGAAATCCTTGCTCCCAATATCTGTCCCTATCGTCATCCCTTTTCCCAAAAAAATGAAATTGAGAAAATTGTTCAAGAATTTATCAATGAAGGTGTTATCCTCCCTAGTACAAGCCGCTACTCTTCTCCTGTGGTCATGGTCCTTAAGAAATAAGGTTCTTGGTGCATGTGTCCCAACGTTTGTTCCCTCAACAAACTCATCATTAAAGAAAAATTTCCCATTCCTTTCATTGATGACCTCTTGGATGAATTGAGTAGTGTCCAGTTATTTACTAAACTTGATCTTGATTATGGCTACCACAAAATCTGTATAAATGAGGCAGATATTCCTAAGACTACATTTAGAACTCATGAGGGCCACTATGATTTTTTGTTCATGCCCTTTGGCTTGTGTAATGCTCCCTCCATTTTCCAAAGCCCTATAGATCATGTATTTCATCCTTTTCTTCGTCATTTTGTCTAAGTTTTCTTAGATTATATCGTCATCTATAGTAAAACCTAGACATCCCATATTTCTCATGTGGATCGAGTTCTACAGCTACTCTCTCAGCACCAAATTTTCCTCAAACAATCTAAATTTTCTTTTGGCACCTCAGAAGTTGAGTATTTGGGTTATCTTGTTGGAAAGGATAGAGTCAGGGTGGATCCTAAAAATATTCAATCTATGCAAGATTGGTCTCACCCAAAGACTCTCAAAATATTTCATGGATTTATGGGTTTAACAGGTTATTATCGCATGTTTGTTAAGAATTATGGAAAGATTGTGACACCTCTCACTGCTCTCCTTAAAAATAATTATTTCATTTGGAATCCAGTAGCTGCTCAAGATTTTCAAACCTTGAAGATGAGTATGTGCACCACTCCATTCCTGGCCTTTCCTAATTTCACAAAGACCTTTGTCCTAGAATGTGATGCTTCCAGGAAAGGAATTGGCACAGTCCTTATGCAAGAGGGTCGACCTTTGGCCTTTACCAACAAACAAGTGTCAGAGTGAAATTTGGGCAAATCAATATATGAAAATGAAATGTTGGGTATTTTTGCATGCCCTAGATATTTGGCACCCTTATATATTAGGGAAACTCATCCAAATTAAGACAACTCATCAAAGCCTCAAGTATTTTTTGGAACAATGCCTTTCCTCCCCAAAGCAACAAAATAGGTGACTAAACTCTTTGGATATGATTATGAGATCATTTACAAGAAAGGAAAAGAAAATGTGTTTGTTGATGCACTTTCCATAAAATATGAAGATGAAGGGTCCCTCTTTTCTCTCTCATTCATTGTACTAGATTGCCTCCAAGTTGTTCTCTAGGAATGGCTACACGATCCCAAAAGTTTTCATCTGATGCAACAATTGCAGTCCAATTCTCCAGTCTCCCTAGGGTAATCTTGGTGAAATGATGAGATTCGATACAAAGGTCATTTGTATTGAAGTAAACAGTCAAAACTTAAATCCATAGTACTTTATGGGCTTCATGCTACACCCATCGTTGGGCACTCAGGATTTACCAAAACCTATGACTGGGTCAAACATTATTTTTTTTGGGATTGTATGAAACAATATATTTGCAATTTTGTGGCTGAATGTGATGTTTTCCAATGCAACAAGGGAGAAACAATCAAATATCTTGGCAAACTTCAACCATTTCCAGTTACACCTTCTATTTGGCAGGTTATCTCTATGGATTTTATTGTAGGATTACCTAAATCAGGCAATAAATCAGTCATCATGGTGGTAGTTGATATTATTTCCAAGTATTCTCATTTATGTGATCTTCAACACCCATTTACAACCTCCATTGTGGCTCAACTTTTCATGGATCAAGTCTTCAATCTTCATGGTATGCCTCATTCTATTTCTTATGATTGTGACCCAACTTTCACCAAAAAGTTTTGGAAAGAATTGTTCAAGCTAAGTGGAAACCAATTGCATCTCAGCACAACTTATCACCTCGAGACTGATGGTCAAATTGAAGCTGTCAACAAGTGTTTCGAAACATATTTGAGGTTTTTTTCATAGGAAATTCAAAATCAGTGGGCTCAATGGTTATCACTAGTTGAATGGTGGTACAACACTTCTTACCATACAACTACCCACATGACTCCTTTTGAAGCGGTATATGGACAAAATCCACCTTGAGTTCTCTCATAATTTCCGGGTGTCTTGAAGGTCCATGCAATTGACCAAATGCTTCCAGTTCGAGAGGCTATTCTCCATTCCCTCAAAGAGAATTTTGTCATGTACTAGAATCGCTTGAATAAAAAAATATATCAAGGTCACTTTGAATGCCAATTTGTAGAAGGAGATCATGTGTTTCTTCGAATGCAACCTTACAACCAAAATTACCTCAAGATTGACTATTTTTAGAAATTGGTGCCCAAATTTTATGGTCCTTATACCATTCTCAAGCATGTGGGAGTGGTGTGTTGATTAATTGGATTGGTTTTCATTAATGTCAACCCTTGAAGAAAGTCTAGTAGAGAATTCTGGTAGCACAAAGGTTTGTGTAATGGACCCAAGTTTGTTTGATTTATAATGGTATTATTTTTTATATATTTTTAGGTAAGATTATTCTAGATGGATAGTACATGTCATTCCATTTTTTGTGGTATGTGGAATGTCACATAAGTCCTCACGGTTAGAGAGTTATGGCCACGTGGAGTTGAAGAACCCTCATGAGTCATCTAGAAGCCCCAAAAGGTCAAAGTAGTCAAAGTGTTTGCAAAGAAGAGATTATTTAAATAACAAAGTGAAGTGACAAAGTAAAAATGGACTATTTAAATAATAAAGTGAAGTGATAAAGTCAAAAAAGGTTATTTAAATAATAAAGTGAAGTGACAAAGTTAAAGGGGATTATTTAAATAATAAAGTGAAGTGACAAAGTTAAAGAGTATTGTTTAAATAATAAAGTGAAGTGACAATGTCAAAGAGGATTATTTAAATAATAAAGTGAAGTGACAAGGTCAAGGAGGATTATTTCAATAATAAAGTAAATGGAGAACTTTCTAATTATGGAAAGTGGTTATAAGAAGGTTAACCCTAAAATGATTAAAATGGGTTAAGTGGTCAAGTGGCTATTGGATACATGGACAAGTGGAAAATTGAGAGAAGTTGGACATAGGTGACTATGTGGACAAAGTGGCTATGTGGGGAAAGTGACCTAGAATATGATTCTAAAGAAGCTACTTGGAGAGTATAAATAAGAGGCAAGGCTCACTCATTTTGATCACACTTGAGCATATTGAATATCTACAGGTGGTTGAGGTAACCAAAGGATATCTAAGCTGAATTTCAGAGGGAAGGTGAAGTAAAGAAGGTTGAAATTCAAGAGAGGGTAAATTATTTTGATGATGCTTTCTAAGGTGTTATTTACAAGTCATACCACCATTTTCGCAATAATTTTTTTTTCTAGAATGATTCAGACCATGAAATTGGGAGGCCAATGGGGAAACATATCCAAGTATCTTTGGTACGAATTTTAGATTGTGGGTCGTGGAATCTTTGGAGTTACACTCCGTTGTAAATAGGGTTTGTGGCTAGTCCTGAAACTAGTCTAAAACAGGTGTTTCGGGTAAAAACGTCATAACTTCTTCATAATAGATCCAAATTCAGTAAGACCAAATGTGTTGCTTATAGTATATTATTTGGTATTCTGTCTACAATTTTCATATAGATACAACAACTCTTCCGTGCGGGGCACGCTCTACATGTTTTCTCTCTAGAATAAGCCAAAATTCAACAAGGTATGTCATTTTTACTATAAGTCCTTTTCTGATAGGATCCAAGTAGTGACACCTGAAGGAATCGCATAAAACACATGGAATAAAATTGTGTAGTATTTTCAAATCTTTACTCATTCCAGGTATGTAGTTATGATTATTTCAAGTTAGGGTCGTTGACTAATCCAAAATTAGTCATGTGAGACTAAAGTAAAGTTTGATGAAAATGCTAGTCTCTTGTTGTTAAAGTTAAGGAAGGTTTGCAGGTATGTGATCATATACAATAGGTCTATTACCGAGTTACAAATCAGATTTAGATGAATCGATGAGGGCTTTTGGATGAGGTACATGTTGGGTACATTGCTGAGACAAGTAGTTGATGACTTGGCACATACATGAGGTGTATAGTTGATGATGTTGGTACATGTTGATGATTCATAGTTAATGAGTAGTTGATACATGATTTCTACATACTTTGTACACGGTTGGAGGCACTTGTTAGTATTATTGTTGACACAAGGTTTATGGATGATGTAGCATACTTGTATTGGTATATTATTAGAAGAACATATTGATCTCGGTAATGATTATGAGTTGTTGTGTTATGCTTGGTTGATGCATATCTTTGAGATTTTTCTTGGGGATTGATATTGGTGAGTAGATCTTATTTGGATGATAATATTGATGAGACAAGTTATTGTGATAGGTTGTTTGGACAGGTTGTTATGACAGGTTATTTGTACAGGTTTGGTGCATGGTTGATGCACGTGTTCATGGTAGAGGTTTGGTATAGGTTGGTGCATATTTGATGCACTTGTTTATGGTACAGGTTGATTACAGATTGAGGTATAGGTTGGTGCATGGTTGATGCACTTGTTTATGGTACAGGTTTATTACAGATTTATTGGTACAGGTTTACAAAAGTATATCTCAAAGTGATAGTGTGACAGTGGTTCCATTATTCTACTTATATTTCAGGGAAGTTGTGTAATATACTAGATATAAAAAATATGCAAAACATAAATAAAATGCTAGAAATGGAAGAATAACAACAATATAACTAGAGAAATCACCACAATAGCACTGAAATGATATAAGAATAACAGAAGAAATAACACTTTGATTCTGAAAGCAATGTTCACGGGCCTCTTTGAGGGGGAAACCTCTAGTTGAGCAGAACTCTATTACAATAATATCCAAGATAGGTTTCTCATACCCTCTACTCCTATTTATACTAAATATGTCGATCAAAAGAAGCATCTAGAGGAATATCCTTGTAGAAGCGGAAGCTTCTATTAGGTATTCTTACATTTGACTTATTATATTTTATTCCAAGGACTTATTAATATTGACCTTTATTATATCTGAATATATTGTTCTACCTATGTGCGGGTTAGGACCCTAACATGTCCTCCCCCTTAAAAACAACCTTGTCCTCGAGGCTTGAGATGTGGAAATTACTGTAGAATGGTAGTTGGTTCCCAATTGGCATCTACTTGAGCTGTATCGTTCCACTGGACTAACACTTCCTTTATGGTTCTCTGATGTAGGCGATGCTCACGCTGGTCCAAAAATGCTTGTGGTTGTAGCCAAATGGATCCTTCTTCGGCTAACTCGGGAAGGTTGGTTTGAATTTGGAACTTAGTTCCAATTCCCTTCTTTAAGCATGAAACATGAAAAATAGGATGTAGCTTTGAATGAATGGGAAAAGCTAACTGATAGGATACTTGTCCCACACACTTGAGAATGGTATAAGAACCATAAAATTTGGGTGCTAGCTTCTGACAATGCTCATCCTTGAGGGAAGTTTTCTTGTAAGGTTGTATTCGAAGAAACACCTGATCCCCTTCTGCAAATTGACATTCATAGTGAACTTGATCTGCTTGTTGCTTCATGTGAGTATGTTCCATGACCAAATTCTCTTTAAGGGTACGGATAATAGCCTCTCGAACTGTAAATGTTTGGTCAACCTCCTCGACCTTCGAGACACCAGGTAAGTATGAGAGAACTGAAGGTGGATTCTATCCATATACCACTTCAAAAGGAGTCATGCGTGTAACTATATGGTATGAAGTGTTGTACCACCATTCAACTAGGGGTAACCATTGAACCCACTGATTTTTCTTTTCTGAGGAAAAAACACCTCAAATATGTTTCCAAACACCTGTTGACAACTTCCGTTTGACCATCAGTCTAGGGATGATAAGCTGAGATGAGATGCAATTGGGTGCCTTGTATCTTGAATAGTTCTTGCCAAAAATTACTTGTGAAAGTTGGGTCACGATAAAAAACAATAGAGTGTGGCATGCCATGAAGCTTGAAGACTTGATCCATGAAAATTTGAGCCACCGTGGATGTTGTAAATGGGTGTTGAAGAGCATAGAAATGAGAATACCTAGAAAGGAGATCAACAACCACAATGATGACTGATTTATTTCCTGATTTGGGTAAGTTGGTAATAAAATCCATAGAGATGTCCTTCCAAGTAGCAGGTGGAATCGGGAGTGGTTGTAGTGTGCCCGGAGATTTGAATGTTTCTCCCTTGTTGCATTGACACACATCACATTGGATGAAAAAATTATGAATGTCCTTTTTCATACCATCCCAGAAAAAGGAACGTTTGACCTTGTCATAGGTTTTGGTGAACCCTGAGTGCCCCTCTGTGGGTGTAGCATGAAGCTCAGAAAGTGCCATGGATTTAAGATTTGATTGTTTACTTAAATACAAATGACCTTTGTATCGAAGCTCATCATGGAGCCAAGAGTACCCTAGGGAAGCTGGAGCATTGGACTCGAATTTTTGGATCAGATGCGAACTTATGGGATCTTGTGGCTATTCCTGGTGAATGACTTGGATCCAATCTGGTACAATGAAGGAATGAGAAAAAAGGGATCCTTCATCTTCATATTTTAGGGAAAGTGCATCCGCAACCACATTGTCTTTGTCTTTCTTGTAAATGATCTCATAATCATATTCAAAGAGCTTAGTCACCCATTTTTGTTTCTCCGGGGAAGAAATGGGTTGTTCCAGAAAATACTTGAGGCTTTGATGGTATGTCTTAATTTGGAAATGTTTCCCCAATAGATAAGGGTGCCATAGATCAACGACATGAAAAATAGCCAACATTTCCTTTTCATAGATGGATTTGCCCAGATTTATTTTAGATAGTTTCTTGCTGGTAAAGACCAAAGGTCGACCCTCTTGCACAAGGATAACACCAATTCCTTTCCCTAAGGCATCACATTCCAACACAAATATCTTTGTAAAATTAGGAAGGTTCAGGACTGGAGTGGTGCACATGGCCATCTTCAAGGTGTGAAAATATTGAGCATCGACTATAGTCCAAGTGAAAGAGTTCTTTTTTAGGAGAGCAGTGAGAGGTGTTGCAATCTTTCCATAATTCTTAACAAACTTGCGATAATACCCTGTTAATCCTAGAAATCTACGCAAACTCTTGAGAGTCTTTGGGTAAGGCTAGTATTGCATAGCTTCAATATTTTTAGGATCCACCCTGATGCCATCCTTGCCAACCAGATGACCCAAGTATTCTACTTTTGAGGTGCCAAAAGCACATTTAGAATGTTTCAGGAAAAGTTGGTGTTGAGAGAGTAGATGGAGAACTCGATCCACATGAGAAATATGGCATGTCCAAGTTTTGATATAGATGAGGATATCATCAAAGAAAACTGATACAAAATGGTGGAGAAAAGGACATAAGACATGATTCATGAGGCTTTGCCAGGTGGAGGGGGCATTACACAATCGAAAGGGCATGACCAAAAAATCATACTATCCCTCATGATTTCTAAAGGTATTCTTGGGAATGTCTTCCTCTTTCATATGTATCTAGTGGTAGCCCGAATGAAGATCAAGTTTAGAAAAGAATTGGGCGCCACTTAATTCATCCAGGAGGTCATTAATGATAGGAATGGGAAATTTGTCTTTAATGGTAAGTTTGTTGAGGGCACAGAAGTCAAGGAACATTCTCCAAGAACCTTGTTTCTTTAGGAACATGACCATAGGATAAGAGTGGGGGCTCATACTAGGGTGGATAATTCCTGCATTAAAGAGTTCCTGGACCATTTTCTCAATTTCAATTTTTTGGGAAAAGGGGTGACGATACGAATGGATATTGGGAGGAAGGCTTTTGTGTACAAAGGGAATGGAATGATCATGAACACCATGTGAATAAGGGAGTCCTTGGGGAGTGGAAAAGACCAATTGATGTTTATAAAGGATGGCTTGGAGGTCTTGCGGCACCGAGGGTGTCTTTGTTGCTTGTATGGCATGGAGTTGGGCAATAACGCCAAAATGTTGTTTTTTGAGCATATTTTCCATGCGATGGGAACTAATGATCTCAAGTGAACCGATGATGATTCCTTGGAACTTATATTGGTGGCCCTCTTGGTCAAATTGCATGGTTAAGTCCTTAAAATCCATGAGAATGGGACCCAAAGTCTTTAGCGAGTCTGTACCCAACACAATGTGTCAACCTCCCATGTCAATAGAAAACATATGGGATTTTAGGTGGTAATCACCAATTTGGAGACGCACATTTTCACAATGCCCTCCACATTTCATGGAACCGCCATTGTCAATCATGATTTGGAAATTATTGACGGCATGGATGTAGCAAAGAGTTTCTTGGGAAATGCAGTGATGAATAAAATTATGGGTGATGCCACTATCAACTAGAATGATGACCTTCTGATGCTTTATGTAACTGATTAACTTGAGGTTTTGGGGAGCGGAGAAGCCAATGAGAGCATTGATGGAAATGATCGGTTCTACTTTGGGAGGGTCTAAGGGAGGGGTTATGTTAGTGGAATCAGGTGACTCAGACACAAGGGGAGTTTCTACATCCTCTTTCGAAATATCCTCGGAGATGGCCATAAAAGTCTTTTGTTCCCTACACTTGTGGACCAGGAAATATTTTTCATCACAATTATAACAAAGGTCTTTGAGTTGGTGTTCAACCATTTCAGCCCTGGTCAATTTTTGGATCTTTAGTGGAGCAGAGGGAGTAGTGGGATTTAATGGTTTAGGGTGAGGGATAAAGGAGGGTTTTTGGTTTTGATAAGATACAACTTGTTGTGCTTCTTTATCTCTTTTAGTAGCCTCCACCCAACTCTGAGGCCGAGCCATGAGGACATGGGCTCGAATCTCATCCTTGAGGCCATTGATAAAACACTCTTTGAAAAAGGCATCATACATGCCCTCTTTCTGAAAATCCAGGCACTCAAAGGGATCTATAAAGTCTTCCATTGTTCCTAATTGTTTCAAATTTTTCAAATGGCCCAAATGGTTGGTGTCAGTGTCAAAGTGTTCATAAAGCTCTGCCATAAAGTGGGTCCAAGAAATATACCCTTGATGGGAAGTTTTTATCCATTGCCATCATTACCAACGTTCTTGATCTAGATGGAAAACACCATACTGGAGTTTATCCAAGTCATCTGTAATACTGTATAAAGAGAAATAATGTTCCATTTGGGTTACCCAACCAGTAGGGTCTGAGCCATCAAATTTGGTCACATCCACCTGCGGAAGGCATAGGTCACGTTGAATGTGATGGTTCTAAAAGTTATGGGAATGAGAGGAATGTTCACCATTAGTATTTGGAGGTGAGTCAGAGGAAGGGTTATCCGTAAGTATATGAAGCTTGGTGCAGAGTGACGAAAAGACAGATTCAAGATGGATGGTCAGGTCTTGTTTGATTGCCTCCACTGAGGACTGCATGGTTATATTGATGGTGACAACATTGGAACTGAGGTGTTTCACTTTTTGTTGGGTCTCGATGAGACTATATTTCAAGGTATTGAAGTGAGCTTCCAAGTCTTGGCTATGGGTATGGGCCATGAGGATGAGGGAACTGAAAAGAGGCGGGTGGGGTCAGAAATTTTGCTGAAAAATAATATGTATGAATGTGATATGGGTGAAGATATGAAGCCAATGGAATAGTTATACTCCAGTCTGAAGAATATTGCAATGATAAAAATCCCAAATGCTTAACCAGGAAGAACTGTGTAGTGATTTGGCAACCCAAACACAGTTGCGCGGCAATAGATCTTGTATTTTTTAATTTGTTTATGTTTTTGTCCCCAAGGGTTATGTATTAAAGGGTTCTACAGACAAGGGTTTTCCATGTGTTATAGCTCTTTGATATACGTACGGGTTCCAATAGTAGTACTCGACCCAATATCTCAGGGCACTAACTAAGGAGGATAGACCATACTACCCGACTACCCAGGTACTAGAGAGTATCTTCCCAAGTGTTGTTCTCGGTGACACTATAGCAGTCAGGTGGCTAATCGATTTATCTAAAGAGGGATTTAGGTAATCTAGGTCGATCTATACACAGGTGTTGTCTTATGCACTACCACTCGAAGGGGTACCAACATGGGTTAAATGGGTGGCCAACAGATGTGCGCTTAAGTACCACTTGTATTTATTGCTTGTATGAATCCCTCAACCGCGGGTTTATGCATGTAATGACATATCTCTGTGGCTTAAAGATGCTAGAATATGTCTCTACCCTGAAAAAAATTTAACCCACACTTTCTACCGAGGAAAGTGCTCTGATACAACTTGTAATATACCAGATATAAAAGTATGCAAAACAGAAATAAAATGTTAGAAATGGTAGAATAACAACAATATAACCAGAACAATCACCACAATAGAATTTAAATGATATAAGAATAACAACATAAATAACACTTTGATTATGAAAGCAATGTTCACGGGCCTCTTCAAGGGGGCAACCTTCTTTTGAGCAGAGCTCTATTACAATAATATCCAAGCTAGGGTTCTCATACCCTCAACTCCTATTTATACTAAATGTGTCTATCAAAAGAAGCATCTAGAGGAAGATCCTTCTTGAAGAAGAAGCTTCTATTAGGTCTTCTTACATTTGACTTATTCTATTTTATTGCAAGGCCTTATTAATATTGACCTTTATTATGTTCTAATATATTTTTCTACCTATGTGCGGGTTAGGACCCTAACAAGTTGAATGGGGAAAGTACAGGTGGTTGTAGCAACCTTTCAGTTATATCCATAGAATATAGGGGGTTGTAGCCTCCTTCTAGTTGTAGCCAGAGAATTGGGGAGTTGGAGATTCCCTTAGGTTGTATCCTTAGAAACGAGGGGGTTGGATCCTCCTTCCAATTGCAACTGGAAAACAAAGGAAGTTGGTGCTTCCAATGAATGTAATTATTCAAGACATATAATAAAAAACATTGTGTAGTTTTCTCCCACTTTGGGTCTTCATGTAAAAACACTGGTGTACTTTGTATGTGTGTGATTTTTCATTTGTTCATTGTTTATTTACTCAAAAAATATTGGATGATAATGATACATTGATATAACACTTGCGTTATATGTTTAAAAAGGACTGTATTTCTCTATTACTGATTCACCCCCCCTCTCAGTAATCCAACAACTGGTATCAGAGTGGGTTCCTTTAGGAAACAGTTTAACCACTGGAAGGATATCATGGATTATTATGAGAATGGAGTAACAATGTTTAATGGTCAGACTAGTTTAAAGTATGATATGTGGAGTATAAGGAATAAAGTATTTTTATAGGCAGAGGGAATTATATTTGGCTATCAGTTGTTACAGGATATGATAGTTCAAAAAGGGAAAAGACTGCATCAAGAATAATTGAAGAAGAATAGAAAAATAACAATGGATTTCATCCGGGAATGATTACCTAATCTAGGAAGAGAAAAGGTTGGTAAATGTTTATCGACCAAAGAACTTTGGGATAAGTTACATAATGTATATTCTTCACCCATCACAGAATCAGAAAGTGCCAAAGAAGATGCAGGTACAGAGAAAGAAGAAAAATGCTCATCATGTCAGACGGATTCAGAAGAGGAAGAGTATGAAGAAGAAGAAGTTGATCACAATGAACAATTGATCAATGCAATTGAATATCTAAAGAAATAAAGACAAGAAAAAAACTCATCCAAGAAAGAATTGATGAAGAAAAAGGAAAGTGTTCAAGGTTTCGAAAAATCTCAACAGGTCATCAAGAATTTAAGAACTCACCTAGAAGAGGCTAGAGGAATTGAATAAACTCTATAATATCAAAATAAATGTTTAGAATCCAACATAACAACAAAAAAGGAAGAAACATAAAAGAGAGAAAAGATACTAACGAATCATCTCAAGGAAAGAACCGATGACTTAAACCAACTTGAGAAAGAGTTTGGTCAAGAAGAGAGAAGACTCGAAGAAGAAATAATTACATTGAAAATCCAACTTGAAGAAGCAAAGAGAACATAAGAGGTCATGAACTCTCAAATAATGGAGAAAGAAGAAGAGGTTGAGAATCTTGAAGAATAAGTTGTTACATTAATATTCAAAGTCGTCAAACTCAACAAGAATGTTGAAGAGACAGAAACATCCACATCAGTTATAGAGAATGAAGAGAAGCACTCAAGGTTGCTAGAAAAGAAGAATGAGGAAAATAGAAAGAGTTATGCAGAAGTACTCAAAGGAAGTAATCATGGTCAACCAAAATCTAAGAAAACTATTGAAGATACATATTCAAGAATACCATTCATGTTCAAGCCACAAAGAAGCTTCTATCATGATCATGATCAGTCAAGGAAGAAATTCATAAGGACTACATAGGAAAGAACATAATTCACTCCCATGTATCTAAATTTCTTTTATGGTCATTGTTTTTATTGTACTAATTTTGGACATAAGGTTGCAGATTGTAGGGATTATAAAAGAAATGTTCAATCAAGAAGTGCATATGTGGCCCCATGTAGCATTGAATGTTACAAATGTCATAACTATGGACACATAGCTAGTGACTGTACAAGCATGATCGATACTTCTATGAAAGAGAACATTGATATCAGATATAATAAAGTATGGATAAGAAAACACAAAGAAAAGGTGAACAAAGACCAGATCCCATAGATCGCAATATTGACAATAAAATGAGATGAAGAAAATTCTACTGAGAAAAAGAAAGATGTCAGATATAGAAAGGTTTGGAAAATAACTGAAAGAAAAGAAGGATAGGTAAATAAAGAACAGGTTCAAGAGACTGTACTTTCATCCATTGTAGTGAAAGATGAATCCATAGACAGAAATAAAGAAGTCATATATCGGAGAGATTATGAATCTACCAATGAAGATGATGATGAATCTAGCAATGAAGATGATGATGAATACACATCAGAGAAGGAATTATTCTGATCGATATGTGTTAGAGACTCCTAGGTCACATGAATATTAGACAAGGGGAGTCCATGCAATAGTTTTGATAAACCAAAGATCCATGCTTCGAGCAGCTTGCAAAGTTTGAGAAGACAGATCTAGAGGAGTCAATTAGCAAAAACACAATTTTATGGATTAATCAAGACTTCGTGATAGTATAGTGATAAATGGGTCAACATTATGTACAGTTTCCTAAGTAGATTCTTGGAAAGTATGTACAAGAGAATGGATTCATAGATTGGTTCAAAGGGTGGTTCAGAAACAAAGGAACATTATCATAATGGATGATAATTACTTAAGAAATGGCTTGAACAATGCTAATGGATTCCAAATTGACAAATACTTTTTGGACACATGTAGTGCATACAACAATTCAAATTAAAAACAAAGTGATGCTCAGAAAAAACAATGAAAAAACTCCCTACGAGCTATGGAAAGGAAGCACAGACAACAAACCCTACATCAAGGTAACTCAAGGTAGTATTTTATTAATTGAAATTTATGTTGATGATATTTTTTTTGGAATTACTAATGACAGGTTAAGCGAGAAATTTGGAAAGGATATGTAGAATCAATTTGAAATGTCATTACATGGATAAATATCCTTCTTTCCGGGTCTTCAAATATGTCAAAGCAACCAAGGAATTTTTATTTCTCAAACCAAGTATATCAGAGAAATGCTAAAGATGTTTGAAATGGAAGATTGCAAACCCATTATCACTCCCATGCAAACCAGTTGTAAGTTGAGAAAATATGATAATTCAAAGTCTATAGATGAGAGAAAATATTGGTTAATGATTGGTAGCCTACTATGTGTGACAACATATAGACCAGATGTAATGCAGGCAGTTGGACATGTGGAATGATTTCAAGTAGCACCAAAGGAATCACATGTATTAGCAGTGAAGAGGATTTTCAGATATCTCAAAGGAACATAAGAGTTTGGATTATGGTATCCAAAAGGAAAGGATCTATCACTTATTTCCGACACATATGCAGATTGGGAAGGTTGCATTGATGACCGACGAAGCACCAGTGGAGCAACATTCTACTTGGGTGAATGTTTATTATCATTGATAAGAAAGAAACAATAATCAATATATTTATCTACACCCAAGGCAAAGTATATTGCAGCAACAACATGTTGTACATGGGTTTTGTGGATGAAACAAACTCTGACAGATATACAGGTTGAGTATGATGATCCCATTCCAATTTATTGTAATAATAAAAGCACCATCAATATCGCAAATAACCCGATGATGCACTCCAAGATGAAGAACATTCCAATCAAGTATCACTTTCTACGAGAACATGTTTCATAAAAGAACATCAGAGTTGAATACGTGGACACAAAAGAACAAGTGACAACCATATTTACAAAATCGCTTGCACCTGAAGCCTTTGAGTATACTCTCCATAGACTTATAGTTATTTCTACTCCAAAATGAATGCTTTTGAATACTTATCTTATATGTATTATATGTACATGAGGAAGCACCATAAAGAGTATAGTTCAGGTTGGGAGATAAGACGAGTTAGTTAGGGGGAGCAACCCCGAACAGAAAGATACATTTTCCATTGATGAAAAAGGGGGAGATAATTATTAGATGTAGAGGACAAAGACATGGTTCTAGGTGGAGCATTGGTCACAGATATGTAGGCATGATTCTAAGAGGATCATGAGTGATATGATTTCAATATTGCATCAAAGTGTTTCCATCAATGCCAAAGGGGGAGATTGTTGATTAATTGGGTTGGTTTTCATTGATTTCAACCCTTGAAGAAAGTCTAGTAGCAAATTTTGGTAGCACAAAGGTTTGGGTAATGGACCCAAGTTCATTTGATGTATAATGGTATGAGTTTTGATATATTTGCAAGTAAGACTATTACATATGGATAGTACATGTCATTCCATTTTTGGTGGTATGTGGAACGTCGCATAAATCCTCGCGGTTAAAGTGTTATGGACATGTGAAGTTGGATAACCCTCATGAGTCATCTAGAAGCCCCAAAAGGTCAAAGTAGTCAAAATTCTTGCAAAGAAGATATTATTTAAATAACAAAGTCAAGTTACAAAGTCAAAAAAGATTATTTAAATAATAAAGTGAAGTGACACAGTAAAAAATGATTATTTAAATAATAAAGTGAAGTGACAAAGTCAAAGAGGATTATTTAAATAATAAAGTGAAGTGACAAAGTCAAAGAGGATTATTTAAATGATAAAGTGAAGTGAGAAAGACAAGTAGGATTATTTAAATAATAAAGTAAATGGAGAACTTTCTAATTATGGAAAGTGGTTATATGAAGGTTATCCCTAAAATGAGGAAAATGGGTTAAGTGGTCAAGTGGTTATTGGATACATGGACAAGTGGAAAATTGGGCAAAGTTGGACATAGGTGACTATGTGGAAAAAGTGGCTATGTGGGCAACGTGACCTATAATATGCTTCTAAGGAATCTACTTGGAGAGTATAAATAAGAGGCAAGGCTCACTCATTTTGATCACACTTGATAATATTGAATATATATAGGTGAATGAGGAACCAAAGGATATCGAAGTTGAATTTCAAAGTGAAGGTGAAGTAAAGAAGGCCAAAATTCAAGGGAGTATAAATTATTTTGATGATGCTTTCTAAGGTATGTTATTTATAGGTCATCTCACCATTTTCACAATAACGTTTTTTACAAGATGAGTCAGACCATGAAATTTTGAGGCCATTGAGGAAACATATCCAGGTAGCTGTGCTACAAATTTCAACTTTTCGGTCATTGTATTTTTGTATTTACACTCCGTTGAAAATAGGGTTTGTGGTTAGTCATGAAAATAGTCTAAAACAAGTGTTTCGGGTAAAAACGTCATAACTTCTTCATAATAGATCCAAATTCATTAAGACCAAATGTGTTGGTTAGAGTACAGTCTATTGTTTTTTGTGTACAATTTTCAAATTCATACAACAAATATTCTGTGTGGGGCACGCTCTACAAGTTTTCTCTCTAGAATAAGCCATAATTCAACAAGGTATGCCATTTTTTCTATAAATCCTTTTCTAAGAGGTTCCAAGTAGTGAAACCTGGAGGAATTTCACAAAACACACTAAATAAAATTGTGTACTATTTTTAGATCTGTATTCATTACAGGTACGTAGTGATAATTATTTCAATTTAGGGTTGTTGACTAATCCAAAACTAGTCATGTGAGACTAAAGTAAAGTTTGATGAAAATGCTAGTCTCTTGTTGTTAAAATTAAGGAAGGTTTGTAGGTATGTGATCATATACACTAGGTCTATTACAGATTTAAAAATCAGATTTGGATCATGAAATTGATGAGGGATTTTGGTTGAGGTACATATTGGGTACATGGTCGAGACAAGTAGTTGATGAGTTGACACATACATGAGGTCTATAGTTAATGATGTTGATACATATTGATGAGCCATAGTTGACAAGTAGTTTATACATGATTGGTACATACTTTGTACATGGTTGGGGGCACTTGTTAGTAGTATTGTTGACACATGGTTTATGGATGATGTAGCATTCTTGTACTGGTATATTATTAGAAGCACATAGTGATCTTGGTGATGATTATGATTTGTTGTGTTATGCTTGGTTGATGCACATCTTTGTGAGTTTTCTTGGTGGTTGATCTTGTTGAGTAGATCTGATTTGGTTGATAAGATTAATGAGACAGGTTCTTGTGATAGGTTGTTGTGATAGGTTATTTGTACAGGTTTGTTGCATGGTTGATGCACTTGTTCATGGTAGATTTTTTTTACAGGTTGGTGCATGGTTGATGCACTTCTTTATGGTACATGTTGATTACAGGTTAAGTTACAGGTTGGTGCATGGTTGATGCACTTGTTTATGGTACAGGTTGATTACAAGTTTACAACAGTATATCTCACAGTGATAGTGTGACCGTGGTTCCATTATTCTACTTATATTTCAGGGTGATTGGACGGGGCAAGGAAAGGTGGTTGTAGCCACCTTTCAGTTGTAGCCGGAGAACATAGGGGATTGTAGCCTCTTTCTGGGTGTAGCCAGAGAATTGGGGAGTTTGAGCTTCCCTCAGGTTGTAGCCTGAGAAACTACGGCGTTGGAGCCTCCTTCCAGCTACAGCTAGAAAACAAAGGAAGTTGGTGCATCCAATGAATGTAATTCTTCAAGACATATAGGAAACAAAATTATGTGTTTTTATCCCGCTTTGGGTTTCCACATAAAAACACTGGTGTACTATGTATGTGTATGATTGTTCATTTGTTCATTGTTTATTTACTCTGCAAATATTGGATGATAATGCTACATTGATATAACACCTGCATTATATGGTTAAAAATGATTAGATTTCTATATTACTCATTCACCCACCTATCAGTAATCTAACAAGGCGTCCTATCAATTATATTTTCCTATTCATATTTCCTTCTTAAAGAAGGTGATTGGAACTAAGTGCAAAAACTAAAACCAATCTTCCCGAGTTGGATGAATAAGGCTCAATTTGTCTACAACCACAAGTAGTTTTGGACCAGCGTGACCATCTTCTACGTCAGAAAACCATCAAGGAAGTGTTATTCTAGTGGAAAGATACAACTCTAGTAGGTGCCACTTGGGAACCAACTACCATTCTGTAGCAATTTCCTCATCTCAGCCTTGAGGATAAGGCTGTTTTTAAGGGGGAGGACATGTTAGTGACCTAACCCCTCACATAGGTAGAATAATATATTTCCATGTAATAAAGGTCAATGTTAATAAGGCCTAACAATAAGGAAGAATACGTCAAATGTAAGAAAACATGATAGAATCTTCCACTTCTAGGAGGATCTTCCTCTAGATTGTTCTTTTGAGAGACATATTTACTATAAATAGGAGTAGAAGGTATGAAATTTTTTCTCTTGGATATTATTTTAATAGAGCTCTGCTCTGTTGGAGGTTTCCTCCTCGAAGAGGTAAGTGAACATTTCTCTTAGTAATCAAAGTTCTCTTTCTGGTGTTATTCAGGTATTATTTTGGTATTAGTGTTGTGTTTTTCTGGTTATATTGTTGTTTATCTTCCATTTCTAGCTATTTATTTAAGTTTTGCATACTATTTTATATCTGTAATATTACTGAAGTATCATCATTCAAAAAATTTAGGAAAGGTGGTGTTTGATGAGTATAGGCACCTCCTCCCTAAAAACCATAGGTATCATACTAGTGAATATCATCTTTTCAATGGGAAAGAAGAGACCGAATTAAAACCACAAATAATGAAACCTCACCTATGGAGGTTGGAATATAATAGGAATCATTAAGGCAAGTAATTTCTTTATGTATCGTATATGTGTTTTGAATTTCTATTTTAATATTATTGAATTTATTTTACCATATTTTAATTGTTGTGATTTATTTTATGCTTTGTGATGAAGGCTGCCATCATGAAGGTGTTAATAATGGGCTTCCACGAGGAACAAAATGTTATTCCACTGAATTTATGAGGTTTCCCTACTATGAGGAGATAAAAATAGCTCATTTGTTTGATATAATGCATATCAGGAAGAATGAGACATAAACATTATGGTGAATCATAGATGCTAGGAGGGATAAAAAAAAATTGTCAAAATTTGTAATGACATTCAGGAAGTGAATCATGCAATGTGAAGTGTGATCTAATAAAATAGATATGTAGACCAAAATATTTACCTTTCATGGTTATTAACATAGCAACAAACCAATTATGTAAAATATATCATTCAGAGAATTAAATTTCCCACGGGTTTTGCTTCAAACATAAATAATATCTTAATGAAGGAAGGTGAATTTGGTGGGCTAAAAACACATGATTGGAATACCTTCATTAAGGTATTGGGATACACATTTATATATTAGCCATATACATATTTTAATAAAAACAAAAATTCAACTTTGGTCAAAACAAATAACAATTCATTTTTTTTTATATAGTATGTTATATCGCTATCTCTCTCGAACGACTTTGACAACAATGTTAAAAACGTTATATATGATCTTGGAAAATACATGAGTTAAGTAGTTGTGATTTATAATATGAAAAATGTTCTTTAAATTTGTTGTTGTACTTAATGACATATGTTATACTTGTAATGTAATATATTATATTATATTATAATGTTGAAACATGTTATTTTATTGTGTGATGATCTATATATGGTTATAATTGAAAGAAATTCATTAATATGGTATAAAGTATTGGAAGAGAGAAATTCCTCAACTAATGTGTGAAATGCAAAAGTATCTACCTCCAACATTTTTCAATCAACAATAACACTACATTACACACCAAGTTAAGGATATTGAAATGTATGGAGTTGTACACACAAGGTCAATGTGGATGGTTGAGAGGCTCTTGAAATCATTGAAGGCTTTGGTTAGATAAAGACCATGTCCTGAGGGTTCTATGGTGGAGGGATATATGGTATATCAATCCATGGTTTATTTTAGTCAGTATCTTCTTAAATTAGAATTTCCAGCTATGAATGCAGTGGATATCATTTGGGATGTGAACTCCAAAAACAAACTTGAAGTTCAGGAGCACCTGTTGGGGAAAGGAAGAATGGAAAAACTAAGAGGTAATATATTAATAATTGTGGATATTTATATTAATACATATAAAACAAATTGTGTGTATATGATCATAGTCATTAATATAAATTAATATATGTTATTTCATCAATTATTAATATTTACCATGGTTATAACTAATATTCAATATTTGTGAATTATGATTTTTTTATTCAGTTGCTCAATATTGGGATGCACTGCATTTATACATTGCAAACAATATTGATTGGATGAATGTATGGATTCAAATATGTAAACAACATCATGGAGGTAGGTTATCATTGAAACAACTATTTGTATTGGTTAGATAAGCTCATTGTAATAGTGATGCCAATGTTACAAAGAGGGAAATTTATTTAGCATACGGATTTAAAGATGGACAAGAAAGCAAATTCACCCATTTTATGCAGTTATTTTATATTATATTAATGTGATTGTAGGTTTTTTGTTTTCATAGATACTTTCCAAGTTATACAAATATGTTTATTAATTGAAAATTTGTATTTTACATGTCTATTGTTGGCATGTTTACAAGTAGAGCATGCTTTTCATTGATGGAAATAACAACAACAACGATGGAATGTCTATAGTCAAGAACAAAAACAACAATAGCATGCTTACAGTTATTGATGGAAAGAACAACAATGACGAAGGAATGGTTACAAGAAAGAATAGTAGCGACGTTGGCAGGTTTACAATTGGGAGACAACAATGGTAAGAAGGCAGGCACGGAAGATCAACAACGATGATGGGATGGAAATATCAGAAGCTAGTGGACTTAATCTCCATTTCGGAGTTTCGGATACCAGGAGTTGGAGGAGTCAAGAGTTGAGACTCTTCATCATAGGAGTCCCGAAGTTGCGAAATGTGAAATGTCGAAATCCCAAAACAGACACATCAAACCACGACTTAATCTCCATTTCAGAGTTTCGGATACTGGAAGTTGGAGGAGTCAAGAGTCGAGACTCTTCATCATAGGAGTCCTGAAGTTGCGAAATGGGAAAAACACCTTTTGGTGCAGGTTTCGAATACCGGGGGTTGGAATTGTCGAAACACTTCACCACAGGAATGTCGAAATGTCGGAATGCCAAAATGCGAGAAACACCTTTTGGTGAAAGTTTCGGATACCAGGAGTTGGAAGTGTCGAAATACTTCACCACAGGAATGTAGAAATGTTAAATTGCCAAAGAACTTTATGGATAAACACTTGGTCACAACTATGGGCATGTGAAGGAACGAGCTTGCAAGTTGCAAGGCTCAATTTCATGATCGAGAGTTGGAAGAGTCAGAATGACTTGCAACAAATTCGCGAAACGTGAAATTTCAAAATGCAGTTTTGAATAAGGCTGTGGTCACAGCGAGTGGTCACATCTGCAGAATATGGAGGAAGGAGCTAGTGCAACCAAGCTCCATTTTGGAGATCGAGACTTGGAGAGTCGAGATGCCTCGCAACAAGAATTCACGGCCTGCGAAATGTCGAAATGCAAAAACACCTTTTGGTGTAGGTTGTGGCCATCGCCTGAGGCTACATGTGAAAGGAAAGATGAAAGGTTCCAAATGAACAAGGGTCAATAGGTTCATAGTGTAACTGCTAGAAATGACTGATGGTTTCTGTCATAGGACTCGAAGAGACTTTAGGGTCATAACTAGAGAATATGAAGAGTCTCAAGGCATATGCTAGTGGAATGAAGATTGCTGATAGAGGCGATTGACAGATGGAAGAGCGTTGAAGCTTGTAACTACAACAAAGAGGATGAGCTCGACTATGATAGATAAGATGAAGAGTCTCAACTGCTAGAGAGGCTAAGGAATCTCAGCATAACACCCAGTGGTGATGAACAAATGGGTATAACTGCCAGAAAAGCTGAGGAATTTCCATGATGAACAGGAAGAGGACTTGACACGAGAAAAACATGAAGAATTGAGAGAGTCTGTTGATGCTCGGGGGGGTGAAGCGGTGGCAATGGGGAGTGGAGTGAAAATCCTGATGTGAAAAACAATGGCAATGTGTAGAGCATGAAGAAGGATTGCGCATATAGGATGCACAAGGTGCACAGAGACTAGGGGAAGTAGAACAAAGAGGAGATGGTTGTTGCTGCTGAGAGTGATTAAGGTGTGTATAAGGAGGCAGAGTGTAGGAGGTGAAATGGACAGAAGAGGAATGGTGCATAGAAGGGACATGGCACGCAAAGCATAAAGTGCAGTAGAAGCAAAGAACAGATATGCATAGATGAGACAGTAAAATAAGGCTGAGGTGCACTTGTAGAGAAAAGAAGAAGATTAGATAGCGCAAGAAGATGCAGGAAGAGAGACACTGATACAATAGGGCAGAGAGCATAGTAGAACAATGATAAGCCTGGTAAGCCAATGACAACTATTGAGTGACTGTAATAAGTTTTAGTAGAAAATATTTATATTTCAGGGTGGTTGGGAGGTGCTAGGGAGGACTGTTGTCCTCAGAGGTTCAAGTGGGTGCCTGAACACGGGGAGTTGTAGCTTCCATCCAGTTGCAGCCAGAAAAACTGGGGTGGTAGGGTGGTGCAAGGGAGAATGTTAAAGTCCTAACCCGCACATAGGTAGATCAATGTATTCGG